>JARFJB010000058.1:1650000-1855000 GCA_036346205.1 Vesta saturnalis
CTGTATCTTCAAATCTCTCATGGGTTGACCATCTTCTGTCAGCTACCAGCTCGTAAAATAGGCTTTTTGTGCAGATCGAAGCAGAACTTTACCTCTCGACAACTTCTTCTGCTGTATAAGGCCCAAATTCGGCCTCATCTGGAATATAATTCTCACCTTTGGGTTAGTGCTCCCCAATACGCTCTCGATATCGTTGATCGTATTCAAAAGAGAGCGATTAGGCTTATAAATGACCCGTCCTTAACTTCTCACATACAGTCCCTTGAGCACAGAAGGATGGTTTCAGTTCTTTCTTTGTATTATCGTTATTACAACGGCTATTGTGCTGCTGAATTATATTCTTTGATACCATCTCGGGCTATCTTTGCGAAAAATACTCGGTTCGCTCATTCACATCATCAGTATGCAGTACAAATCTCCACTTGTCGTACCAAACGGGCGCAATCCACATTTTTCTACACGTATTCTAAACCCTGGAATGATCTCCCTAGTTCCTGTTTTCCTCTCACTTATGATATGAGCAATTCATTATCCCTCTATCCATCCTCTTAAGTGTTCCTGAGTGCTTTAGCACGATAGGCCTAATTTAGCCTGTTCAGGTCCACAATCATAAAAAAAAAGAGAATTGCCATATTTATCTGCAGTGTATTAAATTTACGTATTAGTATCACCCACTCACGCACCCACTTACTTACATACACACACACACACACGCGCGCGCGCACGCATGCACGCACGCAAGCACGCACTCACTGGTTTTAAATAAACAAGTTAAATTCATTTAAAATTTCAAATTTAATCAATTTTAATCTGAAATAAATAAAGAAAAGATGTGAGTTAAGAGTAATTAATATTTACAAGCAAGAGATAAATGCCGTATTTAGCTGCAGTGCATTAAATTTACTTGCTAATAATGCTTGGATGTACACCCCTATCTGTATGCAAGATCCTTCTAAGAATATTTAAAGTTTTGTCAATTATGTAATTCGTACAAAATTATTTTGAATTAAATATTGTTTGTCCAATAATCTCCATCAATTCTCATTCAGTACTGTGTAATTTGATAACAAATTGAACAAAACTCGCATTTACTAGTACAACAAAATTATACTAATTCACAAAATTCATGATTGCACAATAACTATTAAAACTTAGTTTAAGATAAGTGGACGCGAGCTTATTTATATTGTTAAATAGTAAAATTAAAAATTGAAACAGGTCAAGTTAAATAAAAATTGTTTAGTCATTAAACTGCAAATAAATTTTGTTTAGTGTAATATTATTTAGTTAATAGTTCGAAATTCATTTAGATCTAAAATTACCACAAATATATTTTCTAACTAGAAGTGTGGGGTCGTAGTAACAGATTTGTAATTAGCGGGAACCAAGTCTCTAGAGCCTTAATAGTTAGTATCTGCTATCAGGTGGCCTGGAGAAACAGGGAATGTAACCCCATAGGGATATAACACAAATCACAAACCCCGCATGTCGCAAACAACAATCACAATACAATTCAAGTTAATGAACCGTTATGAACATATATTGAAATTTCATTAAATGCATGGTTACTGAATAATAGAAACTTTTATAATTGTATTTGCTAATTGAAAATTGAATATGTAAAATAACTAACGTGTCTATTAATGTTCAAAAAGTCGTTTTACTGAATATGACGTTTAAGAGATTTTATAAAATACTTTAATAAAATAAAGTTTTTTAGATCAATTAGAGAGTTACGATTTAATCATTGGATAGATGGTTTGGTTATGGTAAAACACAAAAAAGAAGCTTTAGTTCATTTAAATATGTATGCAAAGTTATGAATGATTATTCAAGTTCTCGTCCTGACAAACACTTCTATTGGAACAGGACTCATTGGCGTAGATTTGCATAATAAATGACTTTTCAGTTGTCACATAATATAAAAATATCTGGTGTGGAACACCACACGACCTTCCAACCTACAAATTGGAAATTAAAAGAAATGAAATAATTTTAATAATAATTTTTTAAGGTTAATTATGCAACCTCTTTTATAAGAAATTCATTACGAAAATAGGCAACATTATAAACGCAAAAACTATAATCTATGTCAAACAGATGTTTAAAACTTCATGACAGACAGAGGTTAATAGACATCTAGATGCTAACTAAAATTAAAAGAAACGAAATAATTTTAATTTCAATTTTTTTTGGGTAACTATTATACGTTCATAACGAAAACATGGAACATTGTAAAAATAAAAAACAATAGTCCGAATCACATTCAAAACTTCGTCAGATAGAGATTCATAGACAGTAATACATGTTAACGTAAAAAAAAATTTCAAAGCTGCCTGCTTCTATAAAAATATCGATAATACAGTTTTAGCATTTTCAATCAAATCTATTTAATTTTTACATTTATTTCTCTTTACATTAAAAAACTTTATACAGAAAATGTATGTAAAATTAAATTTTCTTTAAAAAACACACTTTGTCTTATCAAATTAATCGTTATTCTGATGAAAAAATTTGGACCAACACTGAAATTCTACTTAGAAATTTTTTTGCTGCCAAATTACGCGTCATATCAAAAAATTGCATAGAACATAATTAATCGATATGTTTAAGGTATATCTCTACGTATTTTTATATCTTTGAAATATGCAACTATTTTATCAATATTTGATAAAAACCAAAAACTGCCCCTAATAAACCCACCCTATCTGCCACTGGATTTCTTTCAAAATCTAATTATATCTAATCCAAATTAAAATAAGCTTAAATACAAAATTTTAAGTATGTAGGTATTTTCGTTCTGGAGTTATCGTGGATAGTAACATACACAGATATCCAGACATGATGGCCGATCTTGACGAAACTTGGCCAAAAGTTGTAAATGAGCTAATAAGTGGATTTAGCGATAGTGAAAAAAAAAGTCGATTGCATAACCTTATATACCTACTTATGCATATGTAGGTTGGAAGGTAAAAAGACACAATAGTCACGCTCACCTTGTTACCGAATATGTTTATTATAATTCTTCTCACAAATAATCCTCATACACACATAGCGGCATGGTCACTGCGTATATTCACACCATGTGCGGTTGCTTAGGCGAATGCTGGGGTAGTATTTTCCCCCTCAGAACCATAACTCCGTTCCTTCCGATCCTATCCTGACCACACCCATCCTTAATCTCACCATGTATGTATACATAATGTATGTATGTATGCTGGGAATCCATGATTGTGGCTAAAGGAGCTCAGAAAGATCGAGCAACCCGCCCTCCCCCTTGGGCAGGGAAAAAATACGTGGCCTTTTCGTTTCCTTTCCTCACAGATAAAAGGGTTTCGATCAGTCCCTGTACAAGTAGGGGAGAGTGGTCGAATTCTGTGCACTTAACTTTAATAATTCATATTTCATTGGCAGTTTAATGAAGAGTTTCGCAAATCACAAGGCGGATTAATGAAACTTTCGTCTATAACAAAAAAAATACATTAATAGTACATGTATATTTTGGGATAAAAAAATAAAAGTAAGAGCTTAGATTTGCGCGAAATCACCCTCCCCCCTTCGGGGTAAATTCGATCGTGAGATTTTTACACATAAATACGTTTATTAACCAAAAATAGCTGGTGTGGAATAACACACGATCTTCCAACCTACAAAGTGGAAACTAAAAGAAATGAAATAATTGGAATAATAATTTTCTTAGGATAATTATGCATTACCATTTTTAATACGTTCATAACGAAAATAGGCAACATTATAAAAAATTCCAAAACCGCCCGCTTCTAAAAATACAGTATTTTCAATCTTATTTAATTAATTTTTAAACTTAGTTTGTTTTACATTAACAAACTTTATAACGAAAAGTTGTGTAGAATAAAACTTTCTTTAAAAAATATGTCTACACATTTCCTTATAATATTAATCGTTACTGAGATATTGAAACAATTCGGGCTAATACTAATTATATTTTAGGAATTTTTTTGCCGATAAATGAGTACCAAAAAATTGCATAGAACATAATTAATCGACATATTTAAGTTCTACATGTTAGTATTTTTATATTCTTGAAATATACTGCTGTTTCAGAAATAATTGACAATAACCAAAAAGTGCAAAGAATAAACTTCCCTCTCCGCTGCTGAATTTCTCGCACACACGCACACGCACTCACGCACGCACGCAAGCACACACGTTACACACACACACACACGTTAGTAAAAAAAAAGTCGATTGCATAACTTTGCATACCTACATATGTATATGTAGGATAATTATGCATTCCCATTTTTAATACGTTCACAATGAAAATAGGGAACATTGTGATAAAAACAATAATCTATATCAGATGAACGTTTAAAACTGCATGTCATATAGACGTTAATAGACATACAGATGCTAACTTAAAAAAGAATTTCAACGCCGCCAGCTTCCATAAAATACAGCGTTTTCAATCCTGTTTAATTAATTTTTAAACTTAGTTTGTTTTACATTAACAAACTTTATAAAGAAAAGGTATGTAAATTAAAACTTTCTTTAAAAGATATGTATACACATTTTCTTAAAAATGAATCGTTAGCTACACTTGTATTTCTATAAATTTTTTGCCGAAAATTACAAGTCGTATCAAAAAATTGCACAGAACATAATTAATCGATATATTTAAGATCTACATGTTAATATTTTTATATTCTTGAAATATACAGCTGTTTCACAAATAATTGACAAGAACCAAAAGGTGCTACGAATAAATTCCCTTCTCCACTCCTGAATTTCTCTCAAAATCTAGTCAGCTCCAGGCGAAATGGAAACTGACTTAAAGACGAAATTTGATGTATGTCAGTGTTGTAATTCTGGAGTTATCGTGGATACTAACATACATCCACGCACACACGAACGCGCGTGTGCGCGCACCCACATGAATGCACGTATGCACGCACCCACACACGGACCTACGCACACACGCACACGCACTCACGCACGCACGCACTCACGCACTCACGCACTCACGCACTTACGCACTCACGCACTCACGCACTAACGCACTAACGCACTTACGCACTCATGCATTCACGCACTCACGCACTCACGTACTCACGCACTCACGCACTCACACACTCGCGCACTCACGCACTCACGCACTCACGCACTCACGCACTCACGCACTCACGCACTCACGCACTCACGCACACACGTTACACACACACACACACACACACACACACATACACACGTTAGTGAAAAAAAAAATCGATTGCATAACCTTCTATACCTACATATGTATATGTAAGATAGTTATGCATTCCTCTTTCTAATACGTTCATAACGAAAATAGGCAAACATTGTGAAAACAAAAACAATAATCCATGTAAGATGGACGTTAATAGACATACAGATGCTAACTTAAAATAAAATTCCAAAGCCACCTGCTTCTAGAAAACACAGCGTTTTCAATCCTGTTTAATTAATTTTACATTAACAAACTTTATAAAGAAAAGTTATGTAAAGTAAAACTTCCTTTACACACATTTTCTTAAAAAACTAATTGTTATCCAGATATTGAAACAACCAGAGCTACATTTATATCTCCAGGAATTTTTTTGCCGCAAAATTACTCGTCGTATCAAAAATTGCATAGAACATAATTAATCGATGTATTTAAAGTCTACATGTTGATATTTTTATATCTTGAAATATACGGCTGTGTCAGAAATAACGAAAAAAACCAAAAATAACTCCCCTCTTCGCCGCTCAATCTCTCCCAAAATCTAATCAGCTCCAAAAGAAATGGGAACAGGCTTAAATACGAAATTTGAGGTATGTCCGTGTTGTTGTTCAGGAGTTATCGTGGATACTAACATACATCCACATACACACACGCACGCACGCACGCACGCGCTGACCACACACTCACGCACGTACACACGCACACACCCACACACATCCACACCAATACCCACACAAACACCCAGACCCACACCCACACCCATACCTACACATACACGCACCGATCTTAGTGAAGCTTTGTCAAACGTTGTAAAATGACCTAGTAGGTCCATTTAACGTTAGTGAAAGAAGTCGATTACATAACCTTCTATACCTACATATGTGTATGTGGGTTGGAGGGCAACAATGTTTCTCAATAATGGCAAACTAGTTACAAAGCGGATTAATGAAACATTCCTCTATCACATGAAATGATACAGACTTTGAGATTAAACAAATAAAAACTTTGTGCGAAATTCCCTGCGCTTTGGGTTAAATTCGTTAGTGACATTTTTACATTTAAATCTGTTTACTAAAGAAAAAATGTTTTTCTATTAAACACAAACTAATCTAATTCTGACAATAGTCAAACAAAAACTTTGTCGGGGAATTAACAGATGTGCATCCTGCGTGTTCATTATTTACAGCAAGAATGACATTTGTGCCACAATTGTGTGTTTTGTCCAAATTTCCCATACACCATGCAAACTTCATCCTCTACAGACATCTAGAAGGAAGGATCAATGTCATCCACTTCATCGTTATCGACAACTCGGCTTCATTTGCTCCTCGCCTCTATCCGAATGTTCAAAGTGTGCTTTCCGTTTGAATGATCGCTTTTTTGCGTGCGTTTTTTTTTTGAACGGGAATATTTTGCACCTATAGATCTCCACTTTTCAAGCTATGGCGAATGCCTTTGCATATGATTGTAACGGTTTCGCCGGGATTCCACGAAATTGCGTCCCTTTAGATTTTAAACGTTTTTGAACCATAAAAATACCAATTTCGTTTACAGTGAGGATACGCGTTAGCCCAAAAGTATGCAGTTTCAAAGTATCTTAATGCCTCTTTTCCGTGAAATGCTTGATTTCACACTGGTTCCTTCCGGTTTCTGATACTTATAGCGGCATTTCGTATCATAGAGAACCTTAACCAGTTTTAGCCCACTGTTTTTGGCGACATATTAAAGTTATGATTTATGTGATTTTTTTGGACAAACTTAAATACTGTCTGAGTTGTAGTAGAATGAGCATATAGACATATTTGATAATTTTATGCGTCTCACCAACTTCGTCTAGTCTTCGATGATGAGCACTACCTTTCTTTCCAAATTCGGTACTGTGGGACAATTAAGTCCCTGAATGTGGATTCAGGAATTCCACATTCTCTGCCAACTTACCGAATTGGTTTTCCCGTCTGAATCTCAGAGATGTCCTTTTTCAATTGCTCCATGGTCCAAGCCCTTTTGTTGGCATCTCTAAAAACGAGAAAATTCGGATTAGTTAATGAGAAGTAGTATTAATAAGAGTGGGGTAAACATTACCCTGTTTAAACATGGTCTCCAATATCGTTGTAATTTCTACAAAAGTCAAGTTAAGGAATACATAAAAGCACCGAAATATTCACTAAACAATACACTATACTTTGAAATATACAAACAATATTATATACAAAATGGCAACATGTACCGCGAGCTTAAAGGGCAAAGTCGCGTTACAACAAGTCACGAATGTATATCTAAATAGTGTCAGAGAGCTATCCAGAATGGCGACAGATGTCTCTGAAAACTTCTTAACAAACACAGGAACCTTTACAATAAATCATAGTATGCGTGGATTTACCCACTGCGTGAAATTTGACCACCCTCCCCTACTGAAATTTACAACTCTTAATGATAGTCAACAAAGTCCATTCAAATCCTAATTTTTTGAAAAATATATTTAAACTATTTATAAACGTCACTACGACACCAATTTGTAGAACCTGTGCAAGATTAAGTACTGTATCACATTTCCACGTATTTGGAATGATTATCGTTAGATATTTTATAATACACACAATCCACATTTTTATACACCTCGACTGCAGAAATCCATTCGGTATTAGTAGTGCAAAATTCCATTTGTTTATCACATACATGAGAGCACAAACAACACCACCGTGTTAAATTATTATTATGCATGTTGTTATTGCCGTAATACATTGTACCCCTTATAAAACTGCTTGCATTATATACTACTGCTTGCATTCGAGTATGTTTTAGAGAAATATAGTAGGATGTTGTCGAATTCACAAAATTTCATTTTATATACGCGCACACAAGCTAGTTAAAACTGGATTCTCTATTTTTAGAAGCTATTAAGAGTGACTTTACTAGAAAAAGGATTACTTATTGTTTTCGAATGCTCATATTGCAGATTATATAAATGGAACATGTTTCCTGGAATTACGACTTTAAGGAGTAACATGTTTCAACCTATTAACTTGAATTTGGATTGCACGACCATAATTGGTTATTATTATAATGAACTGTGTAATTCTAAGAATTCTGAAAATATCCATGAAACATTTTTAATGGTCCTCCGGTCTTAGGTCAATGAGCTTTGGTATACGACCACCCTCCCGTTTCTAAAAACTGGTTCTATTTTTAGGTTTCTAAGAACAGACTAACATCCGGTCCAGGTCAATGAACTTTGACCTCAGCGAATGACCTGAGGTCAATAAACATTGGACTAAAACCCCTCCTGTTTCGGGAACTGGTTCAATCTTTAGATTTCCAAGAAAAGACCAACAGCTGGTCTAGGTGAATAAGCCCACGAGCTTGAAGAGGACAAGGAACTTTGAAGTGGTTATATTTTTAGATTTGTAGGAATTGTAATATAATACCTTGCGGTTTGTTTCTCAGCTCGGTCAGTGACCTTGAACAGGTCAATAAACTTTACGGTTTGTTTCTTGACTAAGCCAATGAATTTTGGTCTGATTCTATTTTTAGATTTCAAGGAATCCTATGATAGCCCTAAAGGTTAATGGACTTCACCTTGACTTTTAAATTTACCAACGAAAAGAGCGTGTCCTTGCCCTCGACGCATTCTCTCTCCCCTACACTCCCAATTTATCAGTGTCTCTCTCTCTTACAAATTCCCTATGTGAGCCATAATCGACCTAGCTATAAGACTGGCGTGACCCACCTGTGGGTGACACTTGAATTTGACAGTTATATCTAAAAGTCTTAACTACTGGTGAGTTACACATGTGCTTTTATCGACCAAACGAATAAAAATTTGTGTTCTCAGTAATAAAGCGCCTTCTTGTGTGCCACTGGCAAGTTACTCTTATCAAAATAAGGTACGGGTTACACTTGTGTTTTTTTAGTAGAATAAGACCTTTTTGTGTACCACCGATACCAAAAATACCAAATTGCTATAACGGAAATAAAAGACAAAAGGTTATAACGGTTTATTATTACATGTGAATCAATAACCACGATGTTTAAAACCAACAAATGAGTATCGCATAATGCTATTAATTAATATCTTAAAAACCTACATGATAAAACTGTTTTTATGGAATGCAGTTATTATTATTAAACAGTTATACTTCATTTTGTATGAACTGGAAAGTAGCAATGAGCAGTCAACATCGTGTTAATTAATGTGTTTACAAATATTTTAAAATTTTGCTGCTGCAAAAAATACATTAAGGTCTAAATAATAGATGAATTAATAATAGTCATTTCTACTCTGATACAATAGCACTTTTTTTGTACAGGCAGATACTCTATTTAAGCGGTCAGCACCTATACGTTCGAAAAAAGTATGCCTGATTTATTTGTATGTTCAATTACTCACACACACACACACACACACCCACACACACACACACACACACACACACACACACACACACACACACACACACACACACACACACACACACAAATTACTTTAAAATAAATAACTGAGCAGGTAATTAGACATTATAAATTAGATATACATCAAACTATCTGTTAATGCACGATGCGCGTGTTAGCTTTAGTAAATATTTAACAGACAACAACAAAATAGAGTTATCTTGATGTGAAGAGATAAGTACGATAAAACAGAGCAAAATATACTTGTGATTGCAGATTTTTTTTCACCGAAAATTTTTCTGCAATAGAAGTTGATCATGTCCGCCTCTCTCTTGTTACGGAACTCTTAATTAAAACAACTACACTACTAAAAACGCTTTTATTTATCAGAGTAGAATGGCCGAAAAACAAGTATTATCTAGTAATTTGGTTATCTCATCATTTATAACTAAACATGTAGTGAAAAACTTATTTATCAAATCAAGCATTGGTAAATTATTTCTCATTCTAAAATACAAGAACATTATCGTATAAAGTCCACACACATCCGAATGGTAATCCTGCAACGTCGTTTTGTTGTAGCGGAACCATCTAAAATTCTTCTCAGGGAAACGTAAATGGTAACCTAGAGGGGGTCGTCCAAAGGAATAAAAATATTCCCGGTTACCATTCTCGTCAATGTAGATAGCAGCCCAATGCTGATCTGGTTTGTTTTCATGGATCCGTGTTCACAATAGTTACACAAGGTCTAGGTGCGTGTCGAGGTAGCCAATTAGAAGCACATACAAGTCGAAACACATTCTTGTGGCTTGGGATCGATTTCAAACATTTCAACACTTGTACCGCATACATCTTTGGCGTTGGTATGCGCCCAGCCTTGCAGTAGTAATGCGTTTTCCAGGGCACACATAGGTTCCTCGATCTTATGTTTTAAACAACTATACGCCTTTACTTCCTTTTTCAATTTTTTTAATCGACGGACAGCCAGACTCGTCCAAGTTTAGTATTCGTCTGTTAAGGAATCTTAAAAACTGCTGTTTTTTTACTACCTTTAACGTGAATTTTGTTAAACGGCAGCAGTGTTCTTATCAGCTCCTCTTGGAAATCGTTGTAGGGCACATACCCTGACCGCTATTTCAAGCCGTGATATTTATCCTCTAAATACCTTATCTGCCTTGACAAGGGCTTTGTTATAAAATAATCTCGAGGTGGTTTTATAAGCATCAACAGTAACGATCTGTAATAAAGGCAATTTCTTTCGGTATGGATTCGTTATCAATTTTGCAACGCGAGGCTTTCGGCGAAGGCTGTTTCGGTGCCCCCACTCCAATCCTCCCCGAATATAACCGAGATTGTAAGACAGGTGTAGCGCGTCGCAACCTGTTCTCGGATTTTCGTCCCTTGTCGTGATGGGAACTTGTTCGTGGGGCTTCGTGCACTGTCGTGGTACCCTTCGCGGAAAATTTGAATTTGTATTATAATAAGGGGCCTAATGCTAACTTGTAAGTATGCATGTAATAATAAACCGTTAAAACCTTTTGGCTTTTATTTCCGTTATAGCAATTTGGTATTTTGAACAGTGGCTGATTTTGAGCAAGCAAGCTGTAATTAATTAAACCAAATCAGTATTTTTGAACTGTAAGTTGGTTTTCGTAAACTGTAAGATATGATCTGGTTTTTATTGAGATTGATTTAGTTGATTGATTGATTGATTGATCTGATTAATTGATTTGTTTGTTTGAGAAAGAGCCGAGAGAGAGAGAGAGAGACGTGCATGATCAACTTCCATTGCAGAAAATATTCATTAGTCTATATGTCACGAGATGGCGCCACAAACAAACCCTAATTAGACCTACCGCTAAGTGATGCTACCTTTATTACAGAAAAAATATTCATTAGTCCATACACCACTAGATGGACCTACAAGCAAGTTCAAGTTTCGCAACAAGGGGCCACGACAAGAGGGCGCAGACCTAACACAGGTTCTTATAGCTGTCTTACAAGTTAGCATTAGAGACCGTTATTAGAAAATTTCAAATTTCCCACCGTAACCACTGCAGAGCCTTAAGCCTCCAATCAGAGCTCAGAAACTGGGCGAGGCTAAGGACCAATCAGAAACTAATCACGTGAAAGGTACTGTCCTTAGGACCTCCATTCAGAACATTGTATGCGCACGCATTTGCTTACCTTCCACAGGCTGAATTGCTAAAAAGGCTCTTAATACAACCAAATTAGGGTGAAAATTCCATCAAGGGGCTGAAAATGTCCCCGAAAAGAAGCCATAAAAAGGAGTGAACTGACAAAAAGGTTCTTAACACAACTAAAAGGGCTCTAATTAGGGTGAAAATTCCATCAAGGCTTGAAAATGACCACCGAAAAGAAGCCATAGGTGTGAAAAAATACGATCCCCACGTGGGCATATAAAAAATGGCGGCCAAGGGTGACATCACACAAATCCAGGATAGCAGCAAGTGTCGACTTTCTACTACCAGTTAAACAGCTGAAAAGCTAAGTACATTAACCAACAATTATTGAGTTCGGTTTTTAATTTAATGTACATCTTCTTGATTTAATGTTTCATAATACTTACTGTCTCTAAGTAGGAAAATTACTTCCTTGTTAGATTTGTTGTGATTTTACCAGATCTTTAATCTGTAGGTGATTTGTGATCAGGTAAAACATTAATGTGTTGTTTTCTGAATTCATATCGGTTTGTTTTTTATTTCCGTTAGTTACAATTACGTCCGAATTTAACCATTATACTTTCTTATTTTCAATTTGTACTACAGATCTAGGTCAGAAGTTATATAGAGACTAGCCAAACATCTAAAATTAAAAAAAAAAATGCGATTAATGCTAACCGTGAAGGTTTATTTTATACTAATGCTATAGAATAAACAATATTCTTCGTTGTTTTATTTTGATAATAAATATATAATTTCTTTTGCTGTGTCAACTCGGGGTCAAGCAACGTACAGTTGCCCATGAGAAAAGTACGAATTTTCTAAATTCAAACCAAAAATACCTAATGACCGCCCTTGTGCTTGGTTGTTGGTAATCGTTAAGGCCAGGCACAAAATCTAACGGATCTAGGATTTAATAAATTAACTATTTATTTTATATACTAACTAAACTACTGTAGCTATTATGGATAATTGTAAAGACAAACCATTTTTTTTATTATCTTTTAATGGGAAACATGAACAAAGAACCTTATCTACGTGTGATCATTTTATTTATTTGAGTATCATAATTTTCAGAATATAAAACGTATTTAAACAAGTCACATCTTTTTTTAAGAAAAAAATTACTAATTGAACGCGAACTGATTTAAATATAAAAATTTTTATGATAGAAACCTATTTTTGTAAAGAACTTACAAAACAAAAAAAAAACTTTTAAACAATTTTTATGATCACTATTATATTCCAATCTAATTTATTTTCATTGCAAATACATATTCGATTAGGTATTATGTATTCGAAGAGGAGTGTATCCTCGTCGTGGCATTTTGAATTACAAAGTACGGAATTTTATTTGCAGCTGCGTTTTAACGATGAACATTTTCCTTTGCAATTGCATCTCTTAAACCCTGCGATTGACAACTTCCTAACATACTATCGAATTGAAACAACCACATTTGGAAGTTGCAGTTTAGTTAGGAAGACCTCTTTACAAATGTTGAACTGATTCCTGGAATATTTTTGTGCCAGCTTTCGTTCTTTGATACCAATCTCATACAAGTCGCGCTCGTCATCCACTTCCAAATAACTCCCAGAACGTTCTTGGAGTCACCCTTTCCTCTGTTGACATCCGTTTTCGTCAACGATGTCTTTCATTAGAACAAACGAACGTTTAAAGTTTGAATAAAATCTATCTAGTAGTTTTTTTTGTTTTTTCCTTTGCGCTTAGTAACAATAAATTTGAAGAAATAAACCAATCGGTGTGTAATTAACTGTCAATTTTGCAAATCGTTTCGTTCACAATTTCATTCTGAACTTGGGAACAATGCCAAGAGTCCGTCAACATCAACATTTTTCCCATTTGGGTGATTTTGAACGTGGCCGTATTATTGGCATGATAGAGGCCGGACATCCACTAAGAGAAATTGCTCGTCGTGTAAACCGAAATGTTACAACGATATTGAGATGTTGGTCCGAAGAAGGGGAGCAACAACGTCGCCCTGGATCTGGATGTCCCCGCAGGACTACAGATCGCGAAGAACGTTGCTTAAGACTTTTGGCCACAAGAGACAGATTTTCAACAACTCGATCGATTGAAAACGATTGGATGAGAGGTGTAGGACCCATAAAGTCAAAGTCATCTGTTTATCGTCGGATAAGGTCTTATGGGCTGCGTTAATATCGTCCATTTTTATGTCTTCCTCTTACACCACTTCAGGGGCTGGAAAATCCCATTTTCAACAGGATAATGCGCACCCTCATACGGCAAGGGCTACAACACGTTTTTTGGAAGAAGCTAACATTGCCGTCCTCCTATGGCCTGCTCGGTCGCCAGATTTGTTGCCCATTTAACACGTGTGGGATGAGGTCGGTAGGCGACTGGATAATTTACCACACCCTCCAAATAACTTACATGATCTCCGGCTACGGATTCAAAAAGCTTGGGTTGATATACCACAGGCAGCTATAGATCACTTGATTGATAGCATGCCACGCCGTCTAAATGAGTGCATTACAAATCGTGGCGGAGCAACTCATTATTGAAAAAGCATTTTTAGTTTTTGTTCTTTGGTTTTCAAATTTTAATCGTTTGTTTGTTCTAATGAAAGACATCATTGACACAAAATTTCAATAAAATCGTTCAATAAATTCTAAGTGTTGCAATTTTTATGGAAGTCAGTATATAATCATTACCTGATTGGCTTTTCATATCAATTACATCTGCTTGACATCTATAGTTAATTTCCTTAAAAAGCAAAGGTCGAACTACAAGAACTTTTTTGGGAATTTTTTATTTTTTTTGACAAGGTTCACATAGAGACATATATAGTGACACTTATTCTTGAGTTACGATTTTGTACTTACTATGTATCTCCCTCAAAATTCGTGTTCTCTCTCCATGACCAGTGGTTAGGTGAGCATCAGGAATTATTTTAAAAATCTTGTCGGTATGCACATAGTATCGGATTGAAGAAGAGTCTTCACTCACAGGAAATATTAACTATTCAATGTCTCCGAATTTAATGATATCGTATCCTTTTAATCTCTGAAAATCTGCTGGTGTTTTCCCACATGTTTTAGATTTTTATTCTCACACATTTTAAATAGATCCCTCACAACGTTCCTTACTCATTATTCCACAATTTTCACCTTCATTTTTTAATACAATCATCATTTTTTTATTAAAACGCACTTCCATATTTATAACAATAAACAAACAACAAATTAGATAGAAAAATCACAACTAATATGAAACTACAGTTACAAAACGCTTATAATACACAAACTGTGGAAATAGGCGGATCAACTCAACTAATTTGAAACCACAGTGACAAAACATTACACAAGAAAGAATAATCTGTCATAATGCCGTTTAAAACTTCATGTCAGATAGATATTAACATATACATGTTAACTTAAAGCCGCCCGCTTCTGTAAGATTCAATCAAAAACAAAAATGCGGTATAACCAGTTTCATTCATATTTAACTAATTTTTAGACTTACCTTGCGTTATGTTAAAAAATTTTTTAAGGAAAAGTTATGTAAAATTAAATTTTCTTTAAAAAATGCGTCTGCACTTTTTCTTATAAGATTAAGCGTTATTCAGATCATGAAAAAATTTGAACTAATACTTACGCGTCATATCACAAAATTGCATAGAACATAACTAATCGATATGTACTCATATAAGGTCTAGGTATTTTTATATCTTTGAAATATGCAACTATTTTAGAAATATTTAACAAAAACCAAGCACTACCGCTAATAAACCCCTTCTCCGGCACTGAATTTCCCCCAAACCTAATCTGCTCTAAGCCAAATGAAAACAAACTTAAATACAAAATTTGAAGTACGTAGGTGTTTCCTTTCAGAGTTATGGTAGATACTAACATACACGCACACACGCGCGCACGCACTCACACGCACGCACCCCACTCCCCCTCCCCCATACACGCACCCACGCACGCGCGAACTCACACGCACACACACGCACACACGCACACACACACCCATACACACACACACACACACACACACACACACATACACACAGATAGTGAAAAAAAATCCAGTGCATTCCCCCCTACACCTGCATAAGTACGTACTCACGCACCCGCGCACACACAGCGCATACTCACACACACACACACACACACACACACACACACACACACACACACACACACACACACACACACACACACAACACACACAAACACACACACACACACACACACACACACACACACACACACACACACACACACACACACACACACACACACACACACACACACACAAACACAACAAACACACATACACACACACACACAAACACACACACACACACACACACACACACACACACACACACACACACACACACACACACACACACACACACACACACACACAGACAGACACACGCACACATGCACATACGCACACACGCACACATGCACATACGCACACCCCCACACACACACATATGCACACACGCACACACGCACACACGCACACTCGCATACACGCAGACACGCAGACACGCAGACACGCAGACACGCAGACAGCCAGACACGCAGACATGCAGACACGCAGACACACAGACACACAGACACGCAGACACGCAGGCACGCAGACACGCAGACACGCAGACACTCAAACATGCGGACACGCGGACACACGGACACGCGGACGCGCAAACACGCAGACACGCAAACACGCAGACACGCATTCACGTAGACACACAGGCACGCAGACACGCAAACACGCAAACACGCAGACACGCAGACACGCAGACACGCAGACACGCAGACACGCAGACACGCAGACACGCAGACACGCAGACACGCAGACACGCAGACACGCAGACACGCAGACACGCAGACACGCAGACACGCAGACACGCAGACACGCAGATACGCAGACACGCAGACACGCATACGCAGACACGCAGACACGCAGACACGCAGACACGCAGACAGCCAGACACGCAGACATGCAGACACGCAGACACACAGACACACAGACACGCAGACACGCAGGCACGCAGACACGCAGACACGCAGACACTCAAACATGCGGACACGCGGACACACGGACACGCGGACGCGCAAACACGCAGACACGCAAACACGCAGACACGCATTCACGTAGACACACAGGCACGCAGACACGCAAACACGCAAACACGCAGACACGCAGACACGCAGACACGCAGACACGCAGACACGCAGACACGCAGACACGCAGACACGCAGACACGCAGACACGCAGACACGCAGACACGCAGACACGCAGACACGCAGATACGCAGACACGCAGACACGCATACACGCAGACACGCAGACACGCAGACACGCACACGCACACGCACACGCACGCGCAAGTGCGCACACGCAACACGCTCCTACACCTACATATGTATATGTAGGTAATATAAGAATTGTTGGCATATTTGCTGTAGGTGACACAAATGTGTATTATGGGTTGAATTTTTTGTAAAAAAATTTTTATAAGTTGCATTTCAAGTTACGTAAATGCATTGATTAAATTCGATTACTTATAAAATTAAGAATTGATGTATTTCGTTTAAATTTTAGCTATTAGATGCAAAATTTAAATGAAATGCAGGATAAAGTATAAACGTAATTAAGACATTTGTTGCAATAAATATATATGTCAAACGAATCAATCTGTTATATTGGGCGAGTGTAAAACGGTGGCCTAATAGCCAATTGAAATTAATCTTTTATGTGGGAAATTTTCAAAACCCTCTGCCTAGTTAAAAAATGAACTTATAGATGCCTACTATCCTCTATATGGCATGAAATTTTAAACGTCTGTTTGACATAGATTACTATTTTTGTTTTTACAATATTGCCTATTTTAGTAATGAACTGATAAAGGAGGTTACATAATTACCCTAAAAAAATTGCTATTAAAATTATTTAATTTCTATTTTGTAGGTTGGAAGGTCGTGTGTTGTTTGACACCAGACATTTTTATTGTGTCATTTTCCATTGTTACCCTTTTTCCGTAGAGAGCGTGCTGGAATGTCCTTTGCAAGAAGGTTTAACAATATTTAATGTATTTATTGTTATGAATATACTTTTACTGACGACGATGGGTGAAATTGTTATAGAAATATATAAAATACAATTTATATGGAAATGTACGGTTTAAAAACCGCAAAGATACTTATTCATATAAATTGTTTGAAAATGGTTATCTAAATAAGATCTTGTAACACAACAAAGATTGAAATTTATTTTAAGAAATGTGAAAGACCAGAGGTAAGTTTCACAACAATTCTGATAACTATTAAGGTGGTTTAGCGACTAGGTATTTCTAATTTTTCAATTATAGATTAACATCTAAAACCTTGATCATTCAGTTACACACTTTTGTATTTTTGAGTTAGTAGCCTTACGAATTTTGGTTGATCTTGCCTTTCAGTGTGTAAGTAAACTACTATTAATCTTTTTGCTATTATTTCTTCCGTTATCAAAGCGAATAAAAGTCCCTACATTAATGTTGTATTTTTAAATAGGCAAACTGGTAATAAGACCGATTGTAGAGATGGATACAAATGTAATGAATGTTGAGAAGAGTGGATAGCCCCGAGGCATTTTTGTTTCCAAAATGGATCGCGTATGAAATGTAAGTAAAATAAAGAAAAATACTAAAGAGATGTAAAAACGTACAAATATTACCAAACACAAAAAATCTGTCAATATCATCCTCCTATATAATTTACAACATTGACAGAAGACATAAGTAAATAAATGAATTGGTCTATTTCATTTCAGTCGCTACATGAAATACGATTTCAGTATCATTTGCGTATATTTCAAAATCTAAAAATGAACAGTAACCAAAAAATATATTCGTGAAAAAAAGTTTCAGCTCTACTTTTTACTCGTATAATATAAAAAATTCAGCTATATTTAAAAAAAACTCTATCTGTATTCTTTTCATTGTTTATGACCGATGGCGTCAATAAATTTTTCTCGCCCGCATGGATAGAATGTAAAAGGAGCGTGCCAGCGTGCGTAATCCAGCACATATGTGCTTTGATCTGATTTGATCATCCCCATTGAGAATGAGATTATTATTGCTGTCTATCCGTGTTTTCCTGTTGTGGTAGGTACTCTTGATTTGTAGCAGGGTTACTTTTGGGATTTGAGGGAGGAACCGAAATTGTAATGAATTGTGGTGTTAAGTTTAGATAATATCTAACATTGTTCACTTATTGTAAATGCTCAATAATAAAACATGAAATTTATGAATAAATTTTAGATAACATTAAGGGTTGTGTTACACAACGCGCTGGAAAGCTATTTTTATAATTATTTTTGCTACATTCGTTAAGAAGGGGGACTATAATACATTTGACACCCTTTAAACCACACCTTAATTTACTTTGCAATGTCATTAAAGGGAATATGATCAATTTTAAGTGGATGTCAAAGTCAAGGAAAAGGTATAAGAGGTGATCAAACATGTGATACGGAAGTACGATAATGGGCGGAAATAGCACTTCAGATTCAGCACATAATATCGCTTAGTTGGAACGTATGTTTATGAACGACAATAATGATTTATTTTTCAAAATGAAATTGATGTAATTTTATGCTTTGACATCTTATAAATAACATTTGCAAATTTATTAGTTAATTTTGTGTCTGCAGAGTCAGTGTGAATGTTTGAACTTCATTGAGCAATTTATTGCACTATAAACATTCCAATGGATACTCTGCGAGGAAATTTTGACCTAACCAAAAAAAATTTTTGATTTTATTTTTAATGTTAATAATAATAATAAACAATTAAATACAATGTATGTTACCTCCGGTGTAGTGAAGAGTGGTGCATGGTATCTCACAAAGATAGATAAACTAATTATGTAGTGATTATAAATCTTACGTTTACTTTAAGACATATGAACTGAAATTTAATATAATGTGTAAACAATTATAAACATTATTATAGGTTTTTGTTATGAACGAATAAGTTCAAAGGTAAATATGTAATTAAAAATTATCATTAATTTTATTAAATACATAAATAAAAAGTTTACCTCGAGTAGGATTTGAACCTATGACCTGTACTTTGCTAGAGTACCGCGCCAACCCACTGCGCCATCGAGATTCAAGCCCCGATCGATGTCAATTTTGTCTTTATATATGTAGAACTGATGTAAATTCTCTTGCTCTTGTACAAGTTCAAACAAAGCTGTTATTTCTAAATACGCTTTAGCAGCATGTAACGGTCTATTTTTAACCTTCCGTCGGACGCAACTAATCTGTGAGATGAAGTCATGAGTTTTTTGCACCAATCAGCGAGAACGGAGCGAGTCTCCTAGTATCTTCCTGCCCCCTTCCCCCCACTTACAAAAGATCGTTTTCGGTTTTTCTCCAGTACTTCGCTGAGTGTCGTGAGGGGTGTATTAATCTCTCAGATGAATAGCGCCCGATCGTGTAAGTATTTTTGATTTTCGAATTTTTACTTTTTTTTTGTTTATATTTCGTTTTTTAAACCTAAAATAGCATGTGTAACACGTTCTAGTTCCTAATTTAGTGATATTGACTTTTATTCACTGTAAGATACAAATAGTAATCTGTCAGATTATTGCGCCCGATCGCGTAATAGGAGTACCTTTTTTATTTTTCTGAAAGGAGTGGCTTCTTTATCAAAGCAATTTACTACCCCAATGGCTTCAACATCAAAATAACCTCCTCCTCGAAAGTTTGACCTGCGGAACCCTGCAAACTTGGCGGAAATCCATCTTATTTTGTGGGGTGAAGACGAAATAGTGGCTAATGGGAACAATGGAGATGACGAGCCCGACAATGATACTGAAGAAATAAGAAAGAGAAGAGGATTCTAATACTGACCCAGACGGTGAGAGCTCTGATGAAGATGAAACAGCTGGTCAAGAATTTTGTGTTGGTCAAAAGTAAAGCCTTCAGCTACAATCAGAAGGAAAGCACATAATGTTTTGTTGCGATTACCTGGCCCCAGTGGAAATGCTCGGAATGCAAGGTCCCCAAATGAATGCTAGAATAATCTTTTTTCGAATGACGTAATTGAATTGATCGTAAAGTATACTAATATATACATTGAGAAAATAAAAGAAAGCTATTCAAAAGAAAGGGATGCAAAACCCACTGATTTGACTGAATTTCGCAGTTTTATTGGCTTGCTCTATCTTGCAGGCGCGGGCGTTCTAAGGAGCAATAGGCTGTCGTTAGAAGAGTTATGGGGTGAAGATAGCTTTGGTGTACAATTTTTCATTTTGTAATGAACTTGAAAAGGTTAAAATTCCTTATAAAGTGTACTCGCTTGGATGACGTAAATACGCGAGATCAGAGAAAACAATGCGATAAACTAGCAGCAGTTCGCGAAATTTTTTACCTGTTTGTAACGAACTGTCAAAAGAGTTACTCACCTGGAAAAGCTGTTCTGTAGATGAAAAGCTGGAGGGGTTTCGTGTGAGATGCTCATTTCTACAGTACATCCTATCAAAACCCAATAAGTACGGTATCAAGCTTTATGCTGCCGTTGATGCCAAAATGTTCTGCACACATAACTTAGAGATATATGCAGGCAAACAGCCAGAAGGTCCCTTTGCGATAAGCAATAAGCCGCAAGATGTGTTCATGAGAATTGTTTAACCGTTGTATTGATCAGGACGTAACATAACGTGCGACAACTGGTTCAACAGTTACGAATTAGTGCAGGCTCTCAAAGCAAAGAAAGTTGTCATTTTTGGGAACCTTGCGAAAAAACAAACCCCAGCTCTCTCCTGAATTTGTGAACACAAAATCTAGGGCTGTAAATAGTAGTCATTTCGGTTTTACAAAGAACAGCTCACTTGTGTCAGTTGTGCCGAAAAACGGGAGAAATGTTCTTCTAATTTCAAGCATGTAAGAAGACGATTAAGTTGATGCAGTCTCATGAAAACCACAAATGATTTTGGATTATAACGCCACCTGCCTGCATGCCACGACGGACAGAGGAAGAGGTGTTCCAAATGTCGTCAAATGAAAAATATAAATGTCTGAAATGTAATGTTGAAGTATTCTGTTTGGAGCATGCCAAGATGATATGTGAAAAATGTTATGATTCAGCTTTTATAGTGCCTCAACCTAGGTCATGAATAACTTTTCATTATTGTTATTTTTTTATTTTTATGATTATGTGGACTTGTTTTATAATGTTAAAGTGAATTTTGAGTTATGTTTTTGAGAAAAGTTTTTGTTTTTTTGGAACAATTTGACGATTTGTTCAAATTTGTAAATGAAAACTGCAAAGAAATATTAAAACGTTATCTGAAAGCAGAAATAAACGCAATTATAAGTGATAACTTAAGTTTGAGACGTTTTTCTTTACCTACACTCAAAAATTGCATTAATTGTATACATTAATCTGTCAGATGAATTGCTCCCGATTGCATTAGGATTTGCATTGCGCCCGACGGAAGGTTAATTTAACATTAAAATTTTAATATATTCATTAATAAATAGTAAACTTTTAAAAAATTATTTCAGGTTAAAATCCCGATTTATTAGATTTCTGTATTTCAAAATGGATAGCTACCAACACGGCCACAACAGAATCGAATTTTGATTTATCCTTGGACCACACGCCAGTGATAATTACTTAAGTATCAGGGTTATCAACAAAGACCTGACTACGCACCTTTCATCGCAACACACCTATTGGCAAAAATTCCAACAGTCTTGAAGATAAAACTGATCTTAAAATATGCATAAAGAAACCTGAAGAATTAGACGAAGCAATACAAAACTTTGTCAAATGTATACAAGAAGCGTCATGCGAAGCTACCCCAAATCCTATTGACCAAACAAACGATGCAAAAAGCATACCACACTGCATAAAATAATTCATTACCGAAAAAAGAAGAGCTACAACTAAACAGCGAAGGTCTCGCAACGCAGGCGATAAACTAAACTACAATAGATTAACACGCAGACTTCATAGACTTTTAAAGGATAGTCAAAACTCTAGTTTTAATTACTATATTACTAACCTTAAGCAGGAGGACAGTACCATCTGGAAAGCGACAAAAAGATTCAAAAGACCACAGATCAACATACACGGAAAAGTAATGGGGACTGGTCAAAGTCTAACAAAGAGAAGTCTAATGCATTTGCAGAACACCCATCACGAATTTTTCAACCTTTTGAACCAATAGACGCAGATAGAAATCCCAAAAAGTATCTTGACGTTACTTATCAAATATATCCACGCATTAAACCCTTTTCACTTGCAGAAGTTCTTGCAGAACTATGCAAATTAAATAAACATAAAACGCCAGAGTAAGACTTGATTACAGGCCAAATTCTGAAGGTGCTTCCAAGGAAATCTATTGTAATGCTAACTACGATATATAACAGAATGACAAGTATTTCCTACTACCCGATACTGTGGAAATACGCACACATTATAATGGTGTCCAAGCCTGGGAAACCATCGGAAGACGTGACCTCTTATAGGCCAATTTGCTTTTACCCAGACTTGGCAAAATATTCGAAAAATTATTTTTTAAAAAATTTCTGACAGACACAGAAATTCTAGTTCACCGACTGCCCTTCCAGTTTGGATTCCGGGAAGGTCATTCTACTATTCAGCAAATACACAGGATCATTAATCAAATAACGACTAGTCTCGTAGAAAAGAAATTCTGCACAGCTGTCTTTCTATATGTAGCCCAGGCGTTCGATTGGATCTGGCATACTGAGCTACTTAACTGAAAAATCTAGTACCAAGTAATTACTACCTCTTACTCAAATCCTATTTCACAAACAGATACTATTCAGTTAAATGCAGTAATAAAATCTCTCAACAATATCCCGTTCAATCCGGTGTTCCCCAAAGAAGTGTCCTTGGCCCCCTTATATACTGCTGACCAAAGCACGGTAATCGCCACGTTTGCAGATGACACTGTCATCCTGTCCACACATGAAGATTCAGATACTGCATCCTTAAACCTTCAACGACACATCAACTTATTTAATGAATGGTTAAAGAAATGGAAAATTACTATCAACCCAACTAAATCAGGTCAACTGACCTTCACCACGAGATGAAATGTATGTGCACCAGTTATTATCAATAGCATGCCCATTTCAATTAATGCAGAAACAAAGTATCTGGACCTACGCTTGGATCAACGCCTTAGTCTAAAATTTCGGTAAATGTATTAATATTGTAAATGTATGAATTCCAAATAAAAAAGGTCAGATTTTCTATAATAGATCTATTTAATAATATGAATTTTGAATTTCATTTCAATACCTTGATCCCTAGGTCAAATTTTATCATTGATTGTCAGGTATTTTTGAGCACTTCTGGTTTCTTTTTTCTTTAAAATTCGTGCCATATGGTGTGTCTGAATCTAAAGTTCTGGATAAATCTCGTGCAACCACATATTAAACATTGAATGCAGGCTTTATATTGATTGGTTTTATTAATTACCTGTCTGTACAATTATATTTCGGAGTTCCGGATAATATTTGACACGTCCCTTGTGTGGCCGTCATCGACTGCAGTAACGTTCTAAACCATTTGCTCAAATTGTTTTCTGTTTCACCCATGTATATATTGTAGGCCACGATTAACTATTTACTATTCACGATTCTCATTTTTACATATTTTAATTAATTACTACATCAAGGACTACAAATCCGAATTACAATCATCAAATCAAGAAGGAATCTATTACCTACAGATTATACAATGGGTATGCATTTCCACTGTAGTTTACAACAATCTCTGGGCTGCGTCTCCATTCTACACCTACCGTTCCTGTGCCTCGTAACAACTGCAACCGGTCAGATTAGTAGAGTTTATAATGTACTATTTACAAACGAAAACCATTGTTTAGAGAGTTGGCCTACCGGTTGCATCGCCTGTCGATTTCTTGTTGGTTCGCAGCAATGTAATATTATCATTCACACTGTTAAATTAAACATTGAGGTTATGTACCTTTTTTTTATATCCCATTGATTCACTTATCGATTTAATTGTAAAATTTCACTTGTTTCACATTTAAATTTGATAGAAATCTTCGCTTAAGCTTGGTTATTTTCGTAAACGAATATTATTTCTGCAAAGCATTTATCCCTAGTTTTTTTTGTGTCTCCAGTACTATACTTTTTAGTTACGCTTACTTTTATTGTGTCTAACGTACCTTCAGTACCACATCATTCTTTTCTCGTAATTAATTTGAATTAGTACATTCGAAATTCGATTGTCGGTTGTCCAGTTTTATTCAGAGTGCTGGAGGGAGCTACGTAGTTCATAAAATTTTTTTCCTTGTTTAATTTACAATTAATTAATTTTTATTTATTTAAGTACGCAGTATATATCGAATCGATTCTATGATATTGATTTTGTATGTGTAAACTAAATTTATTTCAGCTTAATTATAATTTTTCGTGACACTTTGATTGGTTACTACCGATCCCTGTTTTTTTTTAAGTTATTTTCTCCACTTTTCAAATTACTTCTACTGGCAACTAATTCTGAGTGATTAATAAAAATTAAAAGAAAACTATTCGCAAATTAAAAACTTATTTTACAATATACATAAATTGCTATTTACAAGTGTAGGGTCTTAAAGAAAACTTGTGGCGCCCTAACTCTCTCCGTATTCTAAAATCTCTCAACCAATTTTTTTTGCTGTTGCACCTCTGCCGACCACACCCAATTACTCAATCCCACCAACCACCTGATAGTCTACGTGAGTATATACTGCGGTTAACGCCGTGGCATCATTAACGACTGAATTTAAACACCAGGCACAGGGAAACGTCTAGGGTTTAAGTAAAAAAAAATTTGCGCTGCATTACTGCGACACTTTACGTTTGCACCATTATCGTAACACTATCCCCTTAGATCATCTAAACAAATTTCTTCAAAAAATCTATTACATTAGTTATTCCTTGCCCTGTTGAATCAAATATTGAAATGAATCCTAAAAAGTGCTCCCTACTTTCAATTTGTTTTGATTCATTACTTAACAGAACAAATATTACCACAACGGTAAGTTGGGTCCTTATGAAGGAACAATATTTTAATGTTGTTGAAGCATGCGTCCCGGATCCCAATGCCAAATTTCAACTCGGTGCGCGTATTTAGGGGGCCTAGTTTTTAACAAGTTATTTCCTGCAAAATCCTGCACGGAGCCGAAAAATTAACGACAACGTGATCGAAAAAACACACGTTCCAACAAGTTACGAAGTAATAAGTACCGTTACTTCTTTATTGTAATTGAAATTATAATGAATATTTTGTTATATGCCGTAGTATAATTATCACAATTTTATATTAAATAGACAAATACAATGAAAGAGTGGGAAGATCTTAAACGATGGAAATTCGGCATATGATTTCCAGCGAATATTCAAAACAATAAATATTATTTCTTAATTAAGCTCAAAGTAATGCGAGATTCGTAATTAAAAAGTAAAATGAATCATTTCTAAAGAAGGAGGAGTTCTCAGTTCTGTTATCATTTCTATATCATTTATGTAATGGTCATAGCTAAAAATATTAAATCAAATACAAAAATTTCACAATTCGTTGACGTTATATGTTTACACGCAACAGTAGTTACTCCAAAAAATAAGCAAGCAATAAATAATGTTTGTATAAATTGAGGAAACAGTGGGCAGTGGGTTAGTCGTGGTCCGGAATAACATGCCTACACTTTAACAAAAAATGACTTTGAGATTAGCTTAATTAAATTAATTCGCATCATTAGAGGGTGGAGTCTAGGTCTATTGTATAATACGGCATAAGTGCATATTACCTAAAGAATAAAGGAGTATTTGGAGATTTCAATACGCTCCACTTAGACAAAACCTAGGCCATAGATGAAGCACTTCGATGACTAATATTACCTTAAGCGAATCAAGATGTCTCAATTTAAACGATTAAGCTAGCCTTTTATTTTTGTATGCTTAGCTTTTCAAAAATATGTACTACATGTATGTTATGTTTGCTTCATAGTTATTTACAATTTGTCGTTTTTCGAATTTTTCTGTAACAGGGTGTCCACCGTCGCCCTTAACCTTCATCCCGTGTGCCCCGCATCCATTGCACCCACGGGTCGGACCGGCCCTGTTCATTAACAACGTTAAAATTATTTAAAAGCCAAAGTAGAAATATTTTAGTAATCTCAGGTGAGTAATAATTATTTTTACTAAAGTTTTGGAATGTTCGTACATATCTGAATGGGAACATTTCCGTACACTACAGTTACGTAATAATATACTTTAGGTACAAGGAACATAATTGCGTAGCGAGCCGAGAAACACTTACGTGTTAACCAGAGTTAAAAAACAAAATGCGTGGACATAACTTGGACGGGGTGACCCATCTCAGTTTGCAGAGCTTTTAACTTTATTATTTTTTTTGCTCAATCTTGTATATACGAGGGTATTTGGCCATCCTCGGAACGCGGGTCCCGAGTTCAATTTCCCCGTTCAATCACATACAACTCTGGCTAACAACCCCTAAAATGGTAAACGGGACTCTCAAAATGGCGCAGACGAGCGTCGTAACATTAGAAGACGACACCTGTTACGTGCAAATTTGTGCTTTGTCCACTAACTTACCGTAACAGAGAAGATAGCCTTAGGGCTGCTGGAAAGTTCATTCAAAGTAGATAAGTGGGATGGTTTCTACAGTGATGCAGGTGGTACCTAAAAGCTTAAAAGAGAAGGGAGAGCGCCAGATAGAATGATTAACAGCCAGCCCTAGATAAACGGAGAGAATTAGTCACTTTCCTAGCTAAGCAACGAATATAAGGAAGGATCTAGTTAGTAAAAGAAATGGTTACAAAGTAGAATGTCCCAAAACCAAGTAATGTATATGCAATATCAGATAACGTAGTTGTGTATATATATATATATTGTATGTGTACGATATTATATATGATATATTGTTTTATGTGTGTGCTGTGTTGTGTGTGTGTGTGTTGTGTGTGTGTGTTGTGTGTGCTGTGCTGTGCTGTGCTGGTGTGTGTGCTGTGCTGCTTGTGCTGTGCTTGTGCTTGCGTGCGTGCTGTGCGTGTATGCTGGTGTGCGTGTGCGTGTGCGTGTGCGTGTGTGCTTGTGTGTGCTGTGGTGTGTGCTGTGTGTGCGTGTGCTGTGCTGTGTGCGTGTGTGCTGTGCTGTGCGTGTGCTTGTGCGTGTGCGTGCTGTGCTGTGCTGTGCGTGTGCGTGCGTGTGCGTGTGCGTGTGCGTTGGTTGCGTGTGGTGCGTGTGCTGTGCGTGGCGTGTGCTGTGTGGTGTCGGTGTGTGTGCGTGTGCGTGTGCGTGTCGTGTGTGTACGTGTGCGTGTCGTGTGTCGTGTGCGTGTGCGTGTGCGTGTGCGTGCGTGTGCGTTCGCTGTGCGTGTGCGTGTGCGTGTGCGTGTGTCGTGTGCGTGTGTGCGTGTCATGTGCGTGTGCGTGCGTGTGCGTGTGCGTGGTGGCGTGCGTGTGCGTGCGTGTCGTGTGCGTGTGCGTGTGCGTGTGCGTGTGTGTGTGCGTGTGCGTGTGCGTGCTGTGCGAGTTGTGCGTGTGCTGTGTGCGTGGTGTGCGTGCGTGTTGCTGGTGTGCGTGCGTGTGCGTGGTGCGTGCGTGTGCGTGGTCGTGTGCGTGTGTGTGCGTGTGTGTGGTGTGCGTGTGCGTCGTGCGTTTGTGCGTGTGTGCGTGGTCGTGGTGTGCGTGTGCGTGTGCGTGTGTGTCGTGTGGTGTGCGTGTGTGCTGTATGTGTGTGGTGCGTGTCGTTTGTGTGCGTGTCGGTGCGTGTGCGTGTGCGTGTGTGCGTGTTGGCGTGCGTGCGTGCGTGTGCGTGGTGTCGTCTGTGCGTGTCGTGTGCGTGTGTGTGCGTGTGCGTGTGCGTGTGGTGCGTGCGTGTCGTGTGTGTGTGCGTGTGCGTGTGGCGTGTGCGTGTGCGTGCGTGTGTGTGTGTGCGTGTGCGTGTGGTCGTGCGTGTGCTGGTGTCGTGTGCGTGCGATGAGTGTGCGTTGTGTAGTGGTGTGCGTGGTGTGCGTGTGCGTGTGCGTGTGCGTGTCGTTGTGCTGTGCGTGTGTGCGTGTGCTGTGCGTGTGTGCGTGTGCGTGTGCGTGTCGTGTGTCGTGTCGTATGTGTGTGCGTGTTCGTGTAGCGTGTGCGTGTGCGTGTGCGTCGTTGCGTGTCGTTGCTGTGCGTGTGCGATTGTTGCTGTGCGTGTGGTGCGGCGTGTGCTGTGTCGTTGTGCATGTGGTGTGTGGTTGTGTCGTATGCGTGCTGTGTGTGTCGTTAGTGTGTATGCTGCGGTTGCGAACGTGGTTGGTTCATGTGCGTGTCGTGTCGTGGTGTGTGGAAATTGCGTAAGATGCGTGTGCAGTGATGTGCTGAATCGTGTGTTGTGCAAGTTGTTACTGTGTGTGAGGTGGAAAATTCCTGTAGGATTTAGTCATTCCTTCAAATTCTTTCTATATTGGATGCAAATATGAACTTCGATATCAAGGTGAACGATATAAGTTTTGTATTTCATTTACAGAGCTTTATGCTTATAAATTGTGCTTGTCAAATGTAGCCTAGATCATGAAACAAGGTTAAGCATTGTTTTCGATATTTTTTACGTGCGGTTTTGATGAGTTTTGCTTTTCAGTTGGATCTGTATTGGTTAGACGTCAGATCTGGTATGATCGACTGTTTGTCAATTTAATGTGTATACGATGTGATAATTATATCTAATCGTAGGTTGGGAAAAGTGGTTGTCCACGTAAATACTCTTTACTCAATATGTTGCAAAATTATAAGCCGAGTGAACTGACTTTAATTATTTTAACGTTTTGGTGATACGGCTATAGTATAAATTGTTATACAAGTTAAATTTCGAATAACCTTCATAAGGGTTAATAAAACGTAACTTCGAAAGCCAAGGGAAGGTATCGTATGTCGGAAATATAAATTAAAAAATGAAGCTAAATTAAATTGCGTTTGAAGTATAAAGAGGTGCCAGTAAAGCATTTCATTTATCTCTAAGTTGATGTTTGAGCTTTGTGTGTTCTAGAACCGCCTTTTGATTTTTTAATCCGCATGTGCACACAAAACTAATCAATTCCTGATAGATTAATCAATTTCTGATAAATAACACAAGATAAACGAACAGGTAATAGTTATTAGGGTTACCAATTTCTTAATTAATCCTTTGAATAGAGCTTGAAAGTAAACCCAATTATTAAGAAATTGACGGAATAAAGAACCGTTCTCTCGTAACTCATCTATAAGCTTAACCGGTCCTCTTTGAATACGTTTAACGATATGGAGTATTGGGGATCACCGACCCAGAGGTGAGAATTGCATTCCAGATGAGGTCTAATTTGGGCCGTATACAGCGGAAAAAGTCGGGAGGTAAAGTACCGCTTAAATCTGTACAGAAGGCCTATTTTACGAAAAGCAGCTTAGGTAGCTGACAGAAGATGTCAACCTATGAAAGATTCAAAGATATTGTCAGCCCCAACGTAGTCTGAAAACTTAACATCTAAGCCATTCATATTTACAATCCGAAATGATCAATCTTTTTTGGTGTACACATGGCAACACTGAGTTTTGTTAGCATTAAATTTAACTAGATTATTACTTCCCCACTCAAGGATATGTTAAAGGCCCTTGTTGATTAAAATTTCTATTTCCGTTTTAATGTCGTGACTCGGGATAGAAGATGGGTTACTATTCTGACTGAGATGAACCACAATGAACAGTGCTATCGTCAGCAAAGCGATGGATCGGCTTAGTGTTGAAGAAATAAGATGATTTATGTACATCAGAAAAAGTGTATGAGATAGGACTGTTACCTGTGTGGACTTCCGCGTTAAGGCCAACATTTTTTAAAAGAAAACCATCAACTACGAGACGTATTTGTCTTACATCAAGGAAACTGGAAACACAGCTTATGAACGTATCAGTTAACCCAAATGAGGTGGGTTTCGCACGTAAACACTTATGCCTTTGAAATATCGAAAGCGACTACTACTGTTTCAACGGATTCTTCTAGTGTACTGTTCCACCTGTTGAACGACTCTGCCTATAGCCGTATTGGTGATCACTAAAGAGCTTGTTGGATTCAAGGAAAGGGAGTAGTTGCTGATTGACGGATTGTTCCATGATTTTAGATAAAATAGAGGTAATGGCAATTGGTAGGTAGTTAGACAGACCGATATTGTCGCCTGTTTTGGGAATATGTTGAATGAAGACGTAGAGATAGATTAAAGCTTAGGTAGGACTGGTACTAGTTCCAGGAAACATTTTTTTAGGTCAATAGCTGTGATACCGTCTGGGCCAGTCGCCTTATTGGGATCAAGCCTACTGATAATCTTATATCGAAAGTGAACTGATTCCTGAGCGTATGAAGAAGAGCTCACTATGGAAGTGATTGCAATTGCCAAGGAATGAGGTCTTAGACGTCAATTTGAACATCCACTAAACTACGTGGTCGCATGACATATTGTACAATTAAAAGAATTCACTTGGCAATAATGGTACCACTACGTATAATTTCAAGTACACTATAACGGAACCTTTTCATGAGATTTGCTCTCAAACTTAATAATTGTTCCTTAAGGGTTCCAAAAATAACTTAACCAAGATCTAATTATAAGAAATTTCGTTTGCCTTTCTAGCATAAATTAGATTAAATGATGTAATATTTACAGTAGCATTTTTATCGAGTAAACTAACACATCAAGATTATCTCTTTGAAAACACTTAAACAAAGGCATTTTTGTCAGACTCATATCTGTGTGTATTTTTCTTATTAGTTTATTTACTATTTCATTTTAAAAAATATAAAAATAATAAAATCTCTTTTACACTTTATAACACAAGTGAACGTCGCAAGATGAAAACTATAGTAATTGCAATTGCAAGTGTCCTATTTGTTGTAAAAAGTGGCGTGGCAGGTATAATTCTATCTTTAAATTACGTAATTAAATTTGTAAATCTAATTTGTATAGATTTCACCTGGAAAGATTATACTGGTATAATTCCGCCTGATGCAATAGAAGGGGGTACAGATAGTACCAAAAAGGTTACGTATATAGCTCAAATAAAAGTAACGGGTTCGTCAGATATAGTGTCAGCGATTTTATATCAAGGCGACCCTTACGTATATGCAGCTTATAATAGTAAAGTATACAAATTAAATACAGGAATTAAGGTAAATAATATGATTTACAAGCAAATCATTTCAATGACAATTTCCAGATATTATGTGGAAGTCCGTCCAATAAAATTGTATGGAATACTGTCGTAAATAAAGATTGTGCTTTAATCAGAGGAAGTTACACAAACCCTTTCGATAATTTTTATATTGGAAGAGCGATTGTAAAAGGATTAATTTACACAGGACGATTTTCCACAAATGCTCAAACACTGTTTATACCGATTAAGGAAGCACCAAATACTCTTACACAAACTAAAACATTTGAAAGGCTTATGTATTGTGATTATTAGGTACCCTTCATAAATAATATGTTAAGACATGGGTAACAATAAAAGGATTTCTATAAATGTCGCTAGCATAAACTTATTGGTAAACCTCCAATTCAAATTATATTGTTTGAGAAAATTTCTACACATGTAAAATTCAGGCCAAGTTATCGAACGTGGAATTATCAAAATGGTTCTAATTTTCACGTTTGGTACACGGCTCTGATATCAAAAGTAATACATCCAAAATTAAAAGAAAAGGTAACACAGGGAAAACATTATTTCAAATGATTGGGAGAAACATATGGAAAATTTTTCGAATGAAAATATCCCACCTTTTATTATAGTACTAGGAGAATCCGATTCAGGTTCAGATAGTGATATAGATTCAGATTCTCTTGATGTTTTGGTTACCTATTAACTTTCCGCCCAAAGAACTAAGTTTGGATATAAACATACCTCTACATCATGTTTAATACGCAAAAAAAGAAAGCGAAAAATGAAGTGGGTAAATTTTGGCACGAAAGCAAGTTTTCACATTGGATTACTTATCAAATTGCGCTTTGGATTTCCTATGCTTGTCTCTCCCGTTTTTTTAAATTTTGGAATAGCGAAAAATGGAGAAGGCATTCTTATTAGTTTTTACGTAGATTTGGTTGACAAACCATCTCATTGCGTTAGATTAGATACGAGTAGTAGTGGGACACCATCCCCTCCACTTTTTTACGTCACAAGCCCCGCCCACTTTCACTTTTTAATCGCCCACGTGGCGGACCACTATTTGACCTTGATAAAGTTGTTTACCTTGAGAAACAGGTTTGCCTTGAGAAAGTTGTTTACCTTGATAAAGTTGTTTACCTTGAGAAACATGTTTGGCTTGAGAAAGTTGTTTACCTTGATAAAGTTGTTTACCTTGATAAAGTTGTTTACCTTGAGAAACAGGTTTACCTTGAGAAAGTTGTTGTTTACCTTGAGAAACAGGTTTAGCTTGAGAAACAGGTTTACCTTAAGAAAGTGACCTGGGGCTAGGACTAACGAAGGAAATTTGAAATTGTGGGTTTCTTGTCAGACGAGAGCTACCTCTAGGACCTGGTGCAGCGTTTGGGGTTGTTTTATGGAAATTCTTGTAAGATAAGATAAATGCTACCTCTAGGACCTGGTGCAGCGCTTGGGGTTGTTTTTAATAATAATAAAGATGTTCTTGTAAGATAAATGCTACCTCTAGCTCTAGGACCTGGTGCAGCACTTGGGGTTGTTTTTAATAATAAAGATGTTCTTGTAAGATAAATGCTATCTCTAGGACCTGGTACAGCGCTGGGAGTTGTTTTTTAATAATAAAGATGTTCTTGTAAGATAAACGTTATCTCTAGGACCTGGTGCTTCGCTGAAAATTTGAAAATTGAATAAGGGACGGCGTCTTAGGGGAAAATACCTCGACAATAAACGAGGCGTTTAGATTTATAAACATGTCCCGAGGGGCGATGTTAGAGCGTGATTAGGTCAATACTTCAGATATTCCCGAAAGATAACCGATTCTACCCGAACATTGACGAACGCTCTTGCGCACAAAGCCCTAGGCTAGCTGCGTTATTGTTTCTCGTGTGTTTCGCTCTTTAAAGTGTAACTGTCATCGAGTGAGCATTATTATAATGTATTCTCCTGTTTATGAGCCAACATCAGCGGACATTAGAGATTTTACTGACTTGTTAATAAACTATTACAACATAGACGTTCAAGGTAAAGATGAGAGCGATGACGTGGTTGAGCTGAATGTATCTCACAGCCAAGGTGCTGGTGATGGTTCACAGAAGAGAAAGAAGAGTGATGAGATAGGGGAGAAGGGCAAATCTCAAAATCACGATGATGATGACGACGAATCACGGTTCAAGAAGAAGAAGAAAACCGATAAAGCATGTTATTAAATAATAATAATGATATATTGTTGTTTATAATAACAATAATAATATATTTTCAAATGTTAAGCTTTCCTTCAATTTTGTTAATAAACTTGTTTTCTCCTAACGGTGCTCCACCGTCTTGATTCATGTTTGCAGGTTTACGTGTTTTCGCTTTAGCGTGTTTTCGTTTTGCGTGTTTTTCTTATGCTGGCGTGTTTTCGTTTGTGTGTTTTCGTATTTGCGTGTTTTCGTTTTTAGTTTGCGTTTTTTTTGTGTTAGCGTATTTTCGTGATAGCGTTTTTCGTTTGTGTGTTAGCTTGTTTTCGCTTTAGCGTGTTTGCGTGTTTTTGTATTAGTGTGTTTTTGCGTTTGCGTATTTTCGCACCCTCGTGTCTGTATGTGTGTGTGTGTGTGTGTGTGTGTCGTGTGTGTCTGTGTGTGTGTGTGTGTGTGTGTCTGTGTGTGTGTGTGTGTGCGCGTACGTGCGTGCGTCGGCGAGCTTGCGCGTGTGTGCTTACGTGCGTGCGTGCGTACGTACATGCGAGCGTGCGTACGTACGTGCGACCGTGCGAGCTTGCGTGCGTGCGTACGTGCGTGCGAGCTTGCGTGCGTGCGTACGTGCGTGCTTGTGCGTACGTGCGAGCGTGCGTACGTGCGAGCGTGCGTACGTGCGAGCGTGCGAGCTTGCGTGCGTACGTGCGGGCGTACGTGCGTGCGTGCGTGCGAGCTTGCGTGCGTACGTGCGGTCGTACGTGCGTGCGTGCGTGCGTGCGAGCGTGCGTGCGTGCGAGCGTGCCTATGTACGAGCGAGCGAGCTTGCGTGCGTGCGTACGTACGTGCACGTGTACGTGCGAGCGTGCGTGCGTACGAGCGTGCGTATGTGCGAGCATGCGAGCCTGCGTGCGTACGTGCGTGCGTGCGAGCGTGCGTGCGTGCGAGCGTGCATGCGTGTGTGCGTGCATGCGTGTTTTCGTTTGATCCTCGTGCTAAAGCCGTGGTTGTCGATTGTATGTAATTGTAGGCACTACTGTTTTGACTAAAAGCTATAAATTGGAAACTCTGCTCGCTATGTCCAGTCCGTGGAATTATGTTTAATTAGCTTTTTGACAGATGTACTTGTTTATGATAAGGTCAGGCTTGCATGTAAAATAATATAGAGGTGAAACTAACAAGCTAATGTGTTTTGCTGCTACACGTATCACCGTATTGAAGATTCTGTTTATGTATTAGAAAACGTACTACAGTCTCGAAACAGAATGCAGATAAAAAATTGAATGAAATGAATACGGTACAACTTCTGAGAACGAACTGAAAGATTTGAAGCGTGTGCAGCATTTCCATAGCCGTGTTGAAACCAGTTAATTTAGAGTTAACCTCATGTCCATGTAACAGTAGTGTCTGATAAAAGCTGTCAGGGTTATTATATGCTTTATAGTTTGTTACAATATAATCGCTCAACGTGAAGACGATGAGGTGTTTGTGTCTCGAAATCTCGATGATGATAATACTCTCCATGAAATTTCAAATAAAAATTAGATTACGTCACTCTTATTTTAGATTAGAAATTTTCTAACCGTTTAGTTGACATTTTAGTACATGTTTAATTATAAAATGATGAGATAATCAGGTTATTGTTTAACGCCTGTTACACAACCATTCTATTCTGATAAATAAAAGAGATTTTTAGTGCTTTAATTGTTTTAATCAAGAGCCCTGTAATACCAATTGAATCTATTGTATTTATTTTTATTCGGTATGTGTTTTATAATCGTTTTAAAATTAATTAACTGTAGGTAAACATATTTACAATTGATGTGTGGTAATTAACTTGATAAAGCAAGCATAATTTAAAACGAATTAACTGTCACCACTGAAGTAAAACAAAAGTAATTTTAAAATCATATTTGTGTACGTGATTATAGCAAAGTAACAATTACAGATCTTGTCTTATTTTTAAAAATAGGATTATTATCTTCACAAATAGTACATATATCAGTTTAAGCTACAGTTTTATTTATATATTGGATTCGCTGCATTTTACAAACAATTTTATCATGCGATGAAACTCATTAAAACCATTGTAATTAACTATTTGAATTTAAATAATGAGTAGTACATTTTAAGCGTCTTTAAATATCAAAATGGCCTCATTGTTTTTTCTTTTAATGCGACTATAAATTTTTTGAATAGAAAAAATATTTTGTACTTTTAAAAGAGACCCTCAAAAAATAAAATATTCAGAGAGACAGTCGAAGTGAATGCGTGTTTTTACATTCTAAATGAGGGGTAAAACCCTATTAGCTGTAACTTGTTAGAGATGACGTCAGAGCTTCAATAGTTTTAAATAGCAAGTTCGAGCACTGTAAAATTCAGACGATCTCAAATTGTAGAAGTCTTAATTACTACTAGTACAGCTTTGGTGAGACTGCCGGTTTAGTTTGAGATCGCAACATTTCCTTGAGGTGTACAAGTCTTTTTTATACCTTAGCAAATCCGTTGAGACTGACGGTTTGCCTCAAGGCCATCATAATCATCATCTTCTCAGAGAGGACCAGATGCAATCTCTGTATTTATTAATACAAGTTACGACTTCGGGTAATTCCTTAACATTTTTTTTACGTGTGTATGTTTGTATGTTTAAGGCCTTATAGTATTATTTTAGATTAGGATATGATAAGTTAAGGTAGTGTTGTACAACGTATACTGCGTCACATCCAAAAATAATTTTTAAACCCCATCTTAAAAACACCTTTATGAACGTTCTACAGGTCTTACAAAAGCAATTGATTAGTAAAGCTTATAGCAAACATTTTATAAGTCATAAACTACAAACAAATCCTAATTAGCTAAGAAATATACCACTTTACCTCTATTACAGAAAAACGCTCGCGGCTCCTTACACCGGTAGATGACTAACAAACCCCTGATTAACCCTGAAATATGCCGATAGGTAGTGTTACCTTTATTACAGAAAATACTCATTAGCACATACCCCTGCTAGATGGCACCACAAACAAACCCCTGATTAACCCTGAAATATACCGCTTGGTAGCGCCACCTTTATTACAGTAAATACTCATTAGTACATACCCCTGCTAGATGGCACCATAAACAAATCCCTGATTAACCCTGAAATATTCCACTAGGTAGCGCCACCTTTATTACAGAAAATACTCATTAGTCGATACTCCTGCTAGATGGCACAACAAACAAACCCCTGATTAACCCTGAAATATACTAATTGGTAGCGCCACCTTTATTACAGTAAATACTGATTAGTCCAAACACCTGCTAGATGGCGTCGCAAACAAGCTCTGTTTTACAAGTTAGCATTAGAGTCCCGTACTATTTCCCATCAGAGGTTCAGACCTAACACAAGACCCTGTCTTACAAGTTAGCATTAGGGTCTCTTATTCAATTTTCAAATTTTCAGCGAAGCACCAGGTCCTAGAGATAACATTTATCTTACAAGAACATCATTACTATTAAAAACAACTCCCAGCGCTATACCAGGTCCTAGAGGTAGCATTTATCTTACAAGAACATCTTTATTATTATTAAAACAACCCCAAGCGCTGCACCAGGTCCTAGAGGTAGTATTTATCTTACAAGAATTTCCATAAAACAACCCCAAGCGCTGCACCAGGTCCTAGAGGTAGCTCTCGTCTGACAAGAAACCCACAACTTCAAATTTCCTTCATTAGTCCTAGCCCCAGGTCACTTTCTCAAGGTAAACCTGTTTCTCAAGCTAAACCTGTATCTCAAGGTAAACAACAACTTTCTCAAGGTAAACCTGTTTCTCAAGGTAAACAACTTTATCAAGGTAAACAACTTTCTCAAGCCAAACCTGTTTGTCAAGGTAAACAACTTTATCAAGGTAAACAACTTTCTCAAGGCAAACCTGTTTTTCAAGGTAAACAACTTTATCAAGGTCAAATAGTAGTCCGCCACGTGGGCGATTAAAAATTGAAAGTGGGCGGGGCTTGTGACGTAAAAGAAGTGGAGGGGATGGTGTCCCACTACTACTGATACGATATTGTCATTTATGACGAATGTGAATAATATACAATTTCCGTTATAAGTAGGTAATAGACGTTATTCAGACTAAAATTTACATTTTCTCACTCGAGATTCAACGATTTTCGTGCAAAGTCTAAATAGCGTGAAAACCATGTTGCAATGCTGCAATAGCTTTACTTAAGACCTGCGATAATATTTTTCCATACCTGTATACAACGTGTCCAAGATAAGGAGGGCCACTATGGGGATGTCGTAAATGATAAGAGCTACAAAGTGGGTTAAATGGAGAAAAAGGTGGGCACTTAGGGGGGCAATAAAATGCCGTTTAGAAATGCGTTATTCTCAATGCTAGAATAAAAATAGTAACACCGTTTTATGGCAGTACGTTTTATAAACTTTTAAATAATAGAATAGAATACTTTATTTGGTGTTTCAAATTGTTGTAAACATCATCCACTTACTTATTTGATATATGACCCTGATAAATAAACGCTTATTTGGAAAAAAAACATTTATTTCATGTTCCTGATATAAAACACAAAGTTATACATTGTAGACCTAAAAAAAACGCAGAAAATGGGAAAAAATTGAAGATGGTCAAAATTTTTTTGCAAATATCACATCACCCTATAGAAATATTATGAATTTCTAAACGGCATTTTATTGGCCCCTAAGTGCCCACCTTTTTCCACATTTAAGCTACTTGTAGCTTTTGCCGTTAGAAATCATAGTGGCCTCCTTATCTTGGACACGTATATACAGGTGTCACAAACTCTTTTCACAAAGAAAACTAATATATATATATATATATATATATATATATATATATATATATATATATTATATATATATATATATATATATATATATATATATATATATATACATATATTATAATAATAATAATAATAACAATATATTAACTACCAATACATCAGTGTACATCGCTGTACGGTAATATAATAATTGTCAGAACTAAAATACATTAGTTAAACAAGAAAAAAAAAAGACGAAGGGATGGAATTACTTTAATTCAAAAAACCCTTTTAAGGTATAAAAATTACGTATATGTAAAAATTCTTTAAGATTTGCTTTAAATTTTGCCAATTTATTAATTTGTCGAATATAGGTTGGTAATCCATTAAATAGTATGCAGGAGCTATACAGAAAATTCTTTTGAAAAAGAGTTGTTTTCTGATTATCAGCACTTAGTAGAGTTTTGTGACGAGTATTGTAACAATGATCGTATAATTTAAAGGCATTTTTATTTTGATAAGCAAGGATGTAAATGTCAATGACAGTTAAAATTCGTAATTTTGCAAGATAAGGTTTACAAGATGTCCGTAAAGAAAGAGTTGTTCTAATAGCACGTTTTTGAATTTTGAGAATACGTTCAGCTTGTGCACTTCCTCTCCAAATAATAATATTATAAAGAATGTGTGAATGAAAATTGGCGTAATACAATGTTAACAGAGTGCTCTGGTTACACAAGACTTTTAAAAATTGAAGGGTGCAGAAAACTTTTCACAAGTTTACTGCAGACATCTTGAATATGGTGGAACCAACTTAATTCTGAAGTTATTATAATACCTAACATTCTAATAGAGTCGGAAGATATTATGTCTACAACATTTTTGATACTACAGGTTTTATGTGAGTTTCTGGAAGAAACTACAATGGTTTTCGCAAGTTTGACAATTAAGTTGTTCTTACTGCACCAATATTTCAGTTTATTGAAACTAGCATGGATTTTCAAAACAATACCTTGAGAGTTGTCTGATTTGATTATAATGTTAATGTCATCCGCATAACAAGTAATAAAGATGTTTTTATCGTTTTTAAATGATAAGATATCATATCGTTAATGTAAATTACAAATAGAGTTGGGCCTAGGATCGATCCTTGTAGAACTCCTGATCAAATAATAGATATGTCACTAGGTATACCTTGTGGTTGCTCGGTTATTTGTTTCTTGTTTGATAAGTACGACTGAAACAGTTTAAGGGCATTTTCGCGTATTCCATAGTTGTGCATCCTATCGAACAACAGTTTCTGATTAACAGTATCAAACGCTGATGAAAAATCGATAAATAATCTACCGGTTACAAATTTTTTATCCACAGATGCCACAATTCCTGAAATAAACTCAGATAAAGCAATATTTGTATATTTATTCTTTATTAATCCGTGTTGTTAATTATTCAATAGATTGGATTTGGTTAAATAGTTGGTAAGTGGTTTATTAATAGCACATTCATAGACCGTGGAAAATGAGGAGCGCAGAGTCATACACCTGTAACTGTAAATATCTTTTGTTATGCAGTGATTTAATTACAGCGGTCTTTAGATTTTCGGGAAAAACGTCAATTTGTGAGGTTAGATTGATCAAAAAGCACAGGTTCCATTACCAGAAATTTTGAAAAATTTTAATTTTGAAAACTAACCTGATCATGTCCACATGAATTTGACGATTTTAAAGAATCAATCATATCAACATGTAAAGGTGCAAAGAATAATGAATGAACATAACTAGTAGTATCATGCCGGGAAGATATCACCATATGGGCTGATTCATTAAATCGAGAGAAATAACTGTTTAATAAAGAGGCTGATACCTCATCAGTTACGGTGGTATCTTTGTCAACAATTTTAATATTATTAATTTTATGATTGTTCTTTAGTGAATTAATAATTGACCATGAGGTTTTAAATTTTGATAGACGCGCTATAAGTTTTTTATCATAATATTCTTTTTTTGACAAAAGCAGTTCCTTTTGGTACACCTGATGATAATATTTGTATAAGTTGTAAAAAAAAAAACAGTGTAACGGTGTGATAAAGTTTTATAGTCTACAACCGATTTTTTTAATTTGAGTTTATTTGTAATCCAAGGATTTCTCACCAAACTTGATTGGAGATTGGGATCTACAAGTGAGCAAAGGAAAACAAACTAAAATAATATTGGAAACGTTGAAAAAAATTACTAAAAGCTACATCCGTGTTAGTGCATTGATAGACGCCTTCCCAGTTTTCGTTCGATAGATATGTAATAAAACATTCAGATTTTCTTTTAAGAAACATGGTTTTCTTTTGTAGTTGATTTATTAGAAGTAAGTTTAAAAATTGTGGAAGATGATCGGATAGTGCTGAATCCACATTAGTTATATTATTAATGATATTGCTATACCAGAAGTAATGAAATTATCAAGGAAGGTTTTAGACGAATTGAATATTCTGGTGGGTGCGTTTATTAAGATTCTTAATCCAAAGGTTGACAGAGGATCTAGAAGTGAAGAAGTACCAACACTAGTTTTATCCAAGAAATGCACATTAAAGTCGCCACACAAACACTTCTTTTTTATTGACAAGGGCAACCTTTTCTGTAGACACTACCCGTGTGAACAATCCCGTATCCCTAACCCTATCCTCAAATACTGCTCCACTTGCACGCAGGAATGCCCTACCCGCACTCTCCGTTGCCCCACCTGTGGTGAAAGCCACAAAGCCTTGCCCTGTACCCGCCTAAATACAGCAAAGTGTAACAACTGCGATGGACCTCACGCTACCTACTTCTCTTTCTGCACGACTCGTCGTGCGATTCCTACCATCGCGGCAGCGACTGCGTACCCAAACCGCTTCCCCCTTTCACGTCAGACACCGAGGATAACGACAAACCCAAACAACCTATTTCCATTTCTGATTTCATCGCCTCCTTTACTCTCACCGTAATGCAACTGTTTCCTGAGCGTAGGGCCGACATAGCGAAGGCTGTCGACCTTACGTCCAGGGAATCTATGAAACGCCGTACCAGGGTCAACTTTATTGGCGATGATATAGATACCATTACCCATAATATCCGATCCTAATCCTAAACCTTAACCCCTCACCTTAATCCCTCTCCCTCGCCCTAAGGATAATGGATCTCATAATAGGTACAATTAATGCGAGGGGGTCCGTCGGAAACGCCCTCTCATTAAGAATCTATTAGCCACCAACCAAATACAAGTCTTGCAATCACGGAAACAAAACTAACCACCCGATATACCCTTGGCATTGCCTCATATAATTCGTTCCTGCAATTTAGCGCCCACAATAGTTTGCGAGGCACAGCCGTCACAATCCAAAATTTATTGCCTGCCACACCTTATCCTCTTCCGCCGCACCTGCAGCATCTCGAATGTGTTGCTGCAACGGTGCACTTTCCCCTTCCCGTCACCTTTTTTTGTTATCACAATCCTCCCGAAGAAGCCATTTCCAATGACCTCCTAGACCACATCTCCGCTCTACCCAATTCCATCCTCCTAGGAGATCTTAATGCTCGACATGTCCAATTCGGAGATTCCACGACCAATCGAAACGGTATCCGCCTAGCTCACCGTATTCTTACCCTACCACTGTTCCGGATAAGGAACACCAATCACACCTTTATTATTCATCAAGGTGCCTCTATAATCGATCACATCATATGCACCGAGTCACTAATTCAGCGTATGTCCTCCGATTGCCACTTAGGTGAAACCGTCATATCGGACCACCTCCCGCTTCTCGTTAAAATATCCCTCGGCCCCGTCCCGCCCCCTCCATCAACTCACGTTATCCGGAGATATTTTCAAAACGCCGATTGGAATGTATTTGGCGAATACATCTCCAATAATTTTCAGGCGTACGATATCCACACTCCCAACGATGGCGAGTGAGCGATCACCGACTTAACTTCCGTTATCGCGGAAGCGGTCGAAGCCTCAATTCCACAAAAATCAATTGATATCTCCTGCAAACCTCTCCCACAAGACATCGTAACCTTGATCAAAGGGAAGAGGCGAGTATGTTGGGAATCCCTGAGATCAAGGGCCCCCTCTCTCAAGACCGTATATAACCCTGACGCCCTAATTCGGCGTGAAACCAACACATACACCGAAAGAAAATGCGTCCAGACCACCTATAATCTCAACTATAGAGATGGCAAGAAGTTCTGGCACACCTTCAATATATTCACTGAAAGGAAAACCAAACCCAAGCCCCACCTAACCGATCCTCGGGGTAACCTAATTTCCAGCGATCAAGATTAGATTCTAATTGACACATTGTTTTTTACACCTCAAAATTATATTATACATCATTCAACAAAATTTACTTTTAAGATTTTTAGTCCTGATGAAGCCTGTAATCACAGACGAAAATTTGACAAAAAATCAATAAAAAATTGTTCTAAGCCGATACCCAATAAACTTATTATAATCTAAAAATACGGCCAGTACTTTGCTTTTATAATTATATATATATATATATATATATATATATATATATATATATATATATATATATACATCATTCTATCATTTTTGCGTCCATCTATTTGGCATTTACCATCAATCTGGCTACACTTTTGCAAAGTGGCGTCTGTATATGGACGCCAGATTACAATCCTAATAATTTTGTTGGTATGAGTGTTAGAGAAGCACCGTTGAGAAAAGACAATTTGATAGGATCCTATAATACTCATTCTGAGTATGGGGCCCATTCCATACTACGTTGAGATTTTTTAAAAACTTGTCGACGCCAAAATCGTGTAATTCGTAAAATTGTATACAAACTGAGTTCAGCACTTTGCCGTCACGGCGCTATTTCTAAATATACTTTTATTGTATTTATTCTGTACATTTACAATCTTTCAGACGTCTTTAAATGGCAACACTGTAAAACCAATTTCTAATATTCTTTCTTATTTAATTTGGAGTAATTTCATATTTACGGTCTACAGCCTTCTGGCGTCATTCTACCTAGATATACAATTGATGTTACTTAACATCATTATGAACTCACACATGCATTATTTTGTAAATCATTCTGAAGTCATATTTTAACATATATACATACTGTTTATTCTAAGCAAGATTAGCTACCTCATGCACCTCAAATACACCATTCTATGTACACACCAGAAAATAATAAAATTTACAGATAAATGTAAAAATTAAAATGCAAATTGGTTAATATGTTTTACAGTTTTGTCATAGGTAGATAACTACGACGGTTGTTTGTATTAGTAATTTTGCTTGGGACACCCAGTTGATTCGAACGTTACCAGATGATGTAATCCAATGCAAAATTTACTTATTATTAACAGTTGAGATGACATTATTACCCTTATTTTAAAAGGGTGACTTTTAAATCGCATTTCGATTCGCTTCTATATTTGTGTGTGTACAAATATAAAAATCCGTTTAAAATTAATTAAATAACTTTGTACACCAAATTCATAGTTTTAATCGACACTTCATAGATTTAATTTTGAATTAGTATTTGTTTCAATTCTTAGAGGTAGATAGTTTAACCGAAAGTTTTACCGCAAGTATATTCATCCTTGATTTTGCTTAGTAAACCTCTAACGAACTGCAGAATGTAGATTAAGAAACAAGTGTTAATTTTGAATTACGCAGTAACTTGTTACGATGAGACCGTTTATTTATCAAAATTATTTTTTAGTGCGACCAAGTTAAATTAGTACCGTTTAGGCGTTTAGAAACCAGTTCTATAATTAACCTCGTGTCTGCGCATGCGCGCGTCTGTGCTTGCGTCAGTACATGTGCAAGCATGGTGCATGGTGTTTATCGTTTATCAGGACGTCCACGTTGCTGGCGTATTTGTACTTTTAGAACTAAAGTTGAGTACTTTGTGTTATACTCAGAGAGGTATAATGAGTACGACACCCATCCATGTCCATAAACAGCACTACTAGTTCCTAATAATAGGGCGACACACAATGCTTCCACTGAACCTGTATCATTCTTTTCCCTGTTGAAAATTTTATTGACTTTCAAAAGGCGGGGTTTTATGCAAGGCTGCTCTACATCTAATTCACTATACTTAAAAACGAATGTACGAAAAAGGTCGCGGACAATTGGTCGCGCGAAAAATGTCGCGCACATTTGAACGTACATCAAAAGGTCGCCAGCGAAAAAGGTCGGACAAATGATCGCGTGAGAAATGTCGCGTAGGCATGTATACTCCATGCCAGCCGGGAGGTACCACCACCCTTAGCATGGGCTCCTTAATATTGGGTCTCCGATTTTCTGAGCTCGGTAAGGGCTGCCGGTTACCTTTTCCATCATCCTTAATCTATTCTCATCCTTATTCTTCCTTCTCGCCTCACTGTCTTCCTATCGGATTAAAAGTCCCAAATTAAAAATAAAATGGCTGTGGTTTCTAGGGTTATAAATTCCGGACGTAAAATCCTGCCCCACTCGGATGTCCGGGAGGGCAGGGCCCAAGCGACCTCGGTCATCGAAAGTATCAACTTTCTGATTCACTACTGCAACATCCGCGGAATCAGGTCTAATCTTAATGCTATTCACCAACATCTTGAACAATTACAACCTGATATATTGTTTCTATCTGAAACACAAGTCTCCTCTGAAAGCTCCGAGTCACCCGACTTGCAATTTCCTCAATACCATCTTCACTCTAACTTTCGACATAAAGGAGGCGTATGTGCGTACATCAAGGACAGAATTGCTTGCAAGAGGGTTTCTTCCTTAGAAAATAAAAATTTTGACGTGATTTGGTTTAAACATTCTGGTCCTAATTTTGTGAAATTCTACTGTTGCATTTATAGGTCTCCTAATGACAGCAACTTTCAAGACTTCTTCGATTACCTTAGTATGAAAGTTGACTATCTCCTATCTCAGTTTCCATCTTGCGATATCTCATTTGTAGGCGATTTCAATGTTCATAACTCTAATTGGCTTCAATTTTCATCTACTACAAATCCTGCTGGTCATAGTACAGAAACATTTGCTATTTCATGTGATCTCACACAAATGATTTCTGAATCCACAAGAATCCCTGATAACCCTAACCATACTCCACATCTTCTAGATCTCTTTCTTACATCAAACCCTCTTGTTCATAAAACTTCCGTTCTTTCGCCTTTAGGTCTTTCCGACCATTGTCTAATAAAAATCATTTCTACTGTACCTAATTCCACTGTTGTTCGCAAAACCGATAGAACCTTGTGGTGTTTTAAGTCAGCTCGATGGAGTGATTTACGGGATTTCTTTGCAACCTTTCCATGGCGTGAATATTGTTTTAAGTCGTCCTTTTCTTCGGACATCGCTCTTTCAGTATCTGAAGTCATCCTCATGGGAATGGAGTTATACATTCCGAAAAACAGTACCCTGGTTCAATAAGGCTTGTTCTGATGCAATATCTTTAAAAATAAATGTTACATTAAATGGAAATCTAATAAATCGGTTGACAGTCATGTAGAATACGTTGGTGCTAGAAATATCTGCAAAAGTGTCATCACTAAAACTAAAAAGTTGTTCGAACAACGAAAATGCAATGAACTAGCTACATCTCCTTTAGGCAGTCGTAAATTTTGGTCTTTAGCAAAAGCCATTAGTAAAAACTTTCGAACATCTTCATTTCCCTGACATCTATTGACGGATCGGTAGTTGCTGATTCTGTAGACAAAGCCAACGTTTTTGTGGATTTGTTTGCATCAAACTCGTGTCTCAATGATTCTGGAAAAGATGTGCCCCTAGTCAACTCTTCTTCATACGTTATGAAACCAATTCATTTTCGGTACAAGCTCTTGGAATCGATCATCAGTAGGCTTGATCTCAATAAGGCGACTGGCCCAGACGGTATCCCAGCTATTGTCTTAAAGAAATGTTCCCCGAACTAGTACCAGTCCCATCTAAGCTCTATACGATCTCTATATCTTCTGGGGAATTCCTTCATCATGGAAGTTAGCAAATGTTCAACCTATTCCAAAAAAGGTGATAAGACCGATCCCTCAAATTACAGACCAATTGCCATCACTTCCATTTTGTCTAAAATCATGGAAAAAGCCATCAATCAGCAACTGCTCACGTTTCTTGAAACTAACAAACTCCTTAGTGACCACCAATATGGGTTTAGGCAAAGTCGTTCAACAGGCGATCTTCTTTCATATGTGACCCAAGTTTGGAACAATACAGTAGAGCAGTCCGGCGAAACAGTTGTAGTCGCTTTAGATATCTCAAAGGTATTTGACCAAGTTTGGCATAAGTGTTTACTTGCCAAACTCACCTCGTTTGGGTTAAATGATACGCTCATCAACTGGGTTTCTAGTTTCCTTGATAAAAGACGAATACGTGTCGTAGTTGATGGCTTTTTTCAAAAGAAGTTAGCATTAACGCGGGCGTACCACAGGGATCCGTTATAGCGCCTACACTTTTTCTGCTGTACATAAACGACCTTATTTCTTCAACAACTAACCCCATCCATTGCTTTGCTGACGATAGCACTCTTCACTGTAGTTCATCTCAGTCTACTCATAGTGATAATCCACCTTCTATGTCAAATCAAGAAATTAAAGCTGAAATGGCAAATTCAATCAACAAAGACATTCAACGTATTCTCGAATGGGAAGCAATAATCTAGTTAAATTTAATGCTAACAAAACTCAGTGTTGCCTTATGTCCGCCAAAAAGATCGATCATTTCCTGTTGTAGTATGAATGGCTCAGTTCTTAAGTTTTCAGACTCTATTACTCTGTTGGGTATGACTGTATCTTCAAATCTCTCATGGGTTGACCATCTTCTGTCAGCTACCAAAACAGCTGCTCGTAAAATAGGCTTTTGTACAGATCTAAGCAGTACTTTACCTCTCGACAACTCCTTCTGCTGTATAAGGCCCAAATTTGGCCTCATCTGGAATATAATTCTCACCTTTGGGTTAGTGCTTCCCAATACGCTCTCGATATCGTTGATCGTATTCAAAAGAGAGTGATTAGGCTTATAAATGACCCGTCCTTAACTTCTCACATACAGTCCCTTGAGCATAGAAGGATGGTTTCAGTTCTTTCTTTGTATTATCGTTATTACAACGGCTATTGTGCTGGTGAATTACATTCTTTGATACCATCTCCGGCTATCTTTGCGAGAAACATCGGTTCGCTCATTCACATCATCAGTATGCAGTACAAATCTCCACTTGTCGTACCAAACGGGCGCAATCCACATTTTTCTACACGGCTTCTAAACTCTGGAATGATCTCCCTAGTTCCTGTTTTCCTCTCACTTATGATATGAGAAAATTTAAGGTAGCTGTTCATAGGCATCTATTGGCAATTCATTATCCTCTATCCATCCTCCTAAGTGTTCCTGAGTGCTTTAGCACGATAGGCCTTATTTAGCCTGTTCAGATCCACAATTATAAAAAAGAAAAATATAACTATTAAACATTCCTCCACATTTTATCCAGGTTAGGACTGGCAGTTAATAACTGCCATGTTTAAAGTTTTTTTTTATGTTTTCATATTTTATGATTTTTTTTTTTTTTGTTGGTTCTTGCTTTTCTGCTTTTATATTTGTAACTCGAAATTATGAGCAACCGCCCTTAAATACTCCTGATGTGGATGATTGGCATATTATTGACAAATAGTTTCTGTCGCTGCGCCGTATCTTTACAAATTTTTTGAGTGGCTGTTCGTTTCAGCTATGTAGCGTTCAATTTTCAAACAATGTAAACTTTCCTCTTCCTTTAACGAATTGATAAATTTCTACAAATTTAGATGTGCTGCATTTAATATAGAGGAGACACTATTGTGTCATCCTTCTGCAGAATAATTTGTATATGGTATGTCTTCCTCTATGAATTCAATACAATTCCAAAGATTTCTTGAACACTGCGGTTGTCGTCTCTGGTGTCGTCGATCCAAACGATCTATACACTCACCTTCAAATTTAGAGTGTACTGAGGAAATCAACGCCGCGTCGCAGTGTTCCAGTCTGGTATTTAGATAATTGTTAACAAAATTTAAATTTTTAGTGCCACCATTTGTCCGCGATCTTTTTCGTCGGCGCCCTTTTTCGCTGGCGATATTTTGAGGCGCGCTCAAATGTGCGCGACAATTTTTCGCGTGACCAATTGTCGACGATCTTTTTTAGCGACACCTTAACAAACATCCACGCCTAAAACAGGTTCGAACCAAGGACTTTCTTTGGATTGAATGGTGATGAAGATATTATAATTTTTAAATTACTAAAAAAGTGGAGAAAATAGATTCATCAAATTGTTTGTCTGATAATTAAAGTGGTTGAAATAGGCTGATTGTACCAAACTCAAAATTCTAGTACGCACCCATTATTCACTGCTTTCCTGTACTTTACCCTTACTTGATAAATGTATCTCTTCTACATTGGGAGCTATTTAAATAACATAAGTATTGTATTGATTTTATTCAAACATATATGAATAGACCTCGACGCTCATATGCTGTAATAATAACAATATGTATATCTTTAACTAAGACGTCAAAATGATCGGCTAGTTCTTTGGTGACAGAACATATATTTTTCGAATTAGATGAAAGCAGACCTAAAACTGATTGCAATAAACTATTAATTGCAATATGTAGACGCCAATATGTTTGCAACAAGAACATTGTGTGTATTTTTAAACTAAGACGCCAAATGAAACATTCATAAAATTTTGGATAATATGAAAGCAGACGTCAAACTGGTTACTCACAAACTATTAATATAAAATATATTGACGCCTAAATGTTTGCAACAACAACATTATGTATATTCTAATCCGAGATGCCAAAATGATTGCTTTGTTACATTAAGAGGGCATGCAACGCAGCAAGACGCCGTAATGATTTTTAGTGCAGTACTTTAATGTACGGGTTCCAGAATGATTGTCAAACGTACAAAAATTATGTATATAGTAAAAAAAGCTAGAAACATATGGAATAGACCATAGAACTTAGAAAAAATGCTGACCTATATACTTCAATAAAATATCAGAGAATACGACTTGTTCTAGGTGACGCCAAATTAAGGAATTACGTACGGACGCAATAATGATTGCATGATGTGTATATATATATATATATATATATATATATATATATATATATATATTCCTGGTTTACCACATTTTTGATCTCTTTATTGTGTAGATTTTGTAATTTTGCAAGTAATAATAATATGTATCGGGTGAGTCATTAAGGAAGGACGCCGGCTTTATCCCAGAAACCGCTTATGTTACGACTTAAAAAAATGCTTCAGTAAATGTGGCCAAAAGAAAATGCTGGAAATAATTTTAAAGTTTGTAGATAGACCGCTAGGTGGCGTAACTGCTGTAGTAAATTAAAAAATGTCTAATAAGTAACAGAAACTTAAGGTAAAGGTATATTGGAAATATCGTAGTTGTATTTTTGGGACAATTTTAACCATTTGTTTGTATAAGAAGTTTTTCTCTAACTTCATAGGTTTTCCGTAGGGGGAGCTGCGAAAGTTGTCAGACAAACACTCTTCGGAACCAGTTATCGAATCTTAAAAAGTAATATTTCGTTGGAAAGGTCTTTTCTTGCGCTATTCGTTGATGTATTAAAAAGTTAAGTTTGATTAACCAACAAAAAGCTAGATGACGCTTTACAAATATTGCTGAAATTTTAGCGATTTTCTTCAAAATATTAAATAGAGTGGTATATTTTTTATATTTAAGTCAGAAAAAGCCTAAAATTTCGCCAATACCCTGAAAATTTCAAGTCGATATCTTTGTTGGTTTCAATTTTATACCTACTTTAAGTTCAGATCCATGGTAATGATTTTATAGTGCCACGATCATCCAATAACACTACTAGACCAACAATGCATAATGACGATTTATCCATAGTAACATTAATTTTATCAATGTCAGTGTCAGGGAAATATCCTTTTTGCCAACAATGCCCTCTAACCAGGAAACAAATGATATGCTTGCAGTATATTTCGAGTGCATGTAGAATTCTACTGTTGCTGCATGATTGTATGCGGCTCGTTTTCCAGAAAGACGGCATTACGAAAAGACACTTTTTTCTCAATTATCACAACGATTGAGAGCTACAGGAACAATTCATCCCCCAGTTACTCACAGAGCACGCAGATCCCGAACGGAAGAAAATGTTATAAAACATATATCGAAATTAATCCACGTAGTAGCACAAGAGCAATAGCTCATGACTTGGGACTAACACAAACTACTGTTCAGCGTATTGTGAAAGAACATAAGTAAGTTTTAAATAAAAGTTAACTATTAAAAGTAGTAAAGCTATTAAAAAACCATAACTTCAATTTTAATCTAGATTAGATCCATACCATGTAGTCCTTCATCAATCACTGACTGCAGCTGATTATGAGCAACGTTTAGACTACTGCTATTGGCTGTCGAATATGCTCATAGATAATCAACATCTGTTATCGCAAATATTGTGGTCTGAGGAGGCTACATTCCGCAGTGATGGTGGAGTAAATCGTCATAACATGCATTATTGGTCCAGAACCAATCCCCGTTGGATGCAAGAAATTCAACATCAGGGCTGGTGGAGCGTCAATGTTTGGTGCGGTGTTTTAGGAGGTCGAATTATGGGTCCTTACATTTTTGACGCCCCACTTAATGGTGAAACGTACCTTAATTTCTTGCGGAACGATTTACCGTTACTTTTAGAAGATATACCGTTGCTTACTGGGCAGCGCATGTCTTTCCAACATGACGGCTGTCCGGCACATTTTTCAGTATGCGTGCGTCAATTTTTGAGTAACACTTTTCCTGATACATAGATAGGAAGAGAGACCTTTTTTCCATGGCCAGCTAGGTACCTACATTTCCTTATTCATCCTTAACTTTAACAGCTTAATAACCATTACCATTGTTACCTTCTAGGTCCCCCGATCTAACTTGTTTAGGTTTTTATTTTTGGGGAAGAATAAAGGACCTTGTTTTTACAACCAGGCCAACTACGCCTGAAAATATGGTCATTAGGATAAGAAATTCCATTCGCACCCTCTCCACAGCGGAGATAGAAACCGCTGTTTTGTCAACACAACAGAAGTTGCAGCTATGTATTGATAATGATGGCAGACAATTTGAGCATTTAGGTCGCCACTGAGTAATGGCGTGCTACTCATCTCTAGTTAATTTTCGATGGTCCACCCGGTGTAATTGTTAACCAACGGTATTAAACTAACCCCAGAAACTCGATGATAATAATTGTCAGTATTATCGAATTTCTGGGGTTAACTCTCGGGGCAGGGTTAACCCGTGTTTATAAAAGCTGCCCTAAGCAATAAACTATTATGTCAAAAAACTTTGCGTTTTATTGTTTTTGGATCTAAATTTAAAGTAGGTATAAAATTGAAACCAACAGAGATATTGACTTGAAATTTTCAGGGTATAGGCGAAATTTTATACTCTTTCTGACTAAAATATAAACAACATACCATTCTATTTAATATTTTGAATAAAATCGTTAAAATTTCAGCAACATTTGGAAAGCGTCCTCTAGCTTTTTGTTCATTAATCAAACTTAACTTTTTAATATATCAACGAATAGCGCAAGAAAAAGCCCTTTCCAACGAAATATTACTTTGGATTTTCAGAGGGGGTCAACGCCCTTTTACCCCCCCCAACTTTTTCTGAGGGTTACATTTAACAAAATATGGAACGCCACTGGAATTAAAGGTCTGTTCTTAAACTTTGTATTTCTTTGTAAATATTTTAGTTTGGAAGATACAGCCACCCTTTTAAATGACAATTTCAAAATATTGAATTATTAAACTTTAAATTTTGATAAATATCAAAAACAACTTTATAACTACATTACAACTTATAATCATAAACAATAATAAACGACAATAAAAATTTAATATAATATATATTCTTGTTTCAAGTTAATTTCGTCTATCTACTAAGTAGAATACAGTACCTACCAATTATTACGTGTAAAAAATGAGTAGGCACTGATTGATTAGTTGATTGCTGTTAGTGTATTTGTTGTTAGTGTTGTTGAAAATTCTGTGACAAAATTGAAATATTACTTATACATTAAAAAAATTAAAATTTTCAAATAAATCGCCCTGTACTTTTTTTATATGCACTTTTGCATATAAGTAAATGAGGTTCAATTAACCACCTATCTTCGACTCCAGAATATGTGGTATAATTTATGACCAATCTTTTCGGGGCACACTGTATATCGAATAAGGGCTACTGTATATTTTTTTTCAACGAGATTTCTCGGAAATAAAGTTTTTCATATGTGTACAATGTGGTAAGTTAAATTAATTTCACTTTTTTTTAAATATACGTGAGACTTATGCCTGGAACTGCTTTAGCATTTGTACTCTTTCTTTTTTGGATTTTTATGGATATTTCTGTAGCACTGAATCATTCTGACCATGTCATTGTGATAACTTCGTAAACTAACTCCTACGAGTATTACTGATATTACGTGGTCACTTTACGGTAACTGTTAATTTCATTATCTACACACCACCGGTACACCTTTGACTTTCATGTATCTTATTGAAGGCACCGAAATAGCTTAGTCTACACATTCATTTCACCTGGTTACCAAGGCAATGAATTTATGATAACTAGTTATACACATCAGTTTACTGCATACTTGCACAAGTGGAAATGGTGTTGCTATTCATTGAATATGCTGATTTCAATTGACCTATTGAGTTGTATCAGTTGTACATCTATCTACAATATTTACAGTTGAATAACTGAACCAATTCTCTCCATAAAATTTAATCATACTCGTCTATGTGTGTAACTTGTATGTTATAATTGTTTACTTATTTGTTGTAACTGTCAGTTTACATTCACAAGGTATACCAGAGGCTATTGTAGCGCTGAACTTGTAACTGTCGTTGGTGTGCCCCTTTCGTTTAGGTTAGACACTTTTTGCCGCGAGGATTTATATTTTTTATCATTAACTTCAAATACAGACAGTTTCGCATAAGAATTGGTTTGTTTAAGGTAAAATTACTAACTTTCTAGTATATACCACTTACACCCTTGAGTCCAACGGTCTACGCTTCTTTTAGTTTTACTTATAATTGTTGTGCAGAGTAAACAATAATGTGGTAAATTACTTTGATATTGGGTTGCTTTTTGCAGACTTAAAATATCTACCATGATGCCTCTATTTTTTATTAATATTCGTGGAAGGAATCTACCGTTTACATTAATCTGTATTATCGAGTAAGACAATAAGTTGAGTAACTTAAAATTTGGTTTCTTTTCTTTATATGTTTATTAAATAAACAGATTTTTATTTATTGGATACTTAATTTCTTGTTTTGATTTATCTGTGTCTTTGTATATGCGCTAATTAAAATTCTTCTTTCCAGTTACCTTCTCTCTTCGCTCTCTTTTTTAATTTTTAGTGTTGTATTTTAGAAAATTCATGGAGCCTACTATTACTATTAAAAAAGATTACACTTACCAACATGCTAGTATACATGTTACGTCGCGAGCTGCTTGATTATACTTTCTACATTGTACTGCCTCCCTGTCACAATAGTTCTACGGTTTTGTAAAGTAGCCATAGATAGGCAATGTTTTGGTCCCCGCTACGCTTCTTAAATGACAATTTGTAAAAGAACAACTACAACTAACTGAGATAGGCTACTGTCTGAACATTGAGTTCATTAAAAAATCATTTATGTATACGAAAACCTAATACAATTGGAAAGACCATCCAATTTTACATTTTTCGGTAACATAAAATAAAAGGTGACCAATTTAAATTAACCAAGTTATTGTCTGTCAAATCCCGCAATTATTCAATTTTAATTTTTGAACGGCCTGTATATGTTAACTGTTTTAAAATAAAACGTATACTTGAATCAATTAGTGCGCTGCCGTATAAATATGGCCGAAAAAATAAAACACTTCTTCATTAACAGAATTTCACAAATTATGTCCCGAATTTTGAGCCACCCTGTACATTATGAAACTAACTTTAACATACCTATTACAAAATTGCCAAATACCGCCAGAGAAACTACAGTAATTAAAAAATTAGTTTTTAATGTGAGCTTATATCTCTCAGTTTGCAGTATGTCGCTAAGTTCTTAATTATAGGAAATCATTTTAGCTAAGTGCAAATATAGCTGTGTTTAATAGAGGACGGATTTAATGTGATTTCAGTAAGTAATTACAATACAATTAGTAGATATATCTAATTCCTAATAAATCCTAGAAGTACCTAACTCGGGTTTAATGACCGAGAGACTAATGCAAATATTAGGAAGTTTAACTATTTTATTTTTTCGGTTTATTTTACACTATTAATAATTAAAAACATTATTAAAAAAGAACTATGTGTAAATGCTTACAAATAGAAACAACTAACGTTATATAAAATTAAGAGAAAGAAATTATTAGTGTAAGCTGGTGTAGAATACTACATCATATTCAGCATCCTCTCTTCGGAATTTCTATCATCCACCGAGAGCACCACTCGCATGTAATTTTTTTCGTACGGAGTATTGTGTTTTTTTAAGTTTCATAACGTTTCTTCCTTTTCCCCACACTTGCATTATTGCTGCAGAGTAGCCATATTTACATTTCCCCTGGCCGAAATAACCTGTATATTGTGAATTACATTGAATTGATAGTAACATCGGTAAGTAGGAAATGGCCATATTTTCTAAATGTTATCCACTACATATTGCTTTTCATATTTGTGTTGTTTAGCAACCCAAAATCTGAAGATCAAGGCATTTTATTGTTTAACGTAATCACGGGACACATTTATTACAACGAACCTGCAACTCTAGACCATTCTAAAACATTATTTATCTTGCTCTGCAAACCAGGCCTCCACAGATTCTGTCACCTCTTCGTTGGAAGAAAATTTACGACCTTTCAGACTTTTTTCAGTTGAGGAAAGACGTGATAGTCGGACGGAGCCAGATCTGGTGAGTAAGGGCGGAGTTCGAGTAATTCGAACCCTAAATCACGAATCTTTTGCATGGCAACATGCAAAAATAAAATACCTTTGCGCAACTTTACGAGTCTTCTCTCCATATTTTTTTCTCGTAGCTCAGTAGTCGTAGTCAGTAACATCAAATAGTAATTCGCAGTTATCGTTCTACCTTTATCCAGAATATTAATCAAGATTAATCCTTGGCAATCCCAAAAACTGAAGCAAGAACTTTCCTGCAGATTTTTGAACACGAAATTTCTTAGAACCAGAGTGTCTCCATTCCATCGATTGGTGTCTTGCTTCTGTATCGTAGAAATGTACCCAAGTTTCATCCATAGTAACAACACTGTTCAAGAAGTTTGCATATTTACTCTTGCGTGCTTTCGATCAACGTTCAGACATTTGGGGTCCACCTTGCAGAAGTTCTTCTCATGTCCAAAACGACGTGAACTATATGATGGACGCGTTGTAGCCCAATTCAACAGTCCGATAAATCATGTCATGAACTGCATCGAAGTTTACGGGGGTAGACATAGAAATTGGCCTTCCCGAATGGTTTTCATCTTCAATGGAAAATTTACCTCTTTTGAAGCTTGCAATCCAATTTTTCACGGTTGTATACGATTGAACGCCAAGGGTATTAAGCGTATCTTCGTAAATCTGCTTACCTCGTAACCTCTTCAAATACAAGTACTTGATGATGGATCGGTACTCCAATTTATCATTTTCACAATTTTGACATCCTTTCTTTCAAACTTTATTGCGCAACTGTGGTTTGACTTTTTGACGTGAAACGCAATATGTTTTTTTATCCACGGAACCGGTTTAGGCTAACTAGATATCAATACATCCTCATATATCTTGAAAATCTGGTAAAATAAAATATTTTTGTATTATTAACCACTTTTGTAGTTCTTTTTTCCTTCAAGGCATTTTTTACTACCCATAAATGGTACGCAGCGTTGTCCATAACAATAAAAAATAATTACTGTAGGTTTGGTAATGGCTGATCTTTTAACCAACTTTTAAAATTTGTCGCGTTTATGCTGTCGTGATAATCAAAAGTTTTTTAATTTGCGGCGAATACTAAGCTATTCTCTATAAAAGTTTTGTTCCGGAGTGCAAGATTGTAAACCTTTTACCGTCCCAAGAAAAATTCGAATTTTTTACAATTTTTGGTGAATAGTATTTCTAAGGATACGACATTCCGTTTTTCGCAAAGCGCTCGTCTATTACAAACTTTTTTGAATTTGAAACCAATATTATTCAATATTTTACATATGAGCGAGATGCTACTAGCAATTTCTTCTCTTCTAATGTTTTTGTGAGTGTTTTGAATGTAACCGTTTCTTTCTCAGCATACTTTGAATAAACTCTGTCTGTCATCTCGCATTGTATGTTCTACACCTATTTAAACTTCTGACGAGATTTCTCGATAGTTTTCGATAATGGAACGTTCCCTTTTTTTCAATGTTCTTGTTTAACTTAGACACACTAATCTTTAAAGCTTCTGGTGCTGATTTAACATTGCGCAACGGTCGAAAATTATCTGTATGTATATTTTCAAATAAATTTAAAGCACAAAAGTTTATCCGTCCCAAAATCACATCTTATTTACAAGCTACTGGCACGCGAGTAAAAAGTAAATCTTATGTAGTTTAGTGTGACATAAGGGGATCCGGCCAGCGCCTTCTCCCGTAGGCTAAACACTACATTGTTCTGGGTGGTTACACAGGTAGATCTTGTGGCCAGTGTCGCTTTAATCGTCTAGTGACGGTAGGCTGGTCAGAGAGCTGTTCTATTAGCTGGTTTTCAAGTCCTGGCAGGTTATTTGTATACGTTCGATCAATCCTCTGGATCTCTGATGCTACGTACGGAATTCTTAGGTTAGTGTGAAGTGTTTTATTGGTGACGTACCATGGAGCATTGGTTATTGAGTGAAGGATATTTTATTGGCATCTTTGAAGCATCTTGGTGTGGGATGCTTTAGCGCAACCCCATAATTGTATCCCATATGTCCAGATGGGTTTGATAATGGATTTATATAGCAGTAGTTTGTTAGAAAGTGAAAGTCGAGAATGTCTGCCGGTGAACCAATACATTTTCTTCATTTTGATACATACTTGTTTTCGTTTGGATTTGATGTGTGTGCTCCACGTTAGTTTTTGGTCCAAATGTAATCCAAGGAGTTTGATTTCCGTCTTCTGGGGTATGGGAGCATTATTGATACTGTTTCGTGGGCTTACAATACGTTTGTTAGTGAAGGTGATTTGCGACGATTTATCGCTATTGATTGTAATCTGCCATTTGTTAAACTAGTTTTGTCAGATGTCTAGGTGATTTTGTAAGTGAGCTGCAGCAGTTATTGGATTTTCATTGACCGAGAGACCGTCAGCATACATGGCAAGTACAGTATTATCAGTTGTAAGTGTGTCAGAGGTATACAGAAGATCAAGTGGAGGTACCAGAACGCTTCCCTGCGGTACCCCAGAGGTAATTTCATGTTATTCGGAAGTTGTGGTATTTACTTTGTCTTGGAACGTCCTTTCGGTTAAATATGATTTTAATATTAAGTATAGCTGGCTTGGCAAACGATGTTTGAGTTTATATAGCAGACCCGTGTACCAGACCTTATCGAAGGCCTGCTTTATATATAAGCATACCGTTATACAAACGCATTTAGTCTCTAACGTCTCCATGATACTTTTAACAATTCGAGGCCCTTAATGAATGATTGAATGATGCTACCGGAAGCCAAACTGGTGGTTTGGGATATTTTCGTTAGTGTTTGTGTGTGAGGGGGTTGTCACGCTTAAGGATTGTAATGATTAAGGAATGTCTCCTATAGGAGGGAAAGTGGCCGAGTCGTAGGATGCTGTTGTATATGGTGGTAAACACCATTAGGGTTTCTTTGGGGAGATCTTTCAAAACGTCTCCTACGATTAGGTCGTAGCCAAGTACTTTCCAAGGATTAGCTAATTTGATTTGTTGTGTGGTAGGGACAGTTCGCAGGGCACATCGAGAGATGAAGCAATTTCGGAGTCGTCATTACTTCCTACCGGTTGAGGTGTAGAAAACTAAGTAGCAAGATGGTCGGCAAATGTGTCTGCTTTTTCTTTGTCTGACCTGGCCCATGTGTCGTCGAGGTTTTTGATTGGAGGTATCGGTACTATTGGTTTTGGAATTTTTTGTTGCGTTCCATATCGTGTGATCAACAGGTAATATTGGAAAATGTCGTTCCGGACTTTTAATAGTTCAGTGTGGAGTTGATGATTAAGCCTGTTCTATACCGTCTTGTCTTGTCTTTGTTTAGTTCGTTGCCACTTTTTCGTGCCTTGCGTTTTTCTGTGACAAGATGTCGTATGTGACGAGGAATGTTGATATCTGCTAGGTGGGTGCTTGTTGAACTGGGTGTGCTTGCCATGTTGCTTATTGGTTAAGTATTGAGTTGCTTCCTCTAGATCGTGAACGTCTTTAATTCGGATAGCTAAAGTAATTTCCTGATCCAGGATACTTCTAAAAACGTCCCAGTTAGTGTTCTTGGTGCAATGTTTTAGGGATGGTTCTCTTGTAATAATGGAGGTACTTAGGGTAATTAGAATATTCCAGAGGATAGGTCATAGTTTGATTCTACTTTGGTGTATGTGTTCGATATACCACAGGAAATAGCGAAGTCGAGCAAATCCGGATTTTATTTGTGCCCGTAGGCCAGTATGTGGGTTCTCCGGTCGACAGGCAGTTGCAATTGTGATTTTATATTGCTCGGACAAGGTTGCATCGTTTTGGATTAGTGAGTCTCGAATCTATGGGGTTCTTGGCGTTCCAACCGCCTCCAATGACGAATTTCGCGTCCAGTGATTGTAGCAGTTTTATGTATCCTTCGGTGGAGGTATCGTATTGAGGAGGGCCGTAACCCTTGAACCTTTACACTGGAGCTTTGGATTTAGTCAGTTTGAAAGGAGTTCCATTCATGGTGGGAGATTGAATTTTTAATAATTACAGCTGATCCGCCATGTGCCGTGCCATCTGGGTGGTTGGAGAGATACAGAATATTGCGGAATTTTTATACCCTTCTAGTGGTAGCATGAATTTCAGAAACGGGTAACACGTCTATATCTTGTAGTTGCAAAAACACTATTATTGCAGGAATGTGGTTCGAAATGCAATTGGCGTTCCAGAGTGCTAAACGGAGGAGTTCGCCATTATTAAGCTAATTTATTTATAACAGTGGAGAGCATGTATAAAACCATGCTGTTTTGACTAATTAGTGCGAAAACATTGCTTTAAATTCTGTTAAAAAGTTAGTGAGCATATGAGTGATATTCTTCTGCTGTTCGGTAGATGTTTGAGTAGAGGATCTTTTGTCTGATTATTCAAAGGAAGGAGGTCTGTGGTAAAGATAGTTCATGGCTTTAGGGTTTAAGTTGAAATTTTGTTTTGGAAGTGGTACAAATTCGGTTATGTTTGGTGGCCACTGGTATAGTCTAGCTCTGTTTGTGGGTCCCTTGTATTTAACCGGGTGTTGTTCATTGCATAAAGCACAAGTGGCTGGCGTGTCGGGGCTTTTTTGCGTAACTGGGTTGCGTGCCTCCCCCGAATTTGACACACACAAAAGGCTCATTACAACATGCTTTCGTATGGCCATACTCTTGGCAGCGACTGCACTGAGGTATGATTTGTGTCTTCCTGGAAGGTTCAACTCTAATGATCACATTACTTAGATGTTTTATATCGAATATCGGCTTATTATTTTCTTTGGGTTCTAGGTCTACCATGAATAGTGATAAAAGTTGTTTGGTCACTCTATGACGTATGTTAATAATGTTACCTACTGCGTGGCCAAGAGCCCCAAGTTCGTTTATTACTTCTGACACTGGTATAGAGTGATTAAGGTATCTAACAGCCATCCTGTATGCACGTTCCTCTTTTAACTGGTATGTGTGATGAAATATATTGTCATCTTTAAGGTGTTTTCTGTATGAGTCTGTTGTGTTAGTATTGATTTTAATTTTATCGTTTGGCAGAGTTGTTGTGTGGTATTGTTCTTTCTCTAGGATTTTATTATTAATATTGTTAATCATTTCGTTGTGGTTGTTTATTCCGTGGATATAAACCGGTGGTGGCTTTAAGGTTTAGCTTTTTGATTACTAATTCTTTGCTCTTGACTAGCATTGTCAGGTTGAGTTTGTGAAAGGACCTCATATTTATTTGATGTACTCATATCAATAGGTTGTTGTCGATCTAAACTTAAATTTGGGTTGTTCCTTTTCCGTTTTTTGGTTGTTTTCCAATCGTATTTTGATTTTGTCGAGTTATCTTGCGTGCCATCAAGGCTGCTAGTATCTGAATCCAATTTTTAAATAAAATTTGCATTTCCGTGCATATTGTAGTCATGCGTGGGATATACAGGCTGTGTTGAGTAAATTGACATCTTGGACATTAGGCTGTGGTTGTACCCGGAAGCCCGGGGCCATAACAGTTTCCCATTGGGAACACGATTTAATAAATTTAAATTATACATACAATTGTTGAAGCAGTGTGACTTAGGTTATCAATTAGATAGTTCGAACTCGGCACTTTCAAAGATAACAGAACGTAGCAGACGTGTGTACACTTTGAAAGTTAAAGGCGTACTTCACACATAAAAGATAATATGGAATTTCCTTACTGTACCTTTTGCTTATTTACTGATAACTATAAAAATGCCGTTCATACAACAATTTAATGGCAGTATAAAATCTTAGAACTACATTAAAATTGTGAGTTAAAAAGGGGAAACCCTTTATAATATTAAAATTTTCCGTAAACTGTAATTGTGAATTATCGCTTAATTAAAGAAAAATATAATTCCACGACACATGTAGTTAGTCACGATTCCGGTTATCAGTTAGTTTCCTCTAGTATAAACCATTTGTCTGTTAACTACATTTAGCATTATTACAATAGTTTAAATTGTGTCAAGATGAAGCTAATGTTAGTTTTTTTCTTAATATGCGTTGGCATACACAATATTTTTGCAGGTAGGTAGGTAGGTACGTACTTTTTACAATTTTGCATGTTTTCTGTTAACTTTTATTTCTTATTTTATTTAATTCGTGTTATCGCGTACTAAATTTTATTTGCTGCACATCTAAAAAATATGATAACATGACCGAATCTCATAATGCTATTATATCACGTATTTGACACTTATTTGTCAAGCTAGACTATTCCACAAAAAATACTACGCTGTTGTTGGTAGTAACAGAACAGATTTGCATTTTTTAAATCAATTTGATAAAGTATGTGCCTAAATCAAAGATACACGTGCTTCAGTGCTTGAACCAACCTAACCTAAAAAAATTACTTAACTCTTTCTCTTTAAGATCATTATCTATTATTTTTAGCAAGGGTTGTGTAAATTTATTATTCAAAATATCCCGTCGTCAATAACGGCGGGTAGTTTCCGATCAGAAATCTCCCGTCGTCAATAGCAACGGATATTCTTGGGATATTTTCTTACTGAATCGCCACGTGCTCGAATTAATTACCGGAAATTTCTTCTCGTTCACGAATCCCTCGTCTTCAAGTCGGGAAAATTTTCAAAGAATTGGTGACTCGCAAAAACTTCCGGAAATAATCCAAGCCTAGGGAGATTACAAGTGAAAATGTCTCGCCAATCTTCTTAGTTAGCTTCTCCGACCGAGGTTGCTTGTCATAATGGCCGTTCTTATCTTCAATGTTACTGTTCTGAACAGTTCAACTGATGTCATTCCAAACCAATCTCGTAAGTTTCGTAACCCGGAAATTCGTCGCCGGCCCACACTTACTTTTCCTTTGATTTTTCCTTGCATAATTATATGTAATATCTGATACTTGTTATTGCGTGTAATATGGCCCAGGTGTTCAAGTTTAGGCCTTTTAATAATTGTAAATAGCAATCCCATTTCTTTATTTATTCGTTGTAGCACATCAGTATTTCTAATTTGCGCGGTCCACGGTATTCCTAGTAATCGCATATAGATCCACATTTTAAAACTTCCTATTCTTCTTTTTTCGTTGTTTCTTTGTTAAGTGTCCAACTTTCCATCCCATACCACAGAACGGAAGTCCATAACACTGAACCATTTTTAGACTAATTGTAAGCCACTTTGCTTACAATATAATTAAAATGGTTTATTTTAATTTGCCTCGGTCTAGCTCAAATCGGGTCTTGTCTTAACAAGACGGGGGTGGTTCGTATTTTGGTGCTTAGCACTGTACACTTTGAATAATTACCATAAAATGTTTTAAACGTATAAGGTAAGGTGGGGCAAGTGCGAAAGAGAATTTCTATATTTGAATTTTAACTAACTATGAAAATCGCTCATGTTAAATTTTCGAGGTTTTGTATGTTTGTCGTATCATTGCGATCATTCAACCATTAACTGATAAGATATGTTTAACAAAAATAAAATATTTGCGACTTCCGTATGCAAAAATTTTTTTGACGTACTTGTTACACACTTGCCCCATTGGTCCGGGGCAAGAGCATAATATGCCATTATATTTGCTAATAATGTATCGAGTTTTACGCGGGGCTAGTGCATAATTCCTTTATGTATGTAAATTTTTTTGGCATGCTCAACTTTGAGTTATTATCATGAAAGAAAAAGCTACGAAATATATTCTAGGAGGAAGTCGAATGAAGCTGAATTCGTATTACTGGAAAATTATTTATTTAAAGGGCAAAACGTAAGTTTAAGAACTAAAACAACAAAATTCTATCCAAACTTAAAAACAATAAGTAGTTGAAACAGTTACATATTCTTAAGCCTCAAATACTTCAGGAACAGTCTCAAAAATATACTTTTCGTAATCAGCAGTTATTGATGTTTTTGAGAAAGGCAGTTTTACGAGAGTTACAATCACAGTATCATCCGCATGCAGTAAATTGTTTATGGGAACATCGTTAACTATTATTCCTCCTCCTTCTTCCTCTAAAGCTCCTTTGAAAATTGCCTCAGTATATGTTAAATAGGAGGGGTGACAGCACACAACCTTGCCTTACCCTCTTCCTTATTTCTGCTTCTTGTGCTAGAGTATTTTCTACCTTTACATTAGCTGTTTGGGTTCAATAAGGATTTGTAATTATACGAATGTCTTGATGATCTATTTTAAATTATCTAATATTTCAAAAGCTTGTCATGCTTTACATTGTTGAAAGCTTCTGAATAGTCTATAAAACATCCGAATACATCGTTGTTCATGTCCTGACACCTTTCTACAAGCACCTTGAGACTAAAAAGCACCTCTCTGGTATCGAAACCGTTGCGAAAACGAAATTGGGGTTTACAAATTTCTGTCTTGCACTTTTTGTATATTCTAGTATGTATAACTCTTGCCACGTGACTCAAGACTGTTTTATGGTCGTAACATTCCTTTGCATGTGGTATTTTTGGAATGGTAACAAATGCAGATATCATTCAATGGTATGGTATTGTTCCTGTTCTGTATGTGTTATTCAATAATTCCAATATAGTCATTTAATAATTTTAACAATCTAGTAATCTAGTAATTTTAATAATTCGCTGTACACTTCATCAGACCCAGGAGCCTTGTTCGCATTTGTTATTGCAATTACGTGCTCAACTTCGCGTTTGTTTGCTACTGGACCTTCGTCTTCTGACTTGTATTGTATTTTGTGGATCTGTCGCCATAAAACAATTGTTCTCTTCTTATGTAAATTAAAAATATCATGTCTGGTCTGATTTTAGATTTTGTTTTATTTCTCTATCATCCAGGCTCTTTTGCTCGTTGAATTTTTTGTCTAATGTGATTGTGGATTTCTTTCTATCTGTCCTTGTTTGAGTCTTTATATTTTTTCCCTCATGGTTAAAATTTCTGTTGTCATATATTTTTGTCTCATTTCATGTTGCTTACCGATTTTTCTTCTTGAGTTGTTTTTATAATTGTTTTTATTTCGTTCCATGTCTTATTTATGTCATGCTGAGTTTGGCTTTTATCAAGTTCTTTGAATTGCTATTTAAAACCGAAGCAACTCTGGCAGAGGTGCCATTGTTTCGTAATTCTGTGATATTCACTCTGTTTACTGTTACTAATTTTATTCTGATTTTTCTTTAGCCGCAGTTTCATTATCATGGCTACCGGGTTATGATCGGAAGCCACATCAGCTCCTGGGATATGTTTTTACTGATTTCACACTGTTTTTAAATTTCTTGTTTATTGATATATAATCAATTTGATTGCGAACTATATTCTCATTATTGTCACGCGGCGATGTCCACGTGTATAACCGGATCGCCGATAATTTAAAAAGCGTGTTAGGTATAATTAGTTCTTCTTCTACACAATATTGTAGCCACGTCTTGTAAGGTTGTTTTGATGCACCGTGTGTGTGTAGTATTTTGATAACGTATGTGACGTGTTTTGAATGTAGCTGAAGTGAGTTTGCATGAAAAGAATTTTTTTGTGTATGCGTAATGTAAGTTGGTGTAATTGATACGCTACTGGAATTTAGTGAAAGAATATTTAAATGCTGTAGAACACTTTTTCGTGTTGAAAGTGTTAAATTTGGTTGAGAAATAATGTTTTGAGTAAATTTTTATTGATACGGCACTGGTAAAACTACTGGTCTTTTTGCTATTGTCTATGGACGAATTTAGACTAAAGCAATGGTTGTAGACGTAAGAGTGAGTGAGTTCGTGATATTTTATTAACGTGCAGTTACGAATATGTATGCATATTTTTATAATATTGTGCAACAGGAAAATTGAATGCATGTTCAAGGATGAAGTGATAGAATGTGAGGCAGTTCGCTAAAATGTCGGAAATAAGATTCGCCCACATGCGAGGTTTGCGTAGAAAGTTGAGGGGTAATCTGGTTAATTTACAGAGTGGATGTAATTGCAATTGATGATTTCTTCGGAAAGTTTTTAGTGATTTTACAAAGTAATTCAAGATGGCTACGTTTATTTCGCATCGTTAGCGTCTTCGTCCACGTTGCAACCTTCAACGTGGCAAAGAAACGCGTGAAACACTCAGTTGTGATAGATGAATTTTGATCTTAGCGCGAAGTTATTGTGACATATTGGCAATCTGGCAGGCAGAAGGTATATAAGAGTGTGCCCAAATTTGAGGGGGGTTAGTTGATTACTGGTTTATTTGTGAAAATTATAGTTTAGCAGAGCAAGTATAGCGACCTCATTAACCCATAAGGGGATAAATCGTATAGACATTCACAAATAAATAATGTAATACATTGTGAGTTGAAGGAAAACATTAGTGATTTTCTTCTTTTCTGCTTAGGCAGATTAGAAGTTAACACAGCAAATATTTTGTTATTAGTGTTCAATTGTGGGACGCGTGACCTAATATTATTATAAAGAAAACCGAAGGTAACCATTTATGCTACCGAAAGGAAAGTTTGTAAAACTTAGTTAAGTTAGTGGTGATCATCATTGACATTGAATGTGTACGATCATTAGCAATACCAAATTGATTGTATAAAAGCAAATAAGAACTTTAATGTGCATATGGAAGTAACCATTTTTCCATTGTGGTAACGGTTTGAAGGGCAAACATCACAGTATAAGGTGATGTGATGTTAGGCTAAAGAGCCCCTATACCCGGTATGCAAGTGAGCAAACCATACACAACGCGTTAGTGAGTACTACAGCCGAGTGCGTAGGGCGAATAACGACTAACCCTTGTGTTTTGTGCATAGGTCATCTAAGAATTTAAAAAGGGATTACCGAATCAGATCATATGGACCTGCAACTACCCCATCGAAAAAGGATTAATGTTCAGTCTGCAATTGAACATGAACTTCGGGCCCGGAAGAATGTTTAATCTTGCACAGATTAAACAGGGTATTTTTAACAATTTTATAGTAATAAGTTGAGAAATATAATTAGAATTAAAACATAACAATTAAGAAATATATAAAACGATTAGTAAGTAGAATAAATATAAAGCAGGTTAATTATTGGAACAATTGTGCTGATACAAAAGTGTGCAAGGTTGAAACTACACTCACATATTATGTACATTATAACTAGTAAGCACAAAAAGGCGCTTAAATGAATAAACATGACCTAGTAACTGGGTCAAACAATTAAATACGTAATAGTAAAATCTGTATATAAAGTGTAAATAATACGAAATAAATTAGTCTTTGAATGAATCTCATTTTGTTCAATTACTCAAACAGGGTCTACAATTGATACGAGTGACGGCGTATCCCTCACTTTAAACCCCAAACACTCAATCTCTCTAATCAGAGGATTGAACAGTAAGAATTAGATTTAAATTTTATTGAACTAAAACAAGTACTATTATCTTTTAAGTACTTTCTTTTGTTGTTGTGGCATTAATTACGGTTTATGCAAAGAAAAAAAAAAGGTAATCGAACTTTAGTTATTTTGTTTTTAGTTTTAGGAATTGAGTAATTTTAGTCTTAACGTATTTATGTGTTTGGTGGTTTCTTTAAACCACGCTATTGTATCTATTTACATGCGGAATTTCTCAAAATATATCCACTGTTTAATTTATTTTGTCGTTTATTTTTGTCAATTGTGTGCCTAACTGGTTACACCTTCTGATAAGTGAAATTAGTCTTTGCATATTTTCGAATTTAAGGATCGATTGGAAATTGCGTAATGAGCCAGATCGATCACAAAATTTCACTTTAGTTTTGAAATATTAATGCAGAACACTACTAACAAAGTATTTATTTATTTTTTTTATTCAACATAAATAACAGTTTTGAAGTATTAAAGTTTAAACCTATTAATGAATGTCTAACGATTTTAAATATAAAGTATTAATAAAATATAACGATATTATTAATGATACAAGCACTAACCGCTCTATGTTTAAATTATTCAGCAATTAACGAACATTTTTTTGTGAGATAACAATTCATTGTTAAACTGATTTCGTTTATTTTATTTAGAGTTTTCTGAATTGGGAATATTTATTTAATTCAAAGTTGTATGACAGAAATATAAATTACAGATATACGACGGATACTTAAAAAGTATTCAAATTAACGTCTTACGATTTGAGAATTTTCATTGGTGCAGGGTGTGTTCAATAAGTTTACGACGACTCGTGTATTTTAGAATTTTTCTTAAGCTTTTGGATCAATTTATTTTGAAATGTGATTGAATTTGAATGGTAAATGGTTTTACTGAGTAGGCTGCAATCCTGTCTTCCACAGTCAGATAGGATTAATTCACCTTTCTGCCTAAGACTATTACTTATTTTAGCAAAATTTAAGATGGTGGTGGCGCGTAGAGACAATTTTTCCCGGACTGAACTTTGTGAGTTGTAGATTTATGGTAAGTGTAAGGTATTTGAAGCTACTTTTCAATCATTTTACTCCTTATATAGACCACGCTCATTTCCACTGTAGCTGGTTTGGCAACCCGCTTATTTCGGTAAGCATACACGACGCCTCGTGTGGTTTGGACGTGTAACACACTCTCACGTTGTCTCCTTGTGCCCCTCTACCTATTTTCGCATTGAAAACACCCATGGTAATACTAGCGTCTCTTGATTTCAGAATTTTCTTTACGTCATTTAGTTGGGTATAAAAGTTCTCTATTTCATCGTCTTCTTTGTTGGCTGTTGGTGCACATACCTGTATCAAATTCAATTTACCGATCGAAGTCAATATTTGGACTAACATGACTCGTTCTGAAAAGGGTATAACGTTTATGACAGATTTACTAACTTGTTTGTTTAATATTATTGCTACCCCATTTCTATGATGTGGATCATTACCACCGGAGTAATACATTACACTATTATCTGTGTGACATTTTACATTTTCAGGCCATCGAACTTGACTTACTCCAAGTATATCTATTTTCATTCTGTCTATTTCTGCAATAACATTATGGAATTTTCCTGCCGGAAAAAGGCTACTAACGTTCCAGGTGATTATTTTGATTGTTCTCTTGTGGATGTTTAGTTTGCACACATTGGCTGCCGGGGGGATTGTTAGCACCGACTCCCCACTGAAGGGGTACCCTGGACTGACAGCGAAATATTGCGGTAGTTTTCTGATGCTTTCCACAACTCAGTATCGCAACCATTAAAACTAATTCAGTCATGCTTGCGAAAATCCAATGATAAACCGGGTTAGCATCATTTCCCTTGCGCCTTATCTTGGTACTGATGGCTACTGCTGTCCTCCATCAGTTCACCATATCTGGTTACCCTCACTTAATTTAGTCTGCACGTCAATGCAGTATCCGAGGTGTGGCACGTAGATCCATAAGTGAGAGCTAGGGTCCTTGTGCGGACCAGTTGTAGCGATTCATCCATCATACACATATGTGATCAACCACTATCAAAAGGTCTACCTCCACAGTGACACCGTCGTCAATAAGATTCCGTACCTATCGGTAGGCGTACGATTTCCTAGAGTATCTGTGGCTGTGCCTACCGATAGGCACCTGTTTGCACTGTTATCCTGCACCTACCGGTAGAAGCACGATAACACATGCAACCGGAACCAACCGCGCAACACAGGGTATCGTTCTTATTTACATTCTCGTCTATATTACTGCTCTCGGTCGTACAATTGTTTGTTTCGTCATAATAATATATATTCAACTGATTTCTAACTACTATTTCCTCATTGTTCTCAGATGCATGGTCCATTAGAGGAGAGACACTTGTTATTATTGGATAAGTTTGATCGCTTTGCGCACTGACTACATTACAGCAATTCTTTTCTGTTATTACTTCAAAGAGCCACAGTTTCCATCTAAAGTGATTACTGGCGTTTCATTAGTAACTGGAATGGCATTGTTAAATATATTGACATATTGATCGCTATTACTTTTGGCATTATCGTTTCTGCGCCATTTCTAAATACATGAACTGTTTCACGTCCTTCCAAATCGTGGTTGTCTGTGAGCCATGATACTCTGCTCTGAATATAGAACTGCAATTTGCGTGCTCAGCTTACTGTTTCATTCATGTGGCGAAGTGACCTCACTTCTTGATTCTAGAGGTGGAGTGTCCATACACAATGATGTAGTTTTGTTTCACAAATTTTGTATGTACCATATCTTCCGAGAATGGATCCAGATTAGCATATTTTCTATAATTTAATGTACTTATGTGAACAGGGCAATTTTGACTAAAGAGACAATTACAGCTAGTTTCTGTTACTTCAAATATGCTCGTGCATTCATCGATTTCCTTAATTTTCTTCTGCGTGTTTAAATGCATAAGAAGTTATAAAATTAACATAATTGAATTCAACTGAATTAGGTTCAAATTGATGCACTTGTCTTATGTTGAGTTTCTTCACTACATGATTTTTCTCTGACTGAAAATTAATATGAAATCTTTGTAGAAGTTTCTGAGTGAATTGTATTTCATACAAACTTGTTTAAGTTTTTGATCGATTGATTAGCTGTATCAGTGCCGAAAGTTAAATTTCTTCTCTTCAACCCCAGCACCCATTCGACTTTAATACTGTGCCAATGTTTTGTAAGGTATTGTATAAATTTTTCGAATTTCAAAGCTAGCAGTTGATTGTAAAATTGAGAATACATATGTCATCTTCTGAAGAATTTTCAATACTTCAACCTTTTGATCCGAAGTGATATCCATTGACATTGTAATATTGGTTTTTAAGGCTTTTATTGTATGAACTAAGCACAGTATTGATGAACATTCAGGGAACTGTTTTTGAAGACTTATCGTTCAATGAAGTATTTATCAGAGACAATTGCTTTACAATTTACCCAAGATGAGTTTTCACATTGAAATATTTCGATCGTATTGGTTACAACATCCGTTGTTTCTTCCGTAACTAACAATGTAGCAACTACCTCACAATGACCGCTTTCTTCTGGTACAGCTATGGCATAAAATGGTAAGCGATAATTATTTAAATTATACGTTGCGTCACACAACACTATTTCTGAATCATGGGGAAAATTGTTTTTCATATGAACGTCCTGATAAAAGATTCCCTTGAATTTCTTTGTGAACTCATGTGCAAGAATGCTTACTGTTGATCCATTTTTAATTATTCTGTATTATAAGTGTTTTGTAACTGGGTTTCATATTGGTTAAGTTGATTGGCCTATTTTCACAGTTTTTGCTTTTATAGCGCGACGTTTCGGAAGCGGACTCTGCTTCCGTCATCAGGCTTAGTCCTGAGAAACACTGTTTTCGTACTTGAGTCGAAATCATATATTATGATTTTTCCCAAGCACCTGACTACTTTCATATTCGAACTCGGTACATTTCACTTACAAGTCTGACACCTTTACCGCTGAGCCACTGAGTAATCCAATATATATTTTTAGAACTGGTTTCATTTCTGCGATATGTGTGGCTCCTTTGAGTTTACGGCGAGTTGTATTCTCGTCCTTTGTCACTATCTGCATGTTATCCCATTGGATGCGGTAGTCTTCGTTACGGACATGTTCGGCAATTTTTTCTTTCTGTTTTCTATTTCGCGTTTGCGGATGTTGTTGTTATGTTCCTTAGTTCCCACTTTGAGTGGCCTACTGCTCTCTCCTATGTAAGCTATGCCGCATTCGCATAGTAGGTCGTATACATAATTCTTGGAATTCTGATCTTCATTGTTCATTGCACGAATGGTTTTTGTTCCGACTGCCTTTCCTGGATGTACTTGCACACACGAATGACGATACTTTCGCTACAAGTGTATATAAGAAACCTACCCATACGGGGAGGAACCTATGCTATAACTCTAATCACCACAAAACGTGAAATTAGGCTTGGCACGATGCCTGTACGATAGAGCGAAAACAGTATGCAGCAAACAAGAGGACCTGGAAAAATAAAGGAAAATATCGCTAAAAACTTAAACAAAATGGCTATCCCAATCTAACACGTAACCTAAAGAGGGAAAGGGTAACCGGAAAAGAAGAACCTAAATACACAACGATAATACCGTACACACAAGGTACCTCAGACAAAATACGAAGGATAGGCAACAAATACAAGATACGCAGTGCCTTCAAATCGACAAGAACGCTCATTGTGTATACGACCCACCATGCGAATGCGGCAGAGCTTACATAGGAGACAGCACTAGACCACTCAAAGTGAGAACTAAGGAACATAAGAACAACATCCGCAAAACATATATTGGATTACTCAGTGGTTCAGCAGTAAATGTGTCAGAGTTAGTGAAAGGTACCAAGTTCGAATCTGAGAGTAGTCAAGTGCTTGGGAAAAAAATTATAATATATAAACTCGGCTCAATTGCGAAAACAGTCCTTCTCACGACTAAGCCTGATGACCGAAGCATAATTCACTTCCGAAACGTCGCACTATAAAAGCAAAAACTGTGGAAATAGGCCGATCAACTCAACTAACATTTTTACGCCCGCCAAAAGAACATGTATACATTAGCTAGTTTCAATTGTTCATTTGCATTTTTAACTCGTTGTGGCTTTGTTTTCTTCGCCGCCTCCAGCGTCAACGGATCCCTCTGATAGAGTTGGACGAACTTCTGACCACAAAACTTTTCTATGTCGCTTGTAAGCTCGGTGTAACTGTTAAATTCTCTCCCAACATCCATTGCACCTGAAATAAATTTGCATGTTTACAATCCCAGACGGTGCAAACATTATTCCAACCTTAATTTACAACGGAGGGGGGGGCGGTTCTGCGCATTCTGTTGTCCACCCTCATGTACAATAGAAATACCCTGATTTGTTTATAGTTCACGGTTGCAACTTTACTGTCCAGGGCCGTGCCAAGGCAACGCTATCGGGAACCGACAAGGCGCGCTGTAATAAGGTTTTTGTGTTGCGTGGTAGATTTCCGTTGCGTATGTAATCGTGCGCCTACTGGTAGGTGCAGGATAACAGGACAAACGGGTGCCTACCAGTAGACACGGATACACTAGGAAAAAGTACACCTACCGGTACGTACGAAATCTTTTGTGCAAGTCCAAGTTGAACGACAGCTTGTTTGGACAATGATGAGACTGAGAATGTTTGCTTTCAGGGCGGGATCGTAAAGACGGAGTTTTTAATGATTTTAACACTTAAACAATTAAATTTGCATAGTTGTAGACTTGGGTTCACGTGCTACATCATATGAATGAACGACCCGTTATCACCGCCTTCACTAAACTTAATAAATTCGTCGTTCATTGCATCATCCTGATTAGCACTGCAGGATGTACTTTCAACACGATCCACCTTTTCTGCCATCTCGATAATTGGTTTTTAATTTCATCTATTGTTGTAGCGGAATCTTTGACATTGTACCACTTAGATTCAAATTGGGGAAGTAAGACTGCAGCAAATACCACTTATTTGTATCTTAGAGTCAAGATGTCGGAAAATTTTTTCTAGGGCTATCTAAACACGTTTGGGTTATTTGGTCACCACCACTGATAAATCTTTTGGATATGAAACTCTGCAACAGAAAACGGAAAAAATCAAGTGCATCAGTTAAGGGCTGCATCACTGTATAACACTTCTCCAAAACAGAAAAGTTCCATCTCTTTTATGGCTCCAATCAATAAATTTGGATAAAATATTTAGTTTACGCTTCTCTTTTATTATTTGACCTATGGAGTCATAAGTGGAATGTCATCTAGTGACACCCAGACTGCTAAGTGTATGTCCCAAACTTTTTTAGACAGGTGACACTTCGAGAACGCATTAGTATCCCTTCTGCGTAGGAGTTGTCAGAAGTTGTCTGTGCATCTACATGACGATGTTAAACACATCTCCTTTTTCTATATTTTTATCTTCATCTGTATGAAACTCTTTGAACGCTTTAACTAAGTTACTCCCGTTGTCAGTAATCGTCCCAACTATCTTATTAAACCAAATTTTGAAGTTAATAGTTTAGAAAATTTATGCAATATTTCTGTACTAATAAATAGTTTACAATCAATGGCAGCCAACTCTCTGATTACTACGAGTAAAATTTTTCTTTTACGGGATCAATATCAGTGGTCGTATCTAAATGTTCCTTCCTAGATAGTTTGTATTGTCATTTTTTTTTTCAAAAAATATTCGGTGATTTTTATTGGTCCCTTTTTTCTATTCCATATTGTAGTTCACTAGTCATCTTCTGATCCGTCTCCGTAGTAGTGGTTGATTATGCCGGTTCATTGTCTGACGTATAGGCAAAGGAGTCTTCTGGGGTATTTTCTTCACTGTTGATTTGAGATGACATCATTGACAGACATCACCATGCATGCAACATCACGATCATCTTTCCTCGATTTGACATTATCGGCAATACTGGTTCCCAGAAAAAATAAAAATATATAGTAGGTTCCTATTTCAATTTGGTTTACTAAACTGGATCAACTAAAATCGAACCGTGAGAACGCTTTACTATGCGGTGTCGTGCGATAATTGGTTGTTTTCCAGTAAAAAGAATCTGCCGGAAGACCATATTATCAAAATTTACGTTGTAATTTAACAAACAAACTTTAGATTAAATAATTTAACTTGCAAGCCTTGTTGGTTGATCTATCTTTATTTATCTATATTGAACGTGAACCAAACCAAAGCTGGGAAGAGAGTTCACCTTTATAAGGTGTTCAAATTCCAAAACATATAACGCTAACAGAACACAATGTACCTTTAATGAGTACAAATACTACCAGTGCAGGATTCGAATACGAATCCTTTTTTAACGGTGTCACGAATTCATTGACTTTAAAATATTCCAATCTCGTCTTCAGATCCTCAAAAATGTTTCAGCTAAATTATTCGAATCTTGAATGATTCGAATCCTCCCTAGCTCTGAAATAAATTGTGTTTATTTAAGGAAATACATGTAAAATGTGCACATTCTTAGACACGATGTATGTAAAGATAACACAAATTCGATTTAAAAGATTTAAGTTTTATATAAATTTCAGAGTTAATTTTCACAATATATTACATATCTAATTAACCAAATAGAAATTTTTTATTGGAAAATAATCTGCTATTCAGGCAATTAAACCATTTATTTTTTGAGTATGTAATCGTGTATTTTTAATAATCCTTTTTTTTTAAGGTTCTGCCTTAGCCCAGAGCCTCTATATTATCTTCGCATCCGATATTCCCGAAGTCACAACCCGGAGTAATCGTTGCGCAGTTTGCGGATGACACCGCCTTCTAGACGGTTAGTCGGAATAGCGAAACGGCCTCCCCCCTCACATCCAAAACCCTTCGGAACTTCTCCAACTGGACGAACCGGTGGGGAGTCTCCGTCAATCCCAGAAAAACCCAAACAATCCTCTTCCGACATCCTAATTATACCGAAGATAAGTTCCCAAACCTTCTGTACAGAAACGTTTCCCTCACCCTAAACCAAGAAAGACTCCCACTCCAACAAGAAGTCACCTACCTAGGAACCCTCTTTACTAGAGCCCTCAATTGGCTCCTCGATGTACAAAGAACACCTAACAGGATAAGAAACCGCCCAAACCTACTGGGCGCCCTCCGGGTAGAATCAGAGGTTGCCACCCCAAAACACTACAACATACTTACAAATCATATATTCGCCCTATTTTGGATTTACGAGCACCCATATACACGAACATAAACCCCAATCACCTTTCTTCTATTGCTTCCTGTAAAGGCCGAATACTCAGACGCATACATAGGTTACCTCTCAGGTACCCTAGGGACCTCACAACACAACACGCAAACATACCAACCATCACACACAGAATCCAAACACTACAGAAAAACTTTGCACATAAAAGAATCTTCGGCGACACTATCCTTACCAAAGAGATCCTTATCACACCCTACAACTACCGTTTTCCACAATTTCCACGAAGAAAACCTAAATTAAAATTCAAACATCCCCGCGATCCTTACACTACTCCTTGGCGACCTCCCCGAAGAGATAATAATAGTTAGGGAACGTATATGAAAAAGCCAACTACGGAATCGAAATTTGTTTGAGTAATGATTAGATTAAGCAAAATATATCTGGTCCAAAGTTGTGAAAAACTATCGTTCAAAAGTATTCCATTTATTATAATTAATAATAAAAGTTAAATAAAATTGTTTAGCACTAAACGCTTACAGATGTAAAGGAGGTCTTATCTGTGTGACGCGTGCCTTTGGTAAACATTTATTTCTATTTTAATAATTTAACTTTATCTAAAAAAATATAAACGTAAACATCACATTAATTAATTAGTTAAATTAATAATTTTAACTTTATTATAAACATTAGTATGATTACGAACAATTTTCAAAAGCCCAAAGACCGACAACTTAATTGTGTATTAAGATTTCTCACTATGCAACAGAAATTCTAAAACGTTAACAATGTAACGTCACGTTACATTGTTACATTTGTGCAACATTCTTAATTACATAAAAGCGGTATAACAAAGAAAAAGGGTACTCTGTTTACTCGTACTCATGAAAAGAAATTTTACTACAATGGTACCTACATTACGGACAGATAGAAACACACTTGCAGACATGATATTTAAATTAAAATTTGAAGCGAAGAACGACGACTTTAAACAGAGCAAGTTCCTTCGAAAAATTAGACACGCAAAATGTTTCTTCTCAACACAGCACGCAAAAATCAACAATTATTAAAATCCCTGATAAGAACTGGTACAATTTTTGAATCGTGGAATAGTGAATTTGTAACCATTACATATGATATATACCTAATTATCTCGTGTCACTCCTGTCTTATCGACAAAATGATTCTGTCTTACTCCTAGATATAAATTCCGTATTGATTCCCAAAAAACATGTTATCCATAAAGTATTTTATACAGTCAAGTTTCAAACCAATGTTTGTTTTCCTTTAGTACGGCATTAACTATACTATACTGCTGGAACCTGGCTGAAAAGTAATAGTTTTGAAAAACCTTTTAGTTTGGTTAACTTTCATTCCAATCTGATTTTGTTGCTCAACTTGTCTTTCATTCAGCAAATTAATGTTTTCAAAATGTAAGTGTATATTACCCCTAATTCCGCAACGCGTCCGAGTTTGAACTTCCCTTACACTATTCCCTATATGGCTTCATAATATCGGCATAATACTCTTACAAACCGACAATAGTAAGATCTAGTTACATGAGCATGACATTAACTAAGAGGCATCATTATGAATTACCACAGACCTCAGGGAATGGTAAAAGCAACCAATTGACGATGTTGAAGCTTAAAGTAATTACTGTTCATGTCCAGAGTTAAAATCCATCTACCCTCGATGATTTTTCTGATAACTTCGCAATAAACTCTGTGCCACGTTTTTTGCACTGTACTCAAATTCTTCCAAGAACCGTCAATAATAGATACATATTAGTCAAATTGCTCGTTTTAAATAAGTTTGGAATCCCAGTACTTTTGTTTAAAGCCACCGAAAGTTTATTAAATTTATTATCATCTTCGCAATAATAGCACCATGTTGTTGTAGTAAAGTTCCAATATATCTGCCCATTTTCCCAATCGATTTTCATTTATGAGAGCGCGTCCTAGCGAGTAACATTACTACCATAACTTGGTGAATAGGGCTGCCTATGTCGCAACGAACACAAAATTTTCATCAAGATAACTTCATTCACCATGTCTGGTGATGTTTCGAGTTCGTATCCCACACGATGGATTCTAAATTACAATGTTGCTTTATATGCAATTGTATAATGATTTAGTAAGATAAAATAAAATTATTATCATTATTTACCTAGGCTGGCCCTTTAATACATGAACGTCATGTAATTATAATTTACATTCATCATAAATTGTTAAACTTCGACAAATAACAATAATTGAATAATCCGGTATTTTAATATCCAGTAAGTTCAAAACTTATCTCCGATATCGGGAATTGATACTGATGTATGCTAATTTCTAATAGTAACTAACCTTGACCAACTCTGGTAAGGTATCCTAATTTTAATTGTGAATCGAGCTTTATTAATATTTAGTAATGCTATTGAAAAATCAATGCATCAATAAAACGTAACTGTAATTGAAGTTAGGATTGAATTTACTTTTAACTCATTTTATGTAATAATACTATAAGGCTACATGTTAATATAAACACTGCAAAAAAATATGTCTCGGTTAGTTTCATTAAATTAAATTCTGACATTTAGTCATAAATATTGATTTACATTCAAATTATTTATGGACGGAACTAATAATATGCAACTGGTGCGTTATACGCCCCCTTTATTTAGGAACAGTAAGAAATAAATTATGTCTTTTGATCTCTTTAAAACTAAAAGAATCGAGGTATTGAAAAATGTATATTAACCTCTTTTAAATTTACTGCCAAAAATAAAGAATTTCTAAGCCACAATCACTGAAAGCTTTACTATCTACTACGAATTAATTTAGTCCAAACACTTCTTTCCAACTTAATATCGTGGCACTATCTACCTTAATTTTCATAAACCTAGAATAATAAAATCTAACGTAAAAATCGGCTACATAAATTGACATTAAACATTAGGTATAATTGTGACACGTTTATTGCATAATGACAGACATAAACATTGAAACCCCTTATATAAACCTCATCAGCCCTACACCCATCTACTTAATCTATGCACATATAACCTACATACCCAATGGTCGAGTTCTGATACAACCTATAATTTTAATGAATCTCATAAAAAAGAAAATCAAATCTACTTTCAGCACTCACCATTGATTTATTTCCATACTATGTAAAAACATAGGATTTCTTACATAATTGGAATTAATAATCCTCTATTCGATATTCCTTTTGGTTAACAATATACACTAACGCTAGTATATATACCAAGGTAAGTATGGTATAATGTTGTATCAATCACCTTGAACTACAATTGGTTCCTTTCGGCACGCAACTGTTGTTTACTCGAACCACCAATCAGCGGTTTCGCTTACGTGTACAAGATTGGTTAAGGTATATTTCAACTGCACTACTTATTCAGAATACTATCCTAATTTAAGATGCAATTATTTCAAACGTTTAATATTCATCTTCTTATTTCTTTAAGTTCCAAGCTTAAATACGGTTTAACATTTTCTTTGCTTCTTAACTATAACCCAGTAATGGTGAACATATCAATTCGCAATTTACTTTTATGTTTATAAATATATATTATTTTAGTTACCTTAAAGGAAAGCGAGTATAGAGCACTCCTTTGTTGAATATACACTTGTCCAACTTGAATGCACAACACAACATTTATATTTTTAGTCAAATCTCATAATTTGACACTTGGGGCCTTTCAAATCTAATATATAACCACAAATAGATTTCAGCAACCTTATGTTTAAATTATTGCCGAGAAAAATATTTTAATTTTAATATCTTTGTACAATTTCAAATTACAAAAACAAAAGTGGTCGAAAAATTTAAAGTTTCGACAGTTCCGAATTGATGTAAAATGCAGACTGTCTCCCTTTCGTTCCTTAGCCCTATTCGTAGATTTCCACCATGCAGGTGTTGGAATATCTAGAATCACCAATGAAAATTCAAAGAGGCAACTTTCCAGAAGGTCTTAGTTACTTTCTTATGCTTGTGGTCTTATTTTACGCGTAAATCCATATGAATTTTAAAAAATTTGTTAGGACTATTATGAAATTCCATTCTAATATTTTTGTATGATTGAAATATCCTAATATAAATGAATCAAATTTTTTTCCCGATCAAAATCGATTACAATATCAATTTTTAATTGATTTTGTATCTACAGGACCCACCTTAAAAGGTTGTCACCATTGAATCTATTTTTGCAAAAATAACATAATAGCTAGCAGTTATGTGTAAAGTTAATATGCAATTTTCATTGACCAAAACATGACCTTTCATACGCTGTTTAATTTGTTATATTTCTTAACAATTTTTGTTCAATTTAGCCTAAATTTTATCGATAAGTGGCGGCTATATATGTAACCTCCAAACTAAGATAAATCAAGGTTTGATCAGTGACGGCCCGTTATCTTTTATAAATTTTGAATTAATGTAAATTTTTATTAATATAATTATTCATTTATATTTCGTTTAAAATTCACTTAATAGTTTTGAACGCTAACTAATCAGTGACAACATTACACTTTATGAAACACCCTCCCACTAGCACACGCCCAAGGAGCCACAACTAACGGTGAGTGGTGGAGAGTGGATAATCTCCACTCCCATTACAGGGACAATAATCATTACACACATACACACACACACACACACACACAGCACACACACATACACATACACACACACACACACACACACACACACACACACACACACACACACACACACACACACACACACACACACACACACACACACACACACACACACACACACACACACACACACACACACACACACACACACACACAACACACACACACACACACACACACACACACACACACACTCACACACACACACACACGCACGAACACAAAACTGTGCCGCACCACCGCCAATACAGCACAGCCGAGAGCCCCGAAACCAAAATAGGGTGGGCAGAAACCACACCTTTACATGCCCTGTTCGAGAAGCTGTCCAGGTCCATGGAGACCGCAAAAAATGGAGACCAATATAATTTTTCGAGTCTGCGCTCCGCGATTGGTGTGGTATTACCCACACTAACTACCACCTACGACTCATACGCACAAATCCGAGGGACAAATCCCAATGATGCTGGTAGATCCGGAAACCGTACCCCACATGACTCCTTGCAATCCAACGCCCGCCTCCTGCTTTCGACCTGATTATTACAAAAATAAAAATATAAAAGATCACATTCACCCAAGAAAAATGAAAGTAAAAACGTAAAGATCAGTAAAATATTATCATCAATCAGTATCATAATCAAAATTCCTAAACTATATTAACCTAACCTAAAAGAACAACTAATTTAACTAACCTAAATCCAATATATGAAAGTTAGTGAATACACAATACTAGATAACTGCAACGACCAAAAACTAAAACAAAATTCTACCAAAACAAAACAACTTAAACGTATGGAAATGTGAGGCGAGGCAAGATAAAACAACTAAACTTACATTATGACAGCTTCTAAGAAATTCTCACTCTGTGAAAAACAAGAATTTTCAACATACACATAACGCCCACCACACACATCTTGCACAAGAATGAATCGATTATCATAAAGTCCCTGCTCGGGCGTCAGGTACACTATCTCCCACAGCTGGCAAGACCAACGATGGTAGATATCGTTTTTAAACGCCCCTTCCACGCCCGTTTGATGCAGTTGGCTTCTGCTGTAGCAAAATTCTTAGGCCTTCCCTACAGAGTACCAATAAAATAAACACAAACTTTGTTTCATATAAACTCAATACTACATAAAATTAAAATAATGTTCAATTCAAGATAACAGAAAAATTTTTACCTTCATTCTTTTACCAATACATGATGTGCCTCATCCTAACGGAATTTTGTAACTCTAAAATTTTCTGCTACACGTGTAATGCGTCCGTTAGCAAGGCTACAATAAAGGCAGTCTCCTTACCTTCATTAATCTTTTTTTTGCAGTAGCACTAGGTTCAAGTTTTCCTGTAGACCTCATATTCTGTAGGACGACCAACCATGCTGTGGGCATGACGTGAATTTCGTACGTATAGATATTCTGTCCGCATCAAGATAATTCTGTGTCTTTGGTCAATGTTATAATATTTCTTCTGTATTACGCTTTTTACCATTTCAACTTTACGGTGGATATGTCAAATATTAACCTCTATTTTACTTTTGACATCCTTTAAATTGGCTTGCACATCAACTGTTCTTAATTAACTTTCATTTGATCTTATCCAGCTTAATTTCTTGTTGAATCAGTTTAAGTAGCTGAACTACACGTGCATCTTTCATGCTACAGATCTTGTCACAGGCATACATTTTTATTAACATTACACTTTATCAGTCACAAATTATACGTCTTGACACCAACGTAGCATTTTTTTGTTGTATTTATAGATAGGCAAATGATGAGAATACGACTCTCCGGAAACTCAGAGAAGCCACATACATCGCATCGGCAGAAAATCCTATAAGCCAAGCTAGTGTGGAAATGAAACCCATATGGATTCCAATAATGATAATAAAAAGTTTAATATGCACATAAGTTCTAAAGAATATATATTCGATTACACAGTGGCTCAGCGGTAAAGGTGTTAGACTTGTAAGTGAAAGGTACCAAGTTCGAATCTGAGAGTAGTCAAGTGCTTGGGAATAAATCATATCACATGAATCCCACTCAAGTGCGAAAACAGTTCTTCTCAGGACTAAGCCTGATGACGGAAGCAGAGGCCGCTTCCGAAATGTCGCGCTATAAAAGCAAAAACTGTGGAAATAGGCCGATCAATTGAATTAATATGAAACCACAGTTACAAAACACTTGTATATTTATGTTATATGAAGAAAGCAGAAAAATATTATACTAGTACCTATTGTAATACAGGATTTGAATATAAAGCTCTAAAACTGGTGTTACTATTGTTAAGTTACTGACTACTGTTACAAATATTATTCCACAAAAATCATACTGAACTTTATAATTTTCACACAGATTACTTTTGGAGAGATTATGATGGTTCTATACCATGTGATGCAATTCAAGGGGGAACCGACAAATATGGATATTACACTTACATAGGACAAATTGCAGCTTTAGATAGTGGTAGTTTAGATCCACCAGATATTGTATCTGCTACGTTGTATAAAAATGATCCTTATGGGTATGCAGCATACCATGGACGAGTATACAAAAGTAACAATGGAGTGAAGGTAAGACAAGAGACAGCGATTATAAGTTACCGTAATAAACATTTATTTTAGATTCTGTGCACTTCCAATGAAAAGAAAATTCGTTGGTCAGATACTATAGAAAATGGTTGCAGTTTAATAAGAGGTAGCTATGCAAGAAACTATACAAATTACTATATTGGAAGAGCTCGTTTTCAAAACCAGAATGTCACAGGCAGATTTTCTACTGTGTTATTAACACTTCAAGTTCCATGGAATCCAACCCCAAATTCGCTCCAAGCTATAAAATCTTATGAAATGTTAATGCATTGTAACGAAGAATATTTGCTGAAAGTTCCTCCTCAGTAGCACATTATATATTTTTTGTAATAAATTATAAAACTTTTAGCAATGTTTAGTATATAAACCTTTTACTAACAATATGACTATCATGCATCATCATATACTTACTTTTTGGTTTGCAATCATGCATTTTTATGTAAGTTTTTTTCAATTTTAAACCATTCGATAGGAATTACAGCTATCGTCTTCAGTAAATCATAACACTTTGAAAAAAATAATGAGGTCAAACAAGTTTGTGAAAAAGATGTTTCAGAACATAATTAAACGTTTTTGTTATGCTCATGCTTATGTTAGTACTTACTTATTTGAGCTTATTAGCATCGTTTTTCGTAGATTGTTCACAAGTCCTTCTCCTCTTCAACCCTGGTTAATCTTTCTTGTTGGTGTTACGTTCATGTGTGTTGTTCTATAGTTCATGAGTCTAGAGTTTAGATTTTTGTGTTTCTAAAAAAAAAGAAAAACAAGGTTTTGATTTTATTTGAATAGATATGCTATTCGATTTAAATGTGTGCGTGTTGTTTAACTAGGTGTAGCGTGCTAAGTGTGGTTAATCCAATCTCGTTTACCGGGTATCCTTGCGCGGTCGTCATCGAATAAACGGGAGGTGGGGCGGAGGGCATATGGAGTATTGTCCAGGGATTCTTCCTCTCCTCAGGGATATCGTGAAGAAGCTGTATTAGAACTGCGTTTGGTTTTTTTGCGTGGGAATGGAGGAAATCAGTTGTTGTAGGGAGTGGTAAGGATCTCTCTGATTAGGATTCTGTCGCAGAAAATTCTTTTGTGTGCAAAGTTTCCTTGTAATATTTGTATTCCGTTTATGATAGGTGGTATGTTTGCGTGATGTATTGCGAGGTCGTTAGGGTACCTTAAAGGTAGCCTGTGTATACATCTAAGTACTTGGCGTTCACAGGAGGCGATATAGTATAGGTTTGTGTATATGGGTTCTCGGAAATCCATAACCGGGCACCTGTGTTGTAGTGTTTTGGGGTGGTAACCCCTGATTCTACCTCGGAGGGCGCCCAGCAGGTTTTCCCGGTTTCGTACCCTGTTAAGTGTTCTTTGTAAGTCGGGAGCGAATTTAGGGTTTTGGTGAAAAGTGTTTCTAAGTAAGTGACTTCTTGTAGGAGTGCGTTTTTCGTTGTTTAGAGTAAGGGGAAACGCTGCTGTCGACCAGGTTGAAAAATTTGTCTTCGTAGTAGTTAGGGTGTCGAAAGAGCATTTCATGTGTTTTGATAGGATTGATAGAGACTCCACCGGTTGACCCAGTTGGAAAAGTTACGGAGGGTCCTGGATATGAGGCGGGAGGCTGTTACGCTATTCCAATGCACACATCGGGAATATCGGAAAAGCAGATGGTGTAAAGGATCAGGGCTAAAGCAGAACCTTACCATACACCTACTGCGGGTTGAAATAGATCGGAGAAGGTGTCACTTACTTTGACTCAAACTGACCGATCAGTCAAGTACGAGACTAGAAGGGATGAGGGAGATTAAGGTTACGGATCTTGTGAAGGAGAACGGCGTGGCAGACCCAGTCAAATGCGTGCTTAATGTCCAGAAACACAGTAAGGTTGTATTGTTTATGACTGAATAGTCTGGTAGTATTTGTAAGCAGCTTGAACAAGGGATCGTGACAAGTTCGGTAGGGACGGAACGGACGAATTGGGTGTTAGGAAGAAGTTTATTCAATTTAAGGTGTTCTATACGTCGCCTGGCTAGTATCTGCTCAAAGCATTTTCCGAGACAGCTTAAAAGGGAAATGGGTCTATAGGAGGAGGGTTTGGCAAGGTCGTAGTGCGTTTTGGGTATCATGCCGGTGGAAGCCGATTTCCAGTCTGTCCGGAAGTGGGGTAGTGTTAAGCATTTGTTATAGATATCGTGAGTAATTTGAGGACTGGGTCGGGCAAGTGTCGGAGTATTTTACAGTTAAGGCCGTCTTGTCCTGCGTCCTTTCTTGAAACATGGTTTGATCTGGTCGAGAGTGATTGGGACTTTGCCTTGTCTAACTGAATTTCGGGAAAAATTAGGTTACGGAATTCTTCAAGACAACTCTTTCGGAGTTCCTTGGAATAAGTGCCGAAATGAGGATTTCCGGAGGATCGGAAGGTGAAAACCGAAGAAGTTGGCCTTCCCCTGATTGGCGAAGGTTAGGTTGCCTGTGGATCAGTGAGATGGGATTTGGGGGTTACTTTTCTTCGTGTCAATCTATTGAACTGTTGCCAGAAGAGTTTTCTATTTCTGTAATCTAACTGGGAGGTGGCTTTGGTCCAGGAACTTTCGGTGTGTTTGTTTGTTTCTCGCCTAATTAATGCATTGAGGCTATTGTATTCGGTTTTGAGAACCGGATCCCTAGATTGCAAGAATTGACAATAGATTCGTCTTTTCTCTTTGATCCAGTTTACGATTTGCCGTGGGAGCGGTTTGCGCGAAATGTCAATATTTTTCAGTGAGACTGACGTTTCGACCGCTGCCGTAATTACGGATTAGTCTCTGATGGCTCTCTCAAGATCTTGAATGGTTAAAACATTGGGTGTGGGAAGGTTGCTCGATATGTATTCGGAGAACATGTTCCAGCCTGATTACGAAAAATCTTTGATTACTGTATATAGTGGAGGTGCTGGGAGGCTGGGCAAAACGAAGTTTTCATCAATAGTGGTAAGTGATCTGATGATCACGGTCCCTATAAATCACCTCCTTCGAAATAATGGGCTATGGGTTCGGAAACAAGGATGTGATCTATTATAGAAGTACCCAAACGCTCGAAAAATGTAGGATGTGTTGCTGACTTTCACTGTAACAAGGTCGATGATAGCCTGATATCTATTGCTTCTTACCTAGGACTACTGCGGTAGGAAAACTGGAAGCGTAAATTCGGAAATCATCAGGAAAGGTGTTGTGGCCGGGCGGGATGTAATAAGAGAAGAAAATAATCGGAGTGGGAACGTGCACCATCATAGCAGCACATTTGAGATGCTATATGAGCGGAGGGAGTTGAAAGCGGGTGGACGGGAAGCGAGATAAGGGCGGTTCCATAGTGACTGTTTTGTAGGTGTGCGAGGAGGACCTCGAGGGTGGTTTTGGATGAGGCGGACTAGGGACATGTGTTTTTTGGTGGCCTTGAAGTCTCTATCTTTAGCATATCCTTATCTACGTGACGAAACACCCAGGAAAATGAGAGAGGTCTAGGAGTGGACCTGGAGGGACGGGGATCAGAGAGTTGGGTAAGGGTAACTGTGGGATCGCCAAAGTGATGTCGCAGCGTACCCTCTGCAAGGGAGAGGAGGTTTTAGGTTTGGTTGTGGTTGAACGTAAAGGTTTGCGGTAGGTTCTGGTGTGTGTTTCTATGTTGTGTGTGCGGGTTTCGTGGAGGTGATGGAGCGTGTTCAAATGAAGAAGGTGTTGGAGTGTGATCGTGTTTCTGAGGGAAGTAGTGGTGGGCCAAGGGTGTGTATGGTGGTCGAAGTGGGGTTCGGGCGTTGTCGAGGAATTGGGAGACAACCGTGGGTGTAGCACGCGGGCGACCGTCCTTCACCATCACGATTGTTGTTAGTTACTGTTTGGGGAACAGAAATGTGAAATACTTGTTTGCTGAAGGAAGTGTCTTCGCCGAGGTGCAGCCGCAAACCCCGAGGAGAAAGGCTTGATAGTCAGATAACCGATAAAAAATGGAAGAAAGCGAATTTTAAAATAAAACAATTATAATTAATGAAAAGCTTTATTAACTGCTATCTGCTTCAGTTCTTCTTCTGGATGATAACCGCTTCTTCGTATTGTCTGTGTGCAATCAGTGGCTGACTTAATTTAGAAGCGGCGAAGACCACGATGCTCGTAACGTTGAGCGTAAAACCCTAAGTTCTCTTTTTGATAATTAACTGCTAAGACACCACCTCTCTGCTCGAACGCGATATCGAAGAGGAGGATTTTTTACAACATATCATCTTATATCAGAGGAATGTTGCAAAGCCACCGATTCTTCTGCAAATATGTGTAATATAATAAATTAAACAGGGTTTAGGATATAACCTCCACTGGTCAAAACGTCCACGGCTTTCTTTTAGACATCTATCGAGACTTAATGTACATATTGACGATAGACGCTGCCTATTATTTAAATTAGTCACAAACCCGACTGGTCACTACATTCATCGATTTGTTGATGATAATTTTCCGTTAGAACGATGGAGTACCAAAAAAAACATAGATATGCAAGCTATTCGTATTTATTGATTATTACAACCAGAGAACCAAATTTCAGCCTCGGGATATCTTCAATAATAAAGATTCCTTAGTTAAAGGGAAATCTATTGTAATTGGTTAAAAAAAATTGGAATCAAACAGAATCTGAAAATATCGATTTTGAAGTTCTCCGAGTGAGTGAGTGCATGCATGAGTGTGTGCGTGTGTGTGCGCCTGTAGCCACGATAACTGACAAAATACGTAACCAATCTGAATGATATTTTGTATTTAGGGTTACTTTCAAACGTTTGGTTAAAATATATTCACAAACTTGGGTATTGTATAGAAGGCGCTAAAGCATATTTTGTTAATATCTTGAAAACAGATAACGTTATTGAAAAAATCCACGAACCGTTTATTAAAGACAATTAAATATTGTATAAGTTTTCTTAATGAAAATTTCTGTAAGCTATTTTAGCAAAGAAGCACCTAAAGCACTTCGTGTCAATATTTCAAAAACCATTATCTTTACGCAAAAAGCTTACGCAGCTTTTCTAACAATAATTCAGTTTTAAGAAAGTTATTCTTAAAAAAATTTTAATAAAAAAGCAAATAAATCTTAAAAATCCATCCCTCCAGAGTGCTCTATCAACTGAGCTACAGGGGTTAACTAATATGTATATAATTTGTTAACAGCAGGATATTGTATAAAATTACATGGTAATAGTTAGTATGTGTACTATTGTCATGTGGTCCGCATATCGCTAAGGTTGCTCACGCGACAAGTACGTAACTGATTGCGGACGACATGAAAATAGTACACATAGTAACTGTTATCATCTAAGTTAAAACGGTATCCTGTTGTTAACAAATTATATATATATATATATATATATATATATATATATATATATATATATATTACAAATACAATAAATACAAACTGATGGCAACTTGTTACGGGCTTTAACATGGCATAGTCAGTTTTTCCATCGGACGTTTCCTGTTTTTGTAGCCATTATCAACTTATTTGTTTTTAAATACGGTCCTGATATTTTTAAAACTAATTTTCAAAGGTTTTTTTAGTACAAATTCGGCAATGTGTCACATTTGATGGTCTACTGGTGTTTTGAACCTTTTATGGACCATCATCACGAAATTTTTTAATACAGACCTGCATTTTCAAAAAAGTTTATTTAGTTAATTTGCCTTTGTGTTCAATATTTTATAAAATAGGGCAAAGTACTAAAATAAAATGTTAATTATACAAGTTAACGCAAAAAATTAAATGCTTGTAAAATTCCCATTAAAATTACCTATTTAAATGATTATTATCAAACATTGCTAAAATACATATGTTTAATTTCCAAAAAAAAATTGATTTTGCCTAGCTGATAAAGTGCTTTTTATGACTCTAAAAGGATAAATAATATATTACAGTTTTATCTGCGACATCATAACAACGATGTGATGTTCTAAAAAAGAATAAATAAAAACAGACGGCTTTGAAAAAAATAAAAATAGACGGCTATGAAGTAATTCAGTATCAGTCATAATTTTGTATTCTACAATTTTGTATTTAGCTGGTACTAGTATTTAACTCTGAATTAGTTAATTTGTGGTAGTTATTATCAAAAAAGTATGGCGCAATTTTCAAATGTAGAAGACTGTGATATGCGCGCAGATACCAAACACTGTTTTGGTTTTAATATAGCCCACATACTCGGAATGCGAATAATAGATCCATTTTTCTATGACGGATGTTTAAATTCTGAACTATACCAAAATTTGAATTTATTGAAGAATTTATGAAGTAGAAACTGCTTTAACTGATTTACCTCAATATGATATTGATGATTTTTGTTTCTTACCAGACGGTGCTCCGGCACATAATTCCAGAGTCGTCCAGGAATATTTATCGGCAAGGTTTCCAGCAAGATGGATTGGAACATATACGAGAGTAAAGTGGCCCCGCGATTCCCCAATATACCACCTTTTGACTGTTTTCTCTGGGAATATGTCAAAATTATATTTACCGACACAATATTGAAAGCGACAATCAATTGCGAAATTTAGTTCTCGAAGCATTTGAAAGTATTACGCCTTAAATGCTTCGCAATGTGTTGAATTCAACAGTAAGACGGTGTTATTTGTGTTTGGAAAATAATGGAAAACTTTTATAATAACTATTATAAATAACACTTATAAGTAAGTAATACTTACTTTACACTAAAAATAAAAGGAATTAGTAGTTTTACCTATTACCATCACTTTTGTTTGTTGATGTTAACTTCTAATATGACGCAACTTTATTATGTTGTGTGTAATAGTCGTAACAGAAGGTTACTGTATTAACTTCTTGAAAAATTTCGTGATGATGGTCCATAAAAGGTTCAAAACGCGATCAGACCATCAAATGTGATATATTACTGAATTTGTAATTAAAAAAACCTTTCAAAATCAGTTTTCAAAATATAGTACGTATTTAAAAAAAATAAATTGATGATGGCCATAAAAATAGGAAACGTTGGATTGACTATACGGTATTAAAACCCATAACAAGTTGCCAGGAAGAAGTGTTTGTATTATTGCTTTAGCATTTATAATAACCCCAGAAAAAATAAAAATATAAATTGTAACAACCTTTTTTTTTGTGGTTGTATTAAAAAGTACATTAATTTAAGAATCGTTCATTTATTTGGCATAATATTAGAAAAGTTTTTAATTATTAATATGTAGAATTGAGAATGGCAATTTAATTGGCATTTCCTAGAACAAATCTTTTGGGTGTAATATTACATAAATAGTTTTAGTTCCCTTTCTTAAAAAATTGGATTTATATTATTGTATTCGCGCAAGCGTGAGGACTTTTAGGGGATACACTTCAGTTATACTGAAAGCTTTTTTGTAATTCTTAATGCTGAATGTTAACAGCAATAAGCATGATTTTTACTTAATTTTTTATATTTTGGTGCCATCAGAGTTTTGGTGGTAAGTTATTTTTTTTCTCATTATATTTTAAACTAAAGCCTTTGCTTTTTTTAGGCACTTTTTAAGTACTTACTTTTCAAGTATGCACTTTTATTTTTTTATTAAGTACTTTTTTTACGTACTTATTTTTTTAAGTACGCACCTTTTTAATCACTTAATTGGTATACTTAATAATCTTTAATGGCACGTATAAGTCAATATTTTAATGTACTATTGTTTTAAATGGCAAGTTTTACTTGAGTTACCTTTACAACGCAAGTTCTACATACTTTTACAAATAAATTTGGCGAATTAAACTTCAAGGAAATTCCATATTTTAAGGATAACTAAGCAAGACATTGACCTCACCATATGAACCATTCTGCTTCATAGTACCTGTAACAGTGTATGTACAGAACCGTTAAAAGGTAAAGTTTTTTTATAATTTAGTTTATGACTTCTGAATTTTTTCGTTTTCAAACATATATTAAATAAACTTATGTATAACTTGTTATTTTATTTTCATTTGTGTTAATTGTTTATAGTATTCAATAACTAGGTTTTGTTGTTCCTAGATAGATATATAAAAAAAAAGAAAGACAACATGGCGCTCGAGAATTTATTATTTTTTTCATAATTTTTTGATAACATTTTTGGAATTAAGTGAAAATAATCAAGCAGAAAAGAAGCAACTAGCATTTCAGGTAGGTTAATTAAACTATTTATTAGAACCCACCCTTATATTCATCTACCGATGAGCCGACGGCAGTAACGATTATTAAAAGGTAATTTTTATATTAATTAAATTATTTGATCAATTACGAATGGTATATTACATCATCGCTTTTTTATTTAATGTTTTAAGTTGGCCCAGTTTTAGTGTTTATACACTTGGAGCCGATATTAATGTTATAATTTGACGCCTTTTAATAATTGTTGTTATACTTTGGCTTAAGTTAAGGTTATAAAATTTCAAAAATTCAAATTTTTTCAAATATTTCAAAATCAAAAAATCACACCATCGAACATTTTGTGTCATTTTATTGATCCTCTAACTACACAACTTTTTTCCCATTTAACCGTAATTGTATCTATTGCCATTTCCGAGATCCCCATAGTGAGAATCCTTATCTTGGACACGGTGCATATTAAGTTTCTATCGAATGAAATTCATAACTCCTTTAGCTCAGTTGGTACAGCACCGGTCTGGCCAATGAGGGGACATGGGTTTGAATCCCAGTTCGGAAAATCTTTTTATGTCTATAAAATGTTCAATTTTATATTTCTAAAAATCATGAATGCTTATTCACTAAATTGTCTATGATTTTAACGTTTGCCATGGTCGTCATTCACATTAATGTATTTAATTTAAACGACTTAAACTTCTGCTTAAAAACTACTAAATTGTTTATTATAAAAAGATATAAATCTAATCAGGTAAGTTTATATAATATTTATTCCTTCTCACAATCAAAAATTATTAAGCCTATATTTTTATAATTTTTAAATTGCAGAAATAAGATTACAGGACTTACATTTTTTGTGGCTAAATTTAATATAGGAGGAAGTACAAATAAGTTAGAAACAGCCGTTCGGTGACTGATAGATTCTTTTTCCTATGTATTTGCTAATGAAAGATTACCCACAAGTGAATAAAATTATGTGTTGGCTACGTCAGATGTTTTAAATTTATAACTATATTATATAATTTTAACTTGGCAATGTGTACTAAACAGAAAAACACACGTAAGCAAACACAAAACAGTACGTAAAATAATAGTTCTAAATTAAGTTAAATAAGCATAAATAGATGAAAAGAATAAAAATAAAACCAAAATGACAGTTCACTTTAGCACATGATTGATGTTGCTTGTACCGCTTTGAATATTTATTCCTTGCAAAGTCAACACCAGTGGGTCGATTCGTTCAATTCAGCATTAGCCAATATCACAATATGGCTTTATTATGTCAGCGTTACATAAAATTACACTAAAATAATGGAATTATAATAACCACAATTTGATCTAAAATGAAAAATATTCTTTATAAGATACTATGAATATTTTTGGAGTATAAAGATAAAGTTTTATCACGTATTTTTTTAAGTACATAATTCTAAACTAAGTTGAAATTTAAATACCTACCTTTTGGGTTCTTTAATGGTGCATATTTTCATACCTATAATTTTACAAATCTATAAGTTTCGATAAGACTTACAGTAATCGTTCTCAGTAGTAAAATCTTTGAGTATTATTTAAGGTGTCAAAGCAAATGTATGAAATATGAAAAATAGAAAACGTGAACATATGCGGTTTTAAATATAACAGTTTGATTAACGTAAAAGGAAACAATGGAATACAATTTTAGTAAAGAATAACTAGATACTTACTAAATTAAATATTGTTAAACTGCCTTGAAGACGACAAATCAGAACACCCTCTAACAATCGAAGGCTAACAGAAATGTCAAAGATAAAATTTAACAAAAGTTAATCAAATTATGATGTAAGTGTAAAGTTGAGAAAAACTCCAGTTTGAAATTGAGCATTCGCACATTGTAACTGGCCATATCAATTAAAAATGTAGGCAAATCTTACAAATAAATAGCTGTATTAGTAAGTGTAAGTGTTATTTTACAGTGAAATCACAATGTAGTACGTTTAATATAATTTTTATTTGGTTGCTGGCGCCTAAAAGCACTCGCTACAGACCAGAATCAGTACAGTATACAACTGAACTTTTCTACTTTTTGTATCTCACTACTTTTTTAATTTATTACCACTTAGTATAAGAGAATTGCCGTTGGTGGCATTTAAAAGTAAAATCAAGAATTTTATCGTAAACAATGCATTTTATTCATTAGATGAGTTTTCCATCAATTCTAAGTCAATTGAATGTTAGTTCGTTCGTAATTTTATTGTTTGTTTTTTTTTTAACTTATTATATGTATCGTAATATGTTTGTTTTACCCGGACGAGTGTAAGTGTACTTATGTACACATGCTGCACAATAAATATTACTATTATTATTAATATTATTATTATTATTATTATTATCTCACTACGTAATGGAGATTCTTTCATAAAAATGACTATGTTTCGAAGCAAGGAAACAGACACACACACACACACACACACACACACACACACACACACACACACACACACACACACACATTACACGCAAACACGCTCGCACACACGCAATCACGCACGCAGACGCAGACGAACACACAGACCCAAACGCAGACGCAGTCAGAGACACAGACACAGACGCAGACGCAGACGCAGACGCAGACGCAGACGCAGACGCAGACGCAGACGCAGACGCAGACGCAGACGCAGACGCAGACGCAGACGCAGACGCAGACGCAGACGCAGACGCAGACGCAGACGCAGACGCAGACGCAGACGCAGACGCAGACGCAGACGCAGACGCAGACGCAGACGCAGACGACAGACGCAGACGCACGCAGACGCAGACGCAGACGCAGACGCAGACGCAGACGCAGACGCAGACGCAGACGCAGACGCAGACGCAGACGCAAACGTAGAAGCAGACGCAGACGCAGACGTAGATGCAGACACAGACGCAGTCGCAGACGCAGACGCAGACGCAGTTGCAGACGCAGACGCAAACGCAGGCGCAAACGCAGACGCAGACGCAGACGCAAACGCAGACGCAGATCGCGACGCGCACGCAGAAATAGACGCAGACTCAGACGAAGACGCAGATGTATACGCAGACGCAGGCGCAAGTGCAGACGCAGACGAAGACGCAGACGCAGACGCAGACGCAGACGCAGACGCAGTGGCGGACGCAGACGCAGACGCAGACGCAGACGCAGACGCAGACGCAGACGCAGACCGCAGACGCAGACGCAGACGCAGACGCAGACGCAGACGCAGACGCAGACGCAGACGCAGACGCAGACGCAGACGCAGACGCAGACGCAGACGCAGACGCAGACGCAGACGCAGACGCAGACGCAGACGCAGACGCAGACGCAGACGCAGACGCAGACGCAAAGACGACGCAGACGCAGACGCAGACGCAGACGCAGAGCAGACGCAGACGCAGACGCAGACGCAGACGCAGACGCAGATCGCAGACGCACGACGCAGAAACGCAGACGCAGACGCAAGACGCAGACGCAGACGCAAGACGCAGAATGCTATGACGCAGACGCAGCGCACAGACGCAGACGCAGACGCAGACGCAGAACAGCGACGCAGACGCAGGACGCAAGACGCAGACGAGACGCAGACGCATGACGCAGCACGCAGATACGCAGACGCAGACGCAGACGCAGACGCAGACGCAGACCGCAAGACGCAGACGCAGACGCAGACAGCAGACGCAGACAGACGCAGACGCAGACGCAGACGCAGACGCAGACGCAACATAGAGCAGACGCAGACGCAGACGCAGACGACAGACGACGAGATCGCAGACGCAGACGCAGACGCAGACGCAGACGCAAGACGCAGACGCAAGACGCAGACGCAGAGCGCAGACGCAGACGCAGACGCAGACGCAGAGCTGACGCAACGCAGAGCAGACGCAGACGCAGACAGAGCAGACGATCGAGACGCAGACGCAGCGCAGTGCAGACGCAGACGCAAGACGCAGACGCAGACGCAGACGCAGACGCAGACGCAACGCAGACGCAGACGCAGACGCAGACGCAGACGCAGACGCAGACGCAGACGCAGACGCAGACGCAGACGCAGACGCAGACGCAGACGCAGACGCAGACGCAGACGCAGACGCAGACGCAGACGCAGACGCAGACGCAGACGCAGACGCAGACGCAGACGCAGACGCAGACGCAGACGCAGACGCAGACGCAGACGCAGACGCAGACGCAGACGCAGACGCAGACGCAGACGCAGACGCAGACGCAGACGCAGACGCAGACGCAGACGCAGAAGACGCAGACGCAGACGCAGACCAGACGCAGACGCAGACGCAGACCAGCAGACCAGGCGCGATGCAACGCAGACGCAACGCAGACGCAGACGCAGACGCAGACGCAGACAGCGCAGACGCAGACGCAGACGCAGACGCAGACGCAGACGCAGACGCAGACGCAGACGCAGACGCAGACGCAGACGTAGGCGCAGGCGCAGGCCCAGACGCAGACTAAGACTTAGACGCCGACGCCGACGCACACGCATACGCACACGCACACGCGTACGTGCGCTTATCCGCACACGCACACGCACACGAACTCGCACTCGCACACGCAGACGCAGACGCAGACGCACAAGCGCACGCACCCCACCCGCACACACATAAAGTCACGCACACACACAACAACAACACATAAACAACAACACATAGGACACAACACACTCACACTCATACACAGACACACATATACCCACACGCACACATACACACAAAGACAAGGACACTGGCACAGGCAGACCCAGATCACAGACAAATGCAGATACGGGCGCCGACACAGACACAAACACAAACGCAGACGCAGACGCAGACGCAGACGCACACGAATACGCAGACACAGACGCTGACCCAGACACATACTCAGACGGAGATGCAGACACAGACGCAGACGCAAACGCAGACGCGCACGTACACGCACACGTACACGCAAGCGCAACGCAGACACACACGCACACGCACACGACAGACGGACTTCGCACAAGACGCACACGCACGTATAGCATGCACACGCACACGAACATACACGCACAACGCACAGCACACGACACACGCACATAAAGTCACGGACACTGGTACAGACAAATATAGATACTGGCGCAGACGCAAACGCAGACGCAAACGCAGGTGCAGGCGCAGGCGCAGGTGCAGACACGGGCGCAGGCGCAGATGCAAACTCAGGCGCATACGCAGCCTCAGACGGAGACTCAAGTGCAGACGCACATGTAGTATAGCTATACGGATCTAATCCACTTTTCTACTATACTTTTCTACGAGTGTTTCTGCTCAAGGTCATCACATTGCCTATTTGAAGGTAGCAACCATGCTAAGTCAAGGTCACGTGTTAAGGTGTGTAATCCTCTTCAAGGTCATGCTTGCACGAGTCCTTCAAGGTCACTAGAAAAGTTACTAGATTGTTGATTGTCCTGAAGGTCATTGTCAAGCAAGTCTATGCATGTTTCAGGCCGCGTATTCTGAGAAAAAAGGTGGATTGTTTAAAGTCTATGCTTTCAAGGTCAGAGAAAAAGACGATCTATTGTTTGTATTCTAGGAAATCAAGAACAAAGGCGATGCATTGTCAAAGTCTATGCTTTCAAGGTCACATGAATGAACAAAGACTATCTAGTTCAGTTAGAAATAGATTGTTATCTCAATTTAGGAAATCAAAAGACGATGCATTGTTCAAAGTCTATGCTTACAATTTTCAAAGTAAAAGAACAAAAGCGATTCATTCTTCTGGTCAGTTATAAAAAGAAATTGTATCTCAATTTAGGAAATCAAGAATGAAGGCGATGTATTATCAACGTTCAAAGTCTATGCTTACAATTTTCAAGGTAAAGAACATTCTTCTGGTCGAGTTATAAAAATAAATTGTTATCTCAATTCTAGGAAATCAAGAATGAAGGCGATGTATTCTTCAAAGTCTATGCTTACAATTTTCAAGGTAAAAGAACATTCTTCTGGTCGAGTTATAAAAAATAAATTGTTATCTCAATTCTGAGAAATAAGTCTGGCTTATAATTTTCAAGGTAAATGAATAAAGACGATTCATTGTTCTGGTTGATTTATAAAAATAGATTGTTATCTAAATACATCTCTTTCAAGAACAAAGGCAATCCATTGTCAACGATTTAAAGTTTATGCTTATAAGGTCACACCTCTGTAAAGACGATCCATTCATCTCAATTCTAGGAAATCAAGAGCCCTGAGGTGCATGTTTCAAAGCCACGCCCCTAAACAGGTGGCCATTCCCTAAACAGGTAGGTTTCCAAAAACAGGTAGCCGTTTCCTAAAACAGGTAGCCGTTTCTAAAAACAGGTAGCCGTTTCCTAAAACAGGTAGCCGTTTCCCAAAACAGATATTGTTTCAACTTTTGAAAAAGGCGGTCTATTGTTCAGGTCGAGTTAATACATCTCAATTTAGGAAATCAAGAACAAAGACGATGCATTGTTCAAATTCAAAGTCTTTTACAATTTTCAAGGAAAGAAAAAGACGATTCATTGTTCTGGTTGAGTTATAAAAAATAGATTGTTATCTCAATTCAGGAAATCAAGAACAAAAAGGTGGCATTGTCAACGCTTCAAAGTCTATGTTTATCATTTTCAAGGCCACATGAGAGAACAAAGACGATCTATTGTTATGGGGATGAGTCATAGTTCTAAAAATTCTGAGAAATCAAGAACAAAGACGATGCATTGTCGACGGTTCAAAGTCTATGCTTACAATTTTCAAGGTAAAAAAAAGCGATTCATTCTTCTGGTCGAGTTATAAAATAAATTTTATCTCAATTCTAGGAAATCAAGAACAAAGACGACGCTTCAAAGTCTATGCTTAAATTTTCAAGGTCATACGAGAGAACAAAAGACATTATTGTTCAGGTTGAAAATAGATTGTTAAATACACTTCAATTCTGGAAATCAAGAACAAAGACGGCATTATTCAAAAAAGTCTATGCTTACAATTTTCAAGGTAATGAGAGAACAAAGACGATCTATTGTTTTGGTCATAGTTTAAAATTCTGAGAAAAAGACGATGCATTGTTCAGACCGATTAGGTCATCTAACAAGTAAAACGTTTTTTTTTTTTTATAAGACTACCAATATACAGATAAAAATTGAAAGTAAATACACATATTATGGGAAGTTTGATGTACTTAACATACTTTTGCTGGATCATATTACTCCAACCATATGTAAACATGCTCATTTCTAGTGTTTAGTCGTAGTGAGGTTGTGGACAAGTAAAGTCATGAAAAAGCAATAAAATCGCTCCTGGATACCTCATGTAATAACAATATGAATAATAATTTAACATTTTGTTGTTCATGCTGTCAAAATAGTGATGGGTAGTAGTAGCAAAATGAAGAGAAACAAGATGAAGGTTATTCCGACTGGTCATCATCATTTCAAATAGGGCTGAGGTGTATAAACAGGCAGCTAATGAATACTTAATCGATTGTGCTTCCTATAAACTATCGAACGATACGCATATTGAAATTGGATACAGTAACACCTTAACCTTGCACCAGTAGTGCGTATGAGATGTGGCAACAACGTGGTATTAGACGTGAAGGAATGGAATGAACTTTAAGATGGTATTCATATGTAGAAATAAACTCCGATCCCAAGAAATTGAAAGCCAAATTGATTGGTCACATGTAAACGAGGAGGATATAATACATGAGCAAGATTACGAATCTCTATCTAGTAATCTCGGTATTTATTACAATTGGGAATTGCTTAAAGGATATGAGAGAATTTTGAAAAATGTTATGATAGAAAACTACAACTGTTGTTCACATTCAATGCCCATAACATAGAAGGAACTATTCGATTTGAAGGATATAATAAGCTACAGATTGGAATTTCTTGAATCTTACAATCTGCTGTTTCTATGAAAAATTCATACGACAAGTGGTTGACTACCGTCGTTTTCGTGAGAAGGAATTCGGTGATGATGACATTTATAAAGACATTCATGATGTTATAAATGCCAAGTATAATATTAATTCACATAACACTGTATGCTTAATGGAAATATTGTACTATCGCCCTGCTTATCTAATGTATAGCATTTACTAAAAATAAAGTTTTTACACGATTTTAGGTATAAATACCCTGCCCTATCCCTCAAGGTGAACAATGATAGGTAAGAAGCGGAAGAGTGCAGGTGGTTTAGTGAATACGCTAATCAATAAACTTCCGGTGGAATTGCATTTACCCGGTTACCAGTATTGTGGTCCCGGTACAAAATTAGAGAAACGACTAGCACCGGGACCCCGGTATTAATCAATTAGATGCGCAGTGCAAACTGCATGATATCAGTTAAGAGACTACCAAGATTTAGAAAGTCGACATAGAGCAGATAAAATTTTAGAAAAAAAGCTTGGGAACGCTTTAAATCAGCAGACGCAACATTAGGTGAACGAGCTGCAGCTGTAGCAGTCGGTACCACCATGAAGGCAAAAAGAAAATTTGGAATGGGGTTTAAACGTCGGTCCAAGAAGAAGAATGGTGAAAGTTTATTGCATGTACGGAAAACAATAGCTAAAGAAATGAAGGCTAACGGAGATTTCACCGACACAATAAAGTCAGCACTGTCAACGGCAAAACGGTAGTAAAAAGGTTGGGGGAAAGAAAAACATTAAAGTTCCTAGAGTAATTCCCTTACCTAAACAAGGAGGTGTTTTGCCATTTCTTATTCCGTTATTCGCAGGATTATCAGCAATCGGTGCTTTAGCTGGCGGTGCATCAGGAATTGCCAAAGCAGTCAATGATGCAAAAATGCCAAAAATTGCAAGGAGACATCGCGCATAATCGTATGATGGAATCGATCGCTGGTGGCGCATTCTATCTAAAACCATACAAATCTGGGGTGCATTATACTTAAAACCGTTTCCAAAAACTGAGTAGATTACCCGAAAGAGCGTTAACAGATATTGATTTAAAGAAATACACAAAAGGTGTACCATACTTTAGGGGTATTTTTATGAGAGATAGCCTGCCTAAATTACCACAGAAAATGAATCTGGAATCATCAACTTAGATAGTCAGAGTGGACCGGGTACACATTGGGTTTGCTACAAAAAGCGTGGTGAAAAGGTATGGTATTACGATAGTTTCGGTAATCTTCGACCACCAGTTGAAGGATTAACTACTTTGGGGATGTAAAATTTATTATAATTACAATCAAGATCAGGAATTTAATAGCATTATTTGCGGGCACCTATGCCTACAATTTCTATATAAATAATCGACATAACCTTAAATTTTCTCAGTTATGTCAATAACATTCAGTTTAGAAGGTGTTGGTAACATAGCTAGCTGCAACTTCTACCCACCGATAGAGCTAGATTTGGAGAAGAAATACGTTGTTGGATTGGTGGGATTTTACGGTTGCAACAGCATTAGAAACATTTATACGGGCAACGATAGATTTTATTTTAGAACAAATTCATCTCATTTGCGAGTGATTAATATTCCACACGGTGCCTATGAGTTAGATGAAATTAGTGCTTACTTGAAATCAAAGATACCCACAGAAAAATTTTTCATTAGGGCAAACAACAATACGCTTAAGTGTGAGATAAACAGTTCATTTGAGATCGATTTTACTAAAGAGGTAGCATTGGCCGCCTCGGGTTTGAGCCTAGTATAAAAGCGAACGTTCTACACATCTGCGTTAGACATCCAAATAATTAAACACACTAATCTGCATGTGGAGTGCAACATTATAAAGGGATCTTATCGAAACGGTAAACCTGCAAAGGTAATATACGAAATTGACGTTTCCCCCCGGCTATCGTTTGGATAAAGTTCCAACCAACACTCAATATTTAGAAATAAACACAGACATAATCAGTAATATAACAATCAAATTGACAAATCAAAGGGTGAGTTAATAGACTTTGGTGAAAGTGAACCATTCACGGTACGCTTAGAACTAAAGAACATGGGTCTGCAATTAATCACAGGAAATTTCCAAAAGACCAATCAACCCTCATTGCAGTTAACATCTGCAGAGAAATATTTTTTAACATCAATTGGATTGAAAGTTCTGAGTGAGCAAACCATTAAACGTGTTTCAAAGCGTACATTTTAATAGAATTAATGTATCTCTAAGAAATTTAAATTTTTTGGAATTGAAGGTTTACTTTAATGTCTATCTCTTTTACACAATGATATGTCTCCTTAAAAAATCCAACCTGAAATTATTGTATCCTTGAATGTATTCATCTAAAATATGCAATGTTTTATTGAACAATGGTTTCTTTTTAATAATAGCATTTGCATTCTTAAAATTTGTAGGAATGTATAAAAAATTCAAGCTAATAAAGACTTTCTTTGTATAAAACACACACATCTGCATTCTTAAAAATTATTTTAATACTTTAAAACCCAAAACTACATCGCATAATTAATATAATAATTAATGAAAATGAAAAAGGTTTCGCTATAAATAACAATAGGTTTCATTCAAAAATGTAATTTAAAAATGCAATATTTAATGTGAACAAGGATTTTCTTTGCATAACAATGAAAGCTTTATTCTTGAAAAATATAAAGTAAACAAATGTGGGTTTAAAACAATTAAAAAAGTTTGAAATTTATATAAAAGACATCATCCCTTTAGTAAATCTTTAATTACTCATCAACCCTTTGAATCATTAAACATCTTTCAAAACGTACATTTTGATGATGCTATAATTAAATCAGATATTCACACCTATCTTCCGTATGGCTCTTCTAAGTATGGACCTTCCGAAGAAATACGCATTTTAATTCAAAGTCAGGATCTAATTACAGCTACTTATGATAGTTTTCTGTACATAGAAGGTAAGCTGAAGAAAGAAATGAAGGAAAATCATGAACAACCAATAATTTCCCAACTTCCTTTTCGAAGAGATTCGTTATGAGTTAGGCGGTCAAAGAGTGGACGTTTGCCGAAATCCGGCATAACATCTACACTTAAAGGATATATTTCTTATACGACAAGCAAGAGCAAAGCATTAAGCCATTTGGGTGGTCACCAAAGAATGAGGAACCATTACAAGTAGAATTCATGAGGAAATGGGAAAAATCCTTTCAGTATGCATACCATTGAACCACATATTTGGAATAATGGAGGATTATCGTCAAGTGATCGTGAATATGCGTCAAGAGTTGATTTTAATTCGATCTAGAAGCGATACAAACTGCTACTATGGTGACTTGATGCGGAAATAACCTAAATAAAATTCAATGGAAAGTACCACACTTAACCCTTAGTGATGCCGAAACTGACTTGTTTGAAGGAATAAATAAAATTCTATTTTACTGTTCCATTTCGTCAATGGGAGTTATATGAATTACCTGCTTTAAAACAAGCAACCTCTGATATATGGCCAATAAAAAACGTCAACGCAACTGAAAAACCCGCTGGATAATTGTTGCATTCCCAAGGTAAAAGGTAACAAAGTCTGCAAGAGGGAAATTTTGATCACATTAACATCAGAACCTTAAAGTACATCTGAATTCAAGTATTATCCCTATGAAGCAATGCATTTGAACTTCAGTGCTAACCAATACATACCTGCCTATCGAATTTTTGAACTTCGATGTGACTACTATGATGAAGATAAAAGATGCGTTATTCAACTACCCGAATTCAAATCATGTCCAGTATTTGTAATGGACTGTTCTAAACAGAATGAATCCTTAAAAACTCAACAGTAGACATCAAATTGGAAATGGAACCTAACACCTTTCGATAATGGAATCGTTGCCTATGGTCTTATTCTCCACGATGCTATTGTGCAGTACAACCCACTCACCGGAGAAGTGAAAAATTATAATCTGTATTATATAAATAAAAATGTTGTAATTATTCGTTTAGTTTCATTTCATCCATCAAAGATGAAAGTAGTTGCGCAGAAACAAAAACTTCCAATTCAAAATCATGACTTTGATGAAAAGTCTGGTACTTCGAAACATGGTGATTTACTTCCTAATAGTATACGTATTATATGTGGCCCTCCAACTGCGGCAAAACAAACGCAATGATTAGTTTTTACTGAGAAAAACGGTTTGAAATTTAAACATGTATACGTATACTCCAAGTCATTAAATCAAAACAAGTACAAACTTTTACAGGAAATCCTACTTCCGATAAGGATATAGGTTACTTTACTTCAGTGATAATCAAGATGTGATTGAGCCGAATTGTGCAAAAGCAAACTCTATCTTTATCTTTGATGATATCGCCTGTGAAAAGTAAAATAACATAAGGGCATATTTTTCTATGGGTAGACATAACGACATTGATTGTTTCTATTTGGGTCAAACTTACAGTAAAATTCCAAAGCAATTAATTCGTGACAATGCGAATCTAATTATATTATTTGAGCAAGATGAATTAAACCTAAAACATGTGTATGAGGATCATTAAGCCCCACCATAAGCATGACATTGTTTCGGGATATGTGTTCAAAGTGCTGGATAGATCCGTTTGGGTTTTCAAAATAAATCAATAATAATGGTCGCTATAGGAAAAGGTTTGATGAATATATAATACCTTAGCCTGATTTCAGTGGTTTAGTAGTTACACACCGTTTAGGTATTAACAGCCCTTTTGCTACAATGGATAATAAGGAGATGATATTAAAGCGAAAAATTATTCAGGCTCGTAAAATAATACAGCAGAAATACAACAGTCTTAAAACTCCCGCATTGATAATGAAAGAACGTTTGAAAGTACTTATAAACCTCTAATAGAACCCTAACTGAAATAGCGAATAAAATGCATCCTGATAAGAAACAAAGGAGTCCGTTAAAAAAAACTCGCCTTTGTTCATATTTCGAAGAAAACATGCTACTACTACCCCCACCCTTTCACCAAGGAAGACAAGCCCCTAGCTCAACTTCCGTGTTTCAAATAAATCCTCCTCGTAAACCACCTTTCCTAGAAACATCTGTCGTAGGAGAGATTACTAGGAAGAAGAACCTCTTAGTATCACAGATGATTCCTGTAATGAACCCATCTCTGAAGAATTTCTCGAGCAGTACCACGAATTACCTCGTATATATGTTGAACGTATTATGAGGGATCTTGAAGGTGCTATTGATCACACTTATGGAGTCCACTACGACCCAAAACAGACAAATGGCAATTGGTAATACCCCATCACAATTAAAGGAAAGGATATGATCATTAATGGTGTCACGTATAAAGGGACTCCAGGTTTATATGATCTGCTTATTATGAATGAACCCGATTTAAATCTAGTAAATTCAAAGGATAGAAAGAATTATAAACGTATTTTAGAGCTACGAATGTTGCAAGGCGAGATTATGATGTAAGTGGACAGATTCGAGGAAGCCGCAGCAAAAGTATACACAAATAATTAAACCCTTGCTGTCATCACCTCAACTCAGGGAGGTGGAGCTATGTTTTTAAGGAATTAACAAACAGGCCGATTGAATATAAGTATTGGAATGATGTACATGAACTAATTCGTGATCTAGAAGTATTGTGGGCAGAAAAATTGGGGAAACACCGGTGTCGTAAAGATATAATATCAATTGTAGAGGAATTGTATGAAGATGGATACATTGAAAGACCAAACACTAGTTTTCTGAACAATATAAATCAGAATGCATTGATGTCGACATATCATAACTAAAATGCCTCTTGATAAATTTGGACGGTCACATGCCCAGTATCAATTTAAGAAATTAACCCTCAGTTTCAACTTATTGATGATAATCAATTGATATCGAGAATAAGAGACTCAGCAATGTTGCCAACCCCATAGATCCTCAAGATGTCATCACCAAGCAATACTATTTATCGACAAGGTTGAATTTGGATGGAAACCGTTTGACCAGTTGGCGGATCCAAGAAGATGGTGATGCTATAAGTAAAGGATACCTTGATTTTGTCTGCAAGCAATTCAGAAAGCTGTTAAAGGAACTTTAACGCTTATCTAGTGTTGGAGGAAAAACTACATCAACTTAAAGAAATTGTGGATCATGTCCAAATTACAACTCGTCAATGAATTGCACAAACCCGCAAGAAAAAATTTTAAACGAAGGCGCACAATAATTAAGGGATATGATGACCTCTGGCAAGCAGATTTGGCCGAATTTAACACATATGCCAAACAAAATAAGGGCTACAAGTATATTTTAGTAGTTATTGACTGTTTTCGAAATACTTGTGGACCAAAGGATTAAAAACAAAAACAGGCTTGAAGTTGCCAAGGCCATGCACAATCTTCAAAACGGGGAAACCTTCCAATTTGCAGACAGATGCAGGAAAAGAATTCTACAATGACCATTTCACTAAACTAATGCAGCGTTATGGAGTCAACCATTACTCCACCTATAGTACAAAGAAGGCAGCAATTGCGGAACGAGTGATCAGGACCGTTAAGTCTGCCCTATACAAGTCATTCAGCCTACAGGGTAAATATAAATGGATTGATACAATTGATACCGTAACGATGGATTATAACAATCGTAAGCATAGAACTACGGAATGAAGCCCAAAGATGTCGGTAATCATACAAAGCTAGAGGCTTACACTCACATAAAAATAGTTGATAGGAATCGTTATTGTGGGTGACATAGTACGAATCAGTAAATTTAAAAGTATTTTCGCTAAAGGATACACCCCAATTGGTCAAGTGAACTATTCAAGATTGTGAAAGTTTGCATTACTAACCCAACCGCCTACATTTTGGAGGACATGAAAGGATCACCTGTACTGGGAGGCTTTTATGAACATGAATTACAGAAAACAAAGCATCCGGATGTGTACCTTGTGGAAAAAGTGCTTCGCTCCAAGAATAACAAGTTATTCGTAAAGTGGTGGGGATTGGATGAAAGATCATGGATCAATAAAGACGATTTAGTTTTTTATAGCTGTAGGCATTGTAACTTTTAGATGAATTAAAACCACATAAAACAATTATAATTGTATTTATTTAAATATTACATCATCTTATAAACCTAAAGTTTTTCTATAATTGTTTAAATTACTAGACGGCCATATTCCCGAATCTGGTCCATCCCAAGCAGGAATCACCTTTCTCAATGTCTTCCAAAATCCAATTCTGTGGTGTTCCTCATTTTCCCACGGTTGAAACTTATATGTAATGTTTTGTTCTAAAATACTTCAATTAAAATAGTGAGGCACTTGTAATTAGCATAATATGCTGCTGTCTCGATACATTCACTTAGAAAGTGTCTTTATAAACAATATTTTGTACGCTAGCATTTGTACACAATGAATCACCCCATAATAACTTGTATATGTACATTTTAAGGTAAATTCATGTCAAATCCTATCTACATCATTAGAGGTTAACGAACCTTTATCGGTACACAAGTTCGTAAAACTTTTAATGGTATTGTCTAAGCTAATTTTTCTATCAAATAATGTCTTAATAATTACTTCATTTGCACACCAGTTAAAACACTCAAATATTTTGCAATATATTCAATATAAATGTATAGTTTTCAGGAGAGGTCAAAGAACGCTTCAGGTACTTTCTGTAGATTTGTTTACTGAAAGTTGTACCCCAGGGTCTAGTATCAGTGAAATCAAAATTTACTAAGCGTTTATCATCATAAGGATTGAGTATGACTTTATTTTGTTTAATGGTAAACACATCATGTTTCTTTGATCTTATGAGGTGTTGATAGCGCCTTATTACGCCACCATCAAATAAAACCTGTTTATAATCATTTAAGTGATCTGCCTCACGCTTGCGGGGTAGAACCCTTTGATTTTTTACAACCTTTTCATCAACCGCGTAAGCATACATTTTGCACGAAGTCCTACAAATTCAACCATAATTTTGCCATGATTTTCATCTTTCATTAAGCCGGGGACCTTTTATTTACTAATGGGAGTCCAAAGATGTTGTCGGGACTATAATCAGATGTATCGAATTTATCAATGTCCTCTTTAATACATTCATAGATATCGGGAACCGAAAAGGCGTATATGAGACTATCCGTATCCGTGTACAAGAGCTTAGCACTATTATGGAACTTGGGTAGCGTGTAACCGTAATGAAAATTATATAAAAAGTTTTTGAAACGTCTAAAACACTGAATCCTGCATATATAGGTTTATTGAAATATACTTCAAGCTTATTCATTTCAATGATAAGCATATCATTGTCAAATATTGTACAACTATGAAAATTTGGTTTTGATATGTAAGCACGAGCACCATAGCGACCCTCCCATTTCGTTACTAGCCGTATGTCCTTATGTTACGTACATTTTCCATCAGCTTCCCGAAAACACTATTAATCATTAATTTATAGAAATTTTATCGAATTCATTTTGAGATTGCTGACGCATGGCTGTATTTAAATCTATGTATTTTTTAACCACGGGGACTGTTTAAAACGTAATATACGGTGTACTTTTACCAACTTCAATCCATATTTTAAATATACTTTTAAATTTCTGTAATGAATTACATAATTACGTTTTGGATACAGGGTAAGCAGTAATTTTTCATTTTGGAATCAGGCGTGGGTGGAACCATATGTTCGGGTGCCAGCGGTAGATCACTGTGACTCTCATGTAATTCTATAGGATAGTCTAAATCACACTCGACTATATAACCAATTTCCGAATCATCAGGATGGTTTATTAAATCTAAACTTTCAAAATTAGCTTCATCAACAAAGAAAAATCGCCAAATGGTAGAAATTCTGACATGGCGGCTCCATATAAATTATTCACGTCGTAGTACATTAAATACACACTTTCGGAGGTGGGATCAAATTTTTCCCCATGTACTTATTGTTAGCTTTAGCATACCGATTTGAACATTGAGCTACACCACCTCTAATCCTCTTTCAATAAACATTAGCATATCAATGTCTGTAAATAATTCTAACTTTACTTGTGTAATTTTAAGCATAGCATCGAATGCTAAACCGGGAGCTGTATAATAGTGCAGAGGATCAAGGTCGTAAGTACTTAAACAAGTTTGCCTAAAATTTTCGAAAATATCTGCTAAAAGTAGAACGTCTGTTTTAGATACAAATCGAGTACTCCCTAACGATTTAATACTAAATTTGTTCCAAACGTTAACCGCATGCGCAAAACTCTCATCACTGATTCCCTCATTATTAAGATGACTGAAAAATGCTTCTTTAGGAGGAGCGTGGTCTCATTAATTTATCCCACGTATCAATATACTCATAAGGAAACACACCTTTGCGAACTACTAGAGAAAATTCCTCCTCATTGTTGCAACTAGCGCGGGAAATAATTTTTTTACTATCCTCCAAATAGTCTGACAACTTTTCAATACTACTACTCATAAATCTGAAAGAGTCAATAAATCTAAACTTAATTTTGGTGCCTTCCATTACCTTCGTGAAAGAGATATATCTTTCTTTGTTTATGGGTAGCAGTGAAATCAAACCGGGAACACTAGCCAATTCTCTAATGATGAAATGAGAATCATAACCTGATAAATTATGGAACACAACTGGCAGAATGTGGAGTCTGTATAGTTTAGGTTACACGCCGGTGCGCTGCCCCGAAATGCTCCGTAAGATGGTTATGGTCTCTAACTTTTATATCAGAATTAGTAAATGGTTTTCGACAAATGTGACAAATCGTGGCGCTTTCAAATTGCTCAACCTGACTGAGACTTAAAGTAATTTATTTGATTATTATTTCAGCCCAATGTGCAATACTTTGAAGCTCGTTAACAAACCATTGAATGCAATCCTTTCCTCTATAAAGACTAAATCGGGATAAAGAATCATCATTGAACACTTCAAATAAAGCAATGCTGAAAGGTGTGTTTTGGAGTGAAATAGAGTAACCTTCGAAACCATTTGCACACTTTCTAAAATACTTTCTAAATCGGCATAAATGACAAATGGCACCTTTTCTTGAATGCAAAATTTTTGAACTGTAAATTCATTTCCGCTTCAGGCAGCCTAGTAGAGCATTGATTAAGTTGCTGACAGGATGGTATTTTTTGTAGAAACGATCTGAAGAAAATGGTTCAAGCATCGGTAACAAATAAATTCTTGCCCTTAATTCGATATCTGTTTTGAAAATAAAGCTGACATATTTTTAATCCATGTGAAATGGTATACAGTTATCCGGGTCGAAAGTATTAAAAGATTTATGGGTTCTTTATCGCTTTGCTGATTACTCAATACAAAGGGTAAACTTTTTACATTTATGCAGTACAAATTAATTGCGAGGTTGTTTAGTTCTCAAATTTTTTACATCATCCAGCTGAATGGGAAGTGAATTGAATTAATTCAAAACATCTTAAAATGAGGATAACTTTGAATTTTCCTATGATATTCGGGATATAATGCGAAACAACGGCCCACAGGAAGCAAAACTCATCGTTATTTTTAACATTAACAACAGCACGCTTTACTGCTATGAAGCGAGGAACTTTAACAAGTTGAATGACCCTCTAAATGGGACATAGCTATTAATATTTACTTTTAAATGTAAGACTTCATGTACTGCCCAACCGGAATCCCTTTCGGAAAACTCCTCTAATTTTATCCGTAACTTATCATACACGTTTTCATTGTACCAGACACGTAATTGGTTGAAATATCAATAACGCAATTTTTTGTAAAAGTCTTCAACTCAATACTATGATTTTGGGGTTGCATGAAATTCAGCCTAAGACCACATTTACCTTTAGCATAGATTGCCTTAACATTAATTTCACCTTACGTGCAAAACTATTATATGCGTTTAGTAAAAAATCAAAGGGTCCTTAATGTTTGACATATTGATTATAATTCCTGTAAGCAGCCTACCATTAAACATGAGTCTAGGGTACCAACGTAATTTATGCATACCTTTTTATTGACAATTCCACTACCAACCTTCTCTGAAGCGTTCTTTAACCGTCTCAATCTAACCAGATAGCACTTGAGCAATGCTAAATTGCTCCAAGCTTAAAAGCTTTCATTGGTCTCAAATAAATTTTATGTTTAATTATATCTTGCAATAGCTTGATATTGGTGTTAACTATACGGATTGCCTGGCAAATTCCTTTTGTTTTCAATAAGGAACAATGCGCTTTGTTAAATTAACCATCTCACTACTACTTGGCATACTCATAGCTAGCAATATGAACACACCGTAACAATGAACTTGTAAAAATGCTCTTCACAACGGTTCTAGCACGATTGTAAAAATATGATGCACAAATTGGTGAGTACCTTTACTTTAACAAATTGCTCTTCGGTTTACAATAAAACTTTTAGTTAGGATTGTAAAAATAATGCACACACTGGTGATTTAATAGTTGCTTTTACTTTAGGTAATTTGTTGTTGTGACGATTGTAATGTATCGACTGACGGGACTGTTCTTTATCTACTTATATAGAGATAAGATCGGGTAAGGTCGGATAAGTTCGTCACCTTTTCATAATCGACTCACAATGAATCGTCTTTGTTCTTACCTTGAAAATTGTAAGCAAGACTTTAAGCGTTGACAATTCTTTGTTCTTGAAAAGAGATTTAGAATGTATTTTTATAAATCAACCAGAACAATGGATCGTGTTTGTTTATTTCAAAGGGGACCGAAAATTGTAAGCATAGACTTTGAACCGTCGACAATGCATCGTCTTTGTTCTTGATTTCAGAATTTTGAAGCTATGACTCATCCCAAACAATAGATTCTTTGTTCTCTCATTGGCCTTGAAAATGATAAACATAGACTTTGAAGCGTTGAAATAGCCCCTTTTTCTTGATTTCCTAGAATTGAGATAACAATCTATTTTTATAACTCCCAGAACAATGAATCGTCTTTATTCTTTCCTTGAAAATTGTAAGCATAGACTTTGAACCGTTGAAATGCATCGTCTTTGTTCTTGATTTCCTAGAATTGAGATGTTTAATCGACCTGAACAATAGACCGCCTTTTTCAAGGGGAAACAGCTATCTGTTTTGAAACGGACCTGTTTTGGAAACGGCTACCTGTTTTTGGAAACGGCTACCTGTTTTTAGGAAACGGCTACCTGTTTTTAAAACGGCTACCTGTTTAGAATGGCCACCTGTTTAGGGGCTGGCTTTGAAACATGCACCTCAGGGCTCTTGATTTCCTAAATTGAGATGAATGGATCGTCTTTACAGAGGTGTGACCTTATAAGCATAAATTTAAATCGTTGACAATGGATTGCCTTTGTTCTTGAAAGAGATGTATTTAGATAACAATCTATTTTTATAAATCAACCAGAACAATGAATCGTCTTTTTCATTTACCTTAAAATTATAAGCACAGACTTATTTCAAATTGAGATAACAATTTATTTTTTATAACTCGACCAGAAGAATGTTCTTTACCTTGAAAATTGTAAGCATAGACTTTGAAGAATACATCGTTCATTCTTGATTTCTAGAATTGAGATAACAATTTATTTTTATAACTCGACCAGAAGAATGTTCTTTACCTTGAAAATTGTAAATAGACTTTGGCGTTGATAATACATCGCCCTTTTGATTTCCTAGAATTGAGATCAATTTTTTTATAACTCGACCAGAAGAATGAATCGCTTTGTTCTTTTACTTGAAAATTTGCATAGACTTTGAACAATGCATCGTCTTTTTTGATTTCCTAGAATTGAGATAACAATCTATTTCTAACTGAACAATAGATAGTCTTTGTTCATTCATGTGACCTTGAAAGCATAGACTTTGTACAATGCATCGCCTTTGTTCTTGATTTCCAGAATGACTAAACAATAGATCGTCTTTTTTTCTGACCTTGAAAGCATAGACTTTAAACAATGGGCCATTTTTTCTCAGAATAGGGCGCGGCCTCAAACATGCATAGATTGCTTGAGGGCAATGACCTTCAGGACAATCAACAATCTAGTAACTTTTCTAGGACCTTGAAGGACTCGTGAAGCAAGAAAGGTTAAAAACACACCTTGACTTAGGTTTACCCAAATACTGAAAAGAAACATGTAGAAAAATATAGTGAAAAGTGGATTAGGATCCTATAGCTTTTCATGCAGAAAACGTAACTAAAATACATTAACGCACAAAATTCTATTAAAATTAAAACATAACCAGAAATATAACACGTGGACCACACCACGTATAACAAAACAATAACACAATGCCACGAAAACACACAAAACAAAAACATAAAACAATTTAAATCAACAACACACACACAGACACACAAAACACACAATCACACACAAAACACAAAAAAAAAAAAATAAACATAACAAAGACAAGGACATCCAACAGACACAGACCACAGACAAATAAACTAGGACGCAGAATTAAAAAAGCCGAAAATAACCAGATGAACAGACGCAATACACCAAGCGAAGCGCAAACGCAGAAAAACGCAAGCATTAAAGCACACGCAATAAGTCGCACAAAATCAAACCCACAGACAAAACAGACAAAAAGCAGAAGATAGTGCGACAGACGCAGACGCAGAGCAGACGCAACGAAAACGCAGACGCAGACGCAAGCAGACGCAGACCAGACGCAAAACGCAACGCAGAAACGCAAAAGAAAGCAGACGCAGACGCAAACGCAGACGCGACGCAGACGCAGACGAACGCAGACGCAGACGCAGACGCAGACGAAAGCAACGCAAAACACATAACACGCACACGCAACGTACAGCACAGCACACGCACACGCACGTTCACACGCACACGCACACGCAAACGTACAGGAACCCGCACACGAACACGCACACACACAATGTCACGGACACTGGCACAGACAAATACAGACACAGGCGCAGACGCAGTCGCAAACGCAAACGCAGACGCAGACGCTGGCGCAGACGCATACGCAGACGCAGACGCAGGCTCAGGTGCAGACGCAGACACAGACGCGGATTCAGATGCAGACGCAGATGCAGACGCCGGCGCAGGCCCAGACGTAGACTGCGACGTAGACGCGATCGTCGACGCAGTCGTATACGCACATGAACACGCGCACGCGTTCGCACACGCATTCGCATACGCACACAACAAGTACGACGCACACACGCAACGTGCACGCACACGCACATGAAAACGCACACGCACAGAACGACACGTACATAACGCACACGCACACACAGCACACGCACATACGCGCACACATACACGCACACGCATGTACTGAACATGCACACACACACACACTAGGTCACGGACACTGGCACAGATAAATACAGACGCAAGCGCAGACGCAGACGCAGACGCAGACGCAGACGCAGACACAGACGCAGACGCGGACGCAGACCAGACGCAACAGACCAGACGCAGACGCAAGCAGACGCAGAGCAGAGGCAGACGCAGACACAGACGCAGACGCACAAGCACAAACACGTATACGTGACGCACAGCATCGACACGCACAGACACGTACAATAAGCAACTGCACACGCACGCACACGCACAGTACATGCTCACGCAAAAATAACACAGACATAAGAACACAGCACATACACAAAGACAAGAACACTGGCAAAGACAGACACAGACCACATAGAAATACAGACACAGGCACAGACGTGGAAACGCAAACGAATTTTCAGACGCAGACTCTGACACAGACACATACACAGACGCAGACACAGACGCGGACGCAGACGCAGGAGCAGACGCAGAAGCAGTCGCAGACACAAAGCAGACGCAGACGCAGACGCAAACTGAGACACAGACACAGGCGCAGGCGCAGATGCAGACACAGACGCAGACGCAGACGCAGGCGCAGACGCAAACGCTGATATAGAGGCAAACTCAGACGCAGACGTGGTGGGCGAAGCGATTTCGGTCATAGCGTGCTGCAATGCAGAGGGACTCCTTACTCTATATTTAAAGGTTAAAGTAGAGAGTAGGAGTTTTAATGGAACGCTACATGGCTTCAAAATTGCTTTCAGAGAAATCGGCGTATGTCCACGCTACCATTTTCAAGGATTGGTTGTAGTTTCATTTTTTGCCACGAAGCCAGCTGGAAAAGTGTTGTTAATTGTCGATGGCTATACTTCTCACTCAAATTTTGTAGAAGCACTGGAATTTTCCGAAGCTAATGGCATAATTCTACTTTGTTTAACGAGTCACACCACTCATTACCTACAACCGTTGTATAGGTCCTTTTTTAAGTCACCCAAAAACCATTACTACGCGGCTAAAAGCAAATCCAGGTTGGAAAATAACAAGGGTGAATTTTAGAAACTTTTTGGGATAAACCTGGGGTAAATCAGCAATGTCTGGTTTTAGAGCTGTAGGCAGGCCAGATTACGAGCATATTAATATTCAAATGGGATAAGATGCAAAAGCTAGGTCTAGTTCAAATAGTACGGCTAAAAATCTATCTCCTCCTACTTCGTCCCGGTTCCCAACTGTTTACGCTACTAACATTCGCATTTTCTCACCTCTGCCTGGTTGTTCGCACGACCCTGACACTGCTAGAATTGAGATTGATCCATGCTCGACCCCACACCAGGAAAATTGTTGGAAAACGTGATTTCGCCAATTCCAAAAACTGGTGCAAAAGCAGTAGTTAAAAGACGAGGTAGGCAACTTGCAACCATTCTAAACAGTTCACAACGCATAGAGATTCAGAAGGACAGAAAAGAATACAAAGAAAAAGACAGATGTCCAATTCAGAAGAAAACTGTGTTAAACAGAAAAAAACTATTAGAATCTTCTGATTCGGACAGTCCAGTCCAGTGTTTCAGGAAAGTGATACATCGACAGGAGAGTGGAACGAAAATGAATGCGTAGTGTGCGGGAAATTATTTTGAAACCACAAAGAATGACGAATGGCTCAAATGTGTGAACCGCAGTCGTTGGTTTCATAATGGGTGCTCAAAATTCGAGAACTTTTGCGATTTATGCGGAAAACCTAAAAAGAAAAGTCGTAAAAATTAAATTTATGTACTTATACGTTTTTATTATACTCTTATTATTATGTTGTTCTAATATGTTACGCTATCTTATGTTGTGATATCTTTCAAAGTCGGTCTCATCTGTAGTTGGTGGTCCGGACATGCGGGTGAGATCGACCAGTTGTAGTGTTCTTCTAATTCAAAATAAAATTATATGTTACTATTATATCATAAATTATAATTTACGTACTATCCTAATCCTAATAGTTAAGAATATATACTTATCTCAGCAAACAAAAAAGGGACAATCTTTTTTTTAATAGTGTGGTCGATCTCTTCCGGACTTACACTATAATTTCAAAATGTATTAAATCAATTAAAAAAAAACTGTATTAATTGGGTTATTGAAAAAAAAAATCAATTTTTTTTATGTATTTTAAGACTTTACCATTAAGTTTATTAATAGTCGATGCCAAAAACTTGAACAAACTTTTTCTTCAATTTATTATAAACAATTTAAAATTGATAAAATTTTAAAAAGAATCACGCGACTACAAACACGCCACGATTGGTCGCCATGATGGTGACGTCATAATGTTAAATTACTTTCTCGATAGTACAGTGTCAACGGCTTCTACATGTAGATTAACTACAAATATCCGAATTTTAGTGTAAAAAAATTATTTATAACAGTTACTTTCATTTAGTCATGTGTGATAAATTTTACGGTTAGGTTGACAACTAAACTTGCGCGGTACTACATCAGCTTTAGTTTTTGCTCTACTTCCCATTGTAGTATAGTAAATATAATTCTCCATGTCTTCTTTTAGCCAAAAAAAAAAAAATTTAATCATGAGAATTATTTAAATGACATTATAACAACAGAAGAACCACCATTATATACACTTTTAAAATTTCAATTTCGTGTAGTACATAACCTAGTGCGTATTTAAAAATAAAACCGAAACCTTTAAATAACCGTATACAAATTTATTATTTAATTTTTTTGATGCTATGATTTCTAAAAGTTATGATTTGGAGTTTAGTTAAAAAATTTTATTATGGAATTCTATTTATTCAATTTCTACGTTTACATAAATAATTATTAATCACTATATTATTGTAAAATACTTACATCAAAATGATCTTCACAACAACAAAATTTGATGTAGTTTTGGAATTAGGTCGTCGTGCTGCTTGAAACCATTTATATCGACGTTTAACATCTTGTGGAACATTTCAAATCATTTTTTTTGTAGTATTCGTACATAATGGTACGATAACTTTCAATGTTTGACATTTTTGATATGTTTATCAATATATTGACGATCATAACAAGATTGAATCTATTAAATGTCAAAACACTGTAACAGCTGTGTGCTACAACGAGTAAAAGTAAACATTGTGACGTCACAGGCGCTCTGGTTTGTTCGGGAACTGTCGGCGTGTTTCCAGTACTGGGTTCAAAAATATATTTTTAATTCAATATAACTTTTTAATTAGAGCAAGAAAAAATAGTTTTGTTATAAAACGTATATATGATCTTTCCATTTATTACACAATTTTTTTTTCAAATACCCAATTGGTTGGGAACGCATCAGAATATAAAAACCAACTTAGTAATATAAGGAGATGATTTATAGTTTGGTTCAAAAATTTGATAAAACTTTATATAAGTTTATAATCAATTTTTGAAATTTAATTATTGTGCAAGCTTATATTTAGTGAATTGATTATCTAAAGTAAATAAATAAAATAAATAATAGTCCACTATAAAGTGAGTCCCAGAAGTTATGTCTAAAGTCATTTAAAGTTCAAGGGTCTAGTTTTTGGAGAAATGCTCGGACACGTCGATTTTTATTTTTGACTGCGGTTTTTAGTAGTAAAATTTTGTATATAGAGTGGTCCAAAAATTAGTAACGACCACCAACTTGATTTTTCCAAATTGAAAAACCTGTTTTTTTCATTTCTGGATCTGCATCGAATTCTGAGTAAATCTCACGTACCATGACCTATACCTATAGTCAACAGATAAATAATCGTATCCAAGGTGATCCATAAACGATAGGTACATGTTTTCATTTCGTTGAGTGTGTCAATCTATTTCTGGCGTCGAATTTCAACATTTGTCCGTCCTTTCCGAAATGGTGTATTTTTGAATGAAACATTTCCTAATAGGTGGATAGGAAGGAGAGGATCTATCGAACCGCCTGCTAGGTCAGCCGACCTAAATCCGTTGGATTTCTTTCTGTGGAAAATCAGAAGAGAAGTGCATGTCATAACTCCAAAAGCGGTTGAAAACGTGCAAAGAGAGTTTATTCATCGTCTTGGATATTGTCAAGCCGCAAATAGTCCACATGTTGAACATGGATTTGATTTGTTGTTGTGTTTTTGAATAAATTGTTCCTTTTGACAGAAAACAAAGCCCGGCTTCCTTAATACGGTCTTAATTGTTGACACGTTCAATTGTAAATTCCTCGAGATCTGTTGACTTTAGGTGTATGGTACATGAGAATTCGAAGCAGATTCAGAAAATGAAATAAAAAACAGGTGTTCCCATTTGACAAAATCAAGTTGGTGGTCACCCTATAAAATGTTATCACTAAAAAAACCGCAGTCAAAAACAAAAATCGACTTGTCGGAGCGTTTCTCCAAAAACTAGACAACTTGAACTTTAAATGAATTTAGACATAACTTCTGGGACTCACTGTATATAATGGATCATTGGAGTCAGTATAATTGCCTTCATCTCAATGAGTAATTACAGTGTGGCTAATTCCATTCCAATGAGAAAAAGATTCCTTTGTAAAGATAGGAAGGTATTTAGGAGGTAGGTAAATGGGGATAGACTTAAAATAAAATTTAATATTATTACACTTTTTTTATTGTATGCTAAAATTGTTATAATAAAGCGGTTAAGATTATAGAATAGGCAACTAAATCATTAATAGATAATTATATTAATAATTTCAAATAAATTAGATATCTACTTATGTATAAGGATGTCCGGTTTCTTAAATTCGGTAGATAGATTATGAAAAATAATGCAACTACTTATATTTTAGAATATTCTGGAATTTAATATACACAAAAGGTAGCGTACTAAAATAAAATATCTACGACCTTCCAACCTACAAAATGGCAATTAAAGAAATGAAATAACTTTGAAAACATTTTTTTTATAAATGGGTTATTTTTCTTTGAAACTACAATTCGTTTTGTTAAAACTTTTTAGTTATTTTTTTGCAAAATAAGTATTATTCCTGGTAATAACAAAACCAATAGTAATTGACCGTTTATATACAATTATTGGCCTTCATTAATCAGTCATTGGCCCCCCTATATACTTGACTGTTTAACATTAAAAATAATTATTGAAATGGGGTGAAAATGTTTAATAAAAAATTTTAAACAATTATTCGGTTCATATTTTTTTCTAAATAAAAAATTAATATGTACATTCATTATGGAAATTTATTGTAAAAATAATTGACAACATAAAGAAGATTCTTAAATAAAAAAATAAAAACTTTTTGAACAAAACGGATTTAATAAAAAACAATTATCTCAAGCATTTTAACTTGTTCATACAAACTTGAGAAGTAAAGCTGCTGGAAGTTGATTTGTGCATTTGATATTTTTCTGGACAAGTTATGTGATACGTTATTAGACATTTACCGCATTTAATGCCTAATTTTAATCTGTTGATGTTGGTGTAAAAAAAACATATACCACAATGTAAAACGTCATTAGTAAATTTAGATGTAGATTCAGTACCGATTTCATGCTCATACTCTTTAAGTCTATTAACCCATTAGCGCCCATCGATCTGTTTGTAGATCACTGACATTAATTAATTACGTTGTGAAGACGTTTGCGCACTCAGTCAATGTGGTTGAGTAAGCATCGTTTACTATTTCGCGTTAGAAAGCGTCTCCTTACATTGTGAATTTAGTAAATTTTAAATCAGTTTTGCATTATTTGTGTAGCAATAGCCTTTGGGTGAGCATTCACTTTTCATGTGTACTTTACTAGAAAAATGTACCATTTGTTATGTAAAAAATCATTTTTCTGAAAATATTAGAAAATATAGGCATTACAACCGAGTGATCTTTAAAGAAATCGCTGAACGTAAGTCTAGTCTTTTTAATTTTTTTAACAAATGTTGCGTTTAAGAAATGAGCTGCCAATCGTTTCAAAACTTAGAGGAAGCCTTAGAATATTATTGTTCTGCTGAACGTGATTCTGCTGATGATGAAACCGGTGCTCCAGATATTGTTGATATACCCGGTACAGTTGAAGTATTAGAGAAGGATGAGGGCAGTAATATTGAAGAAGAAGAGGAAGAGCCAGAACCATTGACTTCCGCTCCTAGCAAAAAACGAAAAAGGAAAGCTGAAAAACTAAACACGAATTGGAAAAAAAATTCACTCCACTATGGTTCAACACCATCTGATAATGATTACGAATGTGGCTTCAAGAATGTTAACGGTCACGTAAAAGGAAAAACGCCATCAGAATACTTTGAGCAATTCTTTATCCACGAGATATATGATACGATTGTCTTAGAAACAAATGTCCAAGATAATTCAAAAGCTAGAAATAATCAGCAAGATAAACCCTTTAGAATTCAGCCTATATTTAGTATGATAAACAAATTCTTTTAGAAGTGGGGGATTTTTCATAAATATTTATCCATACATGAAATGATTGTTAGATATTATGATCATCGTAGTATCAAGCAGTTCATTCGCTCAAGACCAACACGATTTGGATACAAATTGTGGGCCTGGTCCGGGAACGATGGATATTGCTATAAATGTGTCCTGTATTGTGGAAACGAAGACAATCAAAATTGATTAAAGGGCCCTCTTGGTAGTAAATGATGTGATGTCAGTTACCAATACTCCATCAGCACACGACGTATTCTTCGATAATGTTTTCACTAGCCTTAATCTATCAGTAGATCTAAGGAAAGGGGAATTTCGGGAAATCGGGTCATTACGAAGTAATAGAATTTTAAACTTCAAACCTTATCGAGAAATGGAATAGAGACGAACATGATTTTACCTTTGAATTGGTGAACAAAGTTCCTTACGTGAGATGGAACGATAACAAGTATGTCACGATGGTAACAAATTTTGATTTTATCGAACCGTTGGTTTTCATTCAAAAGTGGAACCGAACCGCCAAGTCAAGGGTATCAGTTCCACAGCCAGCATTGATCAATAAATTATGGGTGGCGTTGATCACCACAATCAGTGGTTGGAAAAACATCATATAACTATACAAGAAAAGAAATGGTACGGGTGTCTTCTAACACGAGTAATCGATATGGCAGTCGTTAACGCGTTCCAACTTTATAGACTTATAGAACAAAAGCCTCTTCCCATAAAGAAGTTTAGTAGGGAAATAGCAGTGCCTTACCTCAAGCTAGGACATGGTACAACAGTAGCCAGAGAAAGGCCAATTCTGAAACCTTCCACTTCAAGAACTCACGTCCCTACAAATGTTAGGTTTGATGGAAAAATCACCTAATTGGAAAGCGGGAAAATCAAAAGCGATGTCAACAGTCTGATTGTAGGGGAGGGCCGCTAACATATTGTTATAATGTAAGTGTCTGGTTACATTGTACACCAATTGCTTACCTATATACCATACACCATAGAGTGTCGTGGAGTTTCTATATTTATGTGGTAATAGTATTAAACGTAATTTTTTAATTCAAAAGAAAACATTTTTTAGTTAGTTTCAATTTTTAATGCCATATACGCCCAGTGATCTAAATATAGATCAGCTTTTATCCGTAAAAACGTCAATCCGTGTGAAAAAACTTTATAATAACATTTTATTTGATATCCTTTGAGAAACACAGTTTTAAAATGTGAGTTAAACAAACTAAAATCAATAATTTGGGCCTTAATGGGTTAAGAACATTTGGAATTTCTGTTAAAATGGTTGTGTCTGTTTTTTTGTCAAACATGGTTGATCTTGTAACTCTTTCAATCTCTCTTGTGTGGGTGATATTTTGTAGTGTGAAATCCCATTGTCCTCTTCCTGTGGCTCATAGTCTTCAAGTCCATTAAAAACTTCTGAAATTTCTGTTAAAAAATTTGTGTTGATTTGTGTTTCAAATATTTCTCTTCTCACTTTTTTTAATTTTTCTTTCGTGGATGATACCTTCGTGTCTTTAGTAGATAGTTTGATATACTATTAACTTTTTCTTCAGTTTTATTCGTGTTCTTGCTACCTTGTGAGCTAATTTTTCTTGTTTTAGCTTTATTATTACTTTTGTTTTCCAGTTTCTTAGTTGTTTTAGCTTTTTTTTCAATAGCTGCGTTTTCTGGAGAGATTTTTCTAATTCTCTTTCTTTCTTTCTATTTTCTTTTCTCTTTGTCTTCCAGACAGTTGATGTTGAAGTAAAAGAACTTCTTTCAGAATTTTTTAGTCCCTTTCTTTCAGGAGCATTGTGATAAAAGAGATACTTTTTCTAACTTTTCAGGATTACTCTCTTTAGCTTCAATCAAGGCATTATCGTTAAATGAATCTATTTCTGGACAGCTTGGCAGCTTTTGCCAGAACCCATTTTGTTCATGAATGACTGGCACATTTAAGATATTTAATTGCTCTAATCAAAATAAATGTGTTTGGCTTCTGCAATTTCCACTCCTTTATTCCCTAATTCTGTTTGTATTAACCTGCTTTCCACGTTAGGCATTGTAATTTGTTCTACATCAGATTTATCACTGTTTCTTTCTCTAATCGTTACCAGTGGTACTTGATTAACAAATTCCCGCCAAATTTGAAACAACATTGAGGTTTCTTCATTCATTGCAGTATCGGCGATTCCACTTTCAAACGAAAGAATTTTTTCTTGGCCCTTTATTTCTCTAAATCGTTTGAATGATAAATGCTATCATCATTTTCTGAACTTCTACGAAAACCATCGGCCCCAACATTTACTATAATCGATAGCCTTTCGGTCCCAGGGACACAAACCTCAGACTTCAAATCCGTTTTTTATTATGTTTTCACTTAGTGTTGTAGAAATTACGCAGTATAACAAAGATGCGAATTCCTTTTTGGTTAATTCCTCTGTAGGATATTTTCGGCGCCATTTAATTACACCTTTTCTCCAACCATCTTTGAGTGGTTTGAATGATCAAACATAGGCCGGCATTGGGGTATAATGCTACAAGAATTATTTGCTTACTTGAACAGAGATCACTTAATTTTCTATCCAAATGGGTTTCATGGCTGTCGACGATCAGGATGACCGAAAGTGTTGCATTAATTTTTTTTAACTGAGGAAAAAAGCTGGTTCCTATGTACTCGAAAAAGATCTCGCTCTTCATCCAACCGGTATCGCTATTTGTAAATGTAAATCCTTCTGGTATATAATCACCGAACTCTTTACGAAGCCGTTTACCAGGATATATGATAAGTGGTTGAGTATAAGTACGTGCTGTACTAAAGGTGAATAACAGTCAATGTTGTTTTAGCCTTTCCTGAATCTACCTCGTAGACATTTTTGGCGCCTTGAGGTGCAATAACTTTTTTAATTTGGGGACATAGTGCAAAGTTGGTCTCGTCGGCATTATACACTCTTTCTGGATAGTCCAATATTTGGTCTTTTAAATAAGTGTATATATTTTTAAACCATTTCCTGATGTCATCCTCACTGACGTTTGCTAAAGCAGCAGATACTGATTCAGTTTTTCTCTGACTTACTTCAGGGTGCCTTTTCATAAATGCACCCTTCACCCGGAACGTTGTCCTTGAATGGATTTGGTCCAGGGCAAGAGTCTAAAAACTGTTTGAAGGAATGCTGGATGTCTTCTTTGCGATGTGGAAATCCCTTTCGTTGACAATCTTCTATCCGTCTTACTAACGTGATTTCTTCCTCTGAAATTAAGATACATGAGAAGATTTAGTAAAATTTTCAGACATTTTAAATTGCAGCGTTACCCTTGGAATGTTATATTTACGACATGCTTCCCGTTTCGGCATTGCATTGGTAACATCTCTAATAGCGTTATGGAGATTCTCCTCAGTATATTTTTTTACATATTTTTCGATTGCTCCCATTTTAGACATTTTAAAAATAAATGCTTTGTGACTAAAAACTGTTAATCAGTGTAAATTAGGTTGCTTTAGAGGGTTGCTATTTATGTATTGAGAATAGAAAAATAAACAAATGAATTTAATGAAAAACATATTTATTGCTTTTCAAAATAATCGCCTTTAAGATCTATACACTTTTGCATGCGATTGAACCACCCTTCAAAGCACTTTGTCAAGTCAGAAGATGGTAGCTCTAAAACATGCGTTTTGAAGGCCGCAACTGCTTCTTTGGGCGATGAAAATCGTTGTCCAAGCAGTTTATCTTTAATTAATGGGAACAAGAAGAAGTCATTGGGTGCCAAGTCAGGGCTGTAAGGCGGATGACCCATCAATTCGATCTTTTGTGTGTCCAAATACTCGTTTGTTGCATGTGATGTATGTGAGCTGGTATTGTCGTGATGCAAAATGATTCGTCGTTTTGGGTTGGTTTCTCTCAATTTACCGAAAACTTCAGGCAAACAAATGGTCGTATACCACGCCGAATTAACGGTCTTTTGGTTTTCGAGAGCCACAGTTACCACAGGGCCGGTTTTCGTGAAGAAAAACGCCACTTCGACAACGAACAACTTTTGTTGGCTTTGGTTCACATTGAGACACCCAAACTGTGGACTGGCCTTCTCTTTCTGGCTCATACGCATAAATCCACGACTCGTCATCTGTGACGATGTTGTATAGCGCTTTGGATGCACCACAGTTGTATTTTGAAATCATTTTACGGCACCAATCGACAAGAGCATTTTTTTGAGCATCTGTCAACAAATGTGGAATCCAACGTGCACACAGCTTCCGAACACACAAATGTTCGTGCAAAATCTTATTTATGCTGGTCATACTAACGTTTAAACATCTCTAGATTTCGTGATATGTCACATGACGATCTTCTTCAATTAGTTTTCGCACAGCATCGATATTTTCCGGCACAACGACTGATTTTGGACGACCTTCTTTAACTTCATCCGTAAGCGAACTACGTCCACGTTTGAATTCAGTGTACCAGCGATATACAGTGGCTGTGGATGGCGCTTCATCGCCAAAAGTTGAATTCAGTTGATTTATGCATTGTTCTTGAGTTAAACCACGTCGAAAGTCATAATAAATCATAGCTCGAAAATTTTCACGAGTTAATTCCATATTTTGGCTGAGATGAAATTTTCAACTTACTGTAAACAACACAAATGGTGCTCGCATGACAAAACGTTCTGGGTACATATAACCTCAAAAATGTCAGACTTTAAAATGACAGTGACAAACACCAGTGTTGCCGATTCTCAATACATAAATAGTATCCCTATATATCTAAACAACCTCAAAATGTGTTGAACAAGACTTCATCATCATAAGCCTTCATCTACCCATTTTTGAGTATAGGCCTCCCTCATATTACGCCATTTATTTCGATCTTCTGCTTTTCGATACCATGACAATCCTGCATGTTTTTTGATGTCATCTGCCCATCGTTGAAATGGTCTACCTCTATTCCGGTGCTCGCCCCAAGGCCGCCATTTTATGATTTTGGTGCATCATCCTTCACGTTCCCTTACCGCATGTCCTGTCCAGTTCCATTTAAGTTCGATAATTCGTTGAATAATATCTACCACCTGGGTCTTATGTCTGATCCACTCGTTAGTTTTGCGATCTCTCAGAGTTATATTTAGCATTCGGCGTTCTACTGCTCTCTGGTGTACACGTAGCTTATTCATGTTTTTCTGTGTGAAGGTCCAAGTTTCGCAGGCATATGTCGTCACCGGTAATATGCACTCATTGTAAATTTTTGTTTTTAAGTGTAATGGGATACTCGCTGTCATAATGTCTCTAATTTTTCCGTATGCTGCCCAGGAGAGCTTGATTCTTCTTTCTATTTCTTCTGTTTGGTTTTCTCCTGTCAGTACAAGCACTTGTCCAAGATATACGTAATTTTCTACTTTTTCTATAATTTTGTCGGCTACTATCACATCTTCTTGATTGTTTTTGTCGTTTGTGCAGACTTTGGTCCTGTTCATGTTCATGTCTAATCCTATCCTTCCAGATTCATTTTGGAGTTCGTTTAGCATCGTTTGCAATTCTTCTCTGCTTTGGGCTATTAGTACTATATCATCCGCAAGGCATAGATGGTTCAATCTCTGACCTTCTATCAAAATACCTTTTATCTCCCACTTTAGGTTTTTAAAGATGTTCTCTAAAGCGATTAAGATTAATTTTGGGGATATTACATCGCCCTGTCTGACGCCTCTCTTTATTTTTATTTTTTCCGTAATACTATGAAGTTTTTTATTTGTGTAGTAGCGTTGTCGTATATTTTTCTTATTATTTTACTATATCTATGGTCTATTCTTGCATCTTTAAGTGCTTTCATTACCGCCCAGATATCTATACTGTCAAAGGCCTTTTTAAAATCTACAAAGCCTAGCCATAACGGAATATTATATTCTCTGGTTCTTTCGATTAGGATTCTCATCGTCTGTATATGATCTAGAGTACTATAATTTTTCCTGAACCCTGCTTGTTCTGAACTTATATATGCATCTAACTTATTTTCTAGACGGTTCAGTAATACCCTGCTAAACAGTTTCTATACCTGTGAGAGTAGACTTATTGGGCGGTAATTTTCGAGGTTTTCCGTATCGCCTTTTTTATGAATTAAAATTACGACCGCGTTATCCCAGTCTTTAGGAATATCTCCTTCTTCTATGCACATGTTGAACAGTCTTGCAAGTTCTTTTTCTAGTCTGTTACCTCCTTCTTTTAACAACTCGGGTAATATTTGATCGTTTCCTGAGGCTTTGCCGCTTTTTGTTTTGTGTAGCGCATATTTTATTTCATCCTCATTTATGAAGGGTATATCTTCTGATCCCACGTTTGATATTATCCTTTTTGATTCTACTTTGGTGCTATAGTCTTTCTTTTGAGATCTGAATAGGTCTTGGTAAAATTCGTGCGCTATGTTCAGTATTTCGTTTCTATCAGTAGTTGTTACTCCATCTTTGTTTTTAATCTTTATAATTTCTTTTCTTTGCTGGTTTTGTCTTCTGAATATTTTTAAGCCTCTATTTTGCTGTATCAACTTTTCTATTTCCTTTTCTTTGAATTTTAAAATATCTTCCTTGGCCATTTTGCGAGCTAGTTTGTTTGTCTCTGCATATTCAATTGTATGCCTTTTATTTTCTATAATTAGTTGTCTTCTTTGTTGTAATATAAGTTTTGTTTTGTTACTTAGTTTTTCTTTCCTTCTTTGTGTGTTTTTTGCACATTGTTCTGCTGACTCTGTTAGAGCCTTTGTTATCTCTGTGTTTATTTTATTTATTTGATGTGTTTGTTCTATTCCACTGCCAAGAAGTTTTTCCTTCAGCATTTCTTGGTATGCTTCGGCGTTTTCCTTCAATTTCTCGACATCGAAAGGGCGTTATTTGTGTATTATCATTTTCTTTTTCTCTAGTTTTTGGTTTATTATTAGCTTTGCTCTTAGAAGTCGATGGTCGCTTCCTGTGTGGAAATTAGCACGCTCACGTCTTGTATGATGTGTTTGCAATCAGTCAAGATAAAGTCTATTTCATTGCGTGTTTGTCCATTTGGACTAATCCACGTCCATTTCCTGTTTATGTTCTTCTTGAAAAAGGTATTCATGTAGTATAATTGTTGTTGTTCCATAAAGTTTAGAAGCATAACCCCCCTTTCGTTGCGATTACCTATTCCATAGTTCCCTATAAACTTTTCTGTTGTGTCTTTTTTCGTCCCTATTTTTGCATTTAAGTCGCCGAGCAGTATTGTATATTTCGTTTTGTTTTCTTCTATGGCTTTCGTCAAGTCTTCATAGAAGGCTTCCGCTTCTTCTTCTTCGCAGCTTGATGTTGGTGCGTAGCACTGTATTATTTTCATTGTAGTTTTTGCGTTTATCTCTATAGTTATATATATATCACCCGGTCTGTGATTGCTTTTATTTCTTTTACATTTGGCATTATTTCCTTGCGTATTATTATGGCTACTCCACTAAGGCTTTTATTATCCTTGCCCTTGTAGAAGATTGTGTTTCCATTTGCCAGCTTATATAATCCTTCGCCCCTTCGTCTAGTTTCCGATATTCCAAGGATGTGCCATTTTATTAGAGTTAACTCGTGTATAAGTTCTTCGAGTCTTGCCTCCGATGAAATCGATCTAGTGATGTAAGTTCCGATAAACCATTTGAGGTGTTGCTTTTTTATATGTTGTAGCGGATTTTTGTCCCCCCCAGAATCCATGGGACTGACTGTTTTAGCAGTGTGGGATTGTGAATTCGTGATTCTACCCACTTGGGGTATTTGAGTTTTAAAATTCGTTGCTTTCATGTTACGTAATTGAGAGGTGTTGGCTGTTGAAACGCCACGCTAGCCCTGCGTGTTGGCGAGTTAGTGGTCGTCTAACTAACTAAGATTAGTGTACACCTTTCTAGCGATATCGTTGTTGAGCTGTACTTACAACAGAATCCCACATTCAACCCTATCATCTGGCAAGGAACCATTAAATTCTATATGTGAAAGTTGCTTCCCACCTTCCTTTTGCTAGTCTTGGTCCGCCCGGGTATTTGATTTCCCCGGTACCCTCTATATCTAGAGAGCTTTCCCCTATCCGCCACCTGGGGAGGCGCTCGGTTGGGGATCTAGCAACCCCGACGGGGAACAAGACTTAGATACAAACTTTTTTAGAATATGTATTGACTGAAATCATTTACGATGTCTATAGTATTATTTCTTGATGATAATTATAATATAAGCATACCAACAGTTATTGACCGGATGCTGGATGGCAGTAATTGGCCGTGGCCAACAACTGAATATGCTTAAAATATATAAAAGCCCAAATATTATTTTTTTTTTAATTAAATGCAGAAACACACTTATATTATTATTTTAAGTTTGAAATTTATATTACAGTTATAGACCGTGTGGCCAATGACTGTCAAATGAATGAATTATTCATATACAGTTATTGGCCCCTAAAAATTTTATCAAATTAATACTAACCTGCTAAATTACACCATCATTTATTACTAATCACGTTAGTGCAAAATATGTACTCTAAATCACCATACTCATTAATAAACTAACTAATTAATATGATGGTCTGCTTACCTGTAGTACAAAAAAACACTCCGAATATCACTAACGACATGCATCGATGGTGGTTACTTCTAAATAAAACACTTGGATCGGTGTCAATTAGTTACCGACTGAAGAACAGTTTGCACTATTAAAAAAATACAATTTGGCGGTTATTTCGTTTGCAGGGTTTTTATTAATAAATAGTAAATTTAAGGGGGGCCAGTAACTGTAAGAGGGCCAACAACTCTCTGCTCTACCCGAAGTGTAATAATTTTAATTATATTTTTTTTAGGATAACTTTTTTATACGTTCATAACGAAAACAGCCAACATTGTAAAAACAAAAACAATAATCTATGTCAGAAAGATGTTTAAAATTTCATGTCAGATAGAAATTAATAGACATAAATACATATTAATTAACCTAAAAAAATCCCAAAGTCGCCCGCTTCTAGGTATAAGAAATCAATAACACAGTTTAACCATTTTCGTTCATATTTAATTAATTTTTAGGCTTACCTTGCGTTATATTAAGAAACTTTATAAAGAAAAGTTATGTAAAATTAAATTTTCTTTAAAAAATGTGTCTAAGTACACTTTTTCTTATAAAATTAGCCGTTATTCAGATACTGAAAAAACCTTACGAATTTTTTTGCCGCTAAATTACGCGTCGTATCAAAAAATTGTGTAGAACATAATTAATCGATATGTTTAAGGTCTATGCCTGGGTATTTTTATATCTTTCAAATATGCAGCTGTTTTGGAAATATTTGATAAAAACCAAAAACTGCCCCAATAAACCCCCCTCTGTGACGATGAATTTCTCCCAAAATCTAATCAGCTCCAAGCCAAATGAAAATAAGCTTAAACGCAAAGCTTTAAGTACGTAGGTGTTTTCGTTCTGAAGTTATCGTGGATACTAACATACATCCACACACACGCACACACACAGCCAGACATCATGGCCGATCTTGGCGAAACTTGTAAAATGTGCTAATAAGTCAATTTAGTGATAGTGAAAAAAAATCGATTGCATAACCTTCTATAATACCTACATATGTACCTATATGTAGGTTGGAAGGTAAAAACAATTATTAATAACGCATAGGTATGGCAAGAAATGGGTGAACAATTGAATTTGTTTTGTGTTAAAGTTGATCTTATTACTTGTGTCTCTTGAGTATCTCTCGTCATGACACTGTTTTAAAACCACTTGTAAAAAATTTAATGCTTCCCTTAAAGTTTGAAAAGTATGTATGCTTTTGGATAATTTATATTCATAGAACTGCAATGTTTGTGTACACGCGAGGTTTTGTTTCACTCTACGTTTGTCCATTAGATTTTTTTATTACAGCTAAATGTAAAATTAAGAAAAATTAGATACTCGTAAATAAATTACTACAAAAAATTTGTCAATATATCAAAAAATAATAAAAGTGAAAAAAATCAACTAAAGCAAAAGCACTTAACCAGATACAATAAATAACAAAGCATATCGGCAACCACAATATAACCCAATAATGAGATTCAATATAAAGGCGTACTTCACATTTACGGGAGTGGTTTATTTTATCCAATGAGAATGCTTGAAATAGGGGGCGTCATAAGCGTACGCCCTCATCTTGGGTCACATTTGGATATGTGGTTAGTGAACCTCCAGCTTATGGCAGGATAATACATGTCGTCGTGAGTTCTCGTGTTTGTTAGGTGCACATGGACTTTTTAAATAGTGATCCGATTCCGCACTTTATACTTTGTGCGAAGTAAAACAATGCGCTTTTCGCATGCATTTCTAAATATCAGCTTATACCGTTTTATTGTTAGTAAATTAAAAACAAATTGGCCCGAAAGTGTCCATTACAAAAGACTGTAATTAACGATTTTATAAACATGCATATTCAGGAGCTACTAAAATATGCAGGCTATAACTAATTACTAAAAGATGCAAATAAATTTTCAAAGAGACAGTTCAATGAATATTCATATCCAAAAGTGTCAAATTGATTTATTAAGTGATTGGTATTTAAAACCTGAGAAGAATATTAAGAAATAATTATATAGACGCCATAGAGATCGTTAATTAAATAGAGTGATAAAAATAATAAATTACACACTTCTTCATTGTTAATAAATACATTATGTAAATGTAGTGATTCAGTTTGGTTTGTGAAGTTATAAAAACAAAGTGAACCCCTTTGAAAGTATGGTGTTAGAAACGGGGGTGCTCCCGCCACCATTGCAACTCTATGCAGCGGCGGCGGCTCATCTTGCACCTAGACCACCCTGGGCTCCTTTGTTACAATTTCCAGGAGCGGCATCTTTATTAGGTATGCCTGGTGCTTTTGCACCTTTGATTAGACCAAGATATCCCCCTGGAATTTTACCTGGACTTAGAGCACCCCCTGGACCTCCATCTGAGGATAGCGGAAGCGAAACACATCATGGTAAAGGTTAGTTTAAGTGTAGTAATATGTTGTAGGAGACTAAAAACAAACATATAGTCGAGGTTAAATGCCATTATTAAAAAGCAATTTTTGAAAAATTCAAAAATTGGAACTTCTAAATTTATATAAAAAATGCAGAAAGTAATTAATATTTATATTACAAGAAGGAAATAATCAAAAGCTAAAAATAGAATAAGATTCTACAGTTATGAAATGCGACGGCTAAATTTTAGTGTAGTGTCTGATACTAAAAATAATGTGGTTGGCCTTACCGCTTTTTTTTTCAATAAATAGAGAGCAGGTTTCATTTATCACAATTTTAAGGTTTGTAATTATCTTAGACCTGATGTGAGTTGTTATTCTTTGTGACATAATACCTAATGAATATCGGCCGGGTATTAATTAAAGTAAAGTAAATGTAAGAAAATTGCTTACCAATGAATATTAATGATTGATTAATGCACATAATAAATTCTTCATATTATAATTATTTGCGTAAAAGCTTTCCTTTTTAAAAATAGTAAATATGTAAAATTACATATTTACATACTAGCTTAGATCACTTATTTTATATTAAAATTTTAATTAAAACATATTTCATTTTAATTACACGTATCAAAATGTAAAATTTATATACCTACCACAAAAAAATATACTTATTGCATTCCGCCATTATGCAAAATTTAGACTCTAGAAAAGAAATGTAAATTTTTTGACCGATTATAGGTACCTAATTTAATTCTGTACACACAGTTGTTTGCATTGATTTTAAATTTTCGTTTCTATACTTATTGGCTATATTTACAGGGTACCAAAACAATGTATAGTCAAGACTTAAAAATTTCAGTAATGTGTCAATATTTGGTATAAAGTTTTATACGATTAGGTACCACATATGGGTTATTTTAATATCAAAATGTGCATGGCACTGTTCTCTTTTACCACCACACACAGGCCTTGTCATTTTCTTAAGAGTTGTGATATGAGTACCTGTTAATTCCAAAAGTAGCCGAACCAAAATATTAGCAGCAAGCACAGTGTAAAATGACTTACATTAATTTTATTATTTTTGGTGGTTACACAATCCGTAGGTACCATTTTGAGTCGCGTAGTTCTGTTTTTCTAATTACTTGAAGAAATAGTGTTAAAATGTTGCAGTCCAACTTCAAATATATGTAGATCCGGCTCGGATTGTTTCTTGCGTATTTTGGGGTATAAACATTATTGCTTTGTGGTACCGTTCGAGAACCTCCAAAACTAGAAATCTTTAAACCTAATAGTGATCAAAGAACTGTACTTACTGCTTAAAAATAACAAGTCCCTTTCTATATTATTAAAAAAAATGACTATTATCTTTCTATTACTACAGGAAAGACTTTAAACGAGTAGTTTTTATAGTTTTCTTAAATCCACATTGTAACATTTAACAACAATTTATAGGTAACGATCGATGAAACTGTAAAATGGTACAAAATATCTGTATGATTTAATTCACAACAATAATTTTTAAATTACGACAATTATTAACCCAAGTCTTATATCATGAATAATTCCATTGCTTATTATCTGTGGAAAAGTAAATAAATTCCTATAATTTGAAATCGTAAATTGTGCGAGGACATGAAGTAACAATAAATTTAAAACTTTTAACTAGAAATTGCTGCAATAATTTTTACTTCTTGAACAAGATTTATAAGAAATGTGTTAATGAACTCATTGTCGTACTGTTTGTTTACGGTTTCATAAACGCACTGTTTTTAAGTTGGTAACTATGACCAAAACCTAAATTCACTGCCTCCATTTGATTGATTTGAATTAATTATTAAAAAGGTTACGTCAAATAAATTTGCCTGTAATTACAAATAAAAAAAAATTAAACCCATTAAACAATAATAAAACAAACACACGTAAACGACTCTCTAATTACTTTTGAACAAATCAATTATGAATTTGAAAGTGCATATAAGTGCATATTTTGCCGATTTTCATAAATACGTGCACATTACTAAGATTTCTTACTTTACTGCACATTTTTTAACCTTATATTAAACTTTCTGAAATTTCATAACTGGTATTTTAAAGAATTCTACATATTTGAAAATGTATAATTTACAACATTTGATTAAAATGTTAAAAATGTCTTCTGTAACACTCCTCAGCGAACCCAGATGTTCCAAAAACTGACACAATTACCGCTTTGTTCGAAAACTATTATACCAAGATGGGGAACTTGGTTTTCTGTGGCCAAATATTAACACAAAAATGAAAATTCAGGAATCTTGTTTTGTATACTTGGCAGAAACCATTGTGCAATCCGAAAAACAGGGTTCTTCAAATTAACAATGTACGGAATTAATAGACTTTGCAGATCCGTTGCTAAAATCTGTAACGAGGCCAAAGACGTTGGCTGTTGAGCAAACATTTAAATTTGTTTTAGAAAAAATTAATGTTTTAATTTAATTGAGGCTCTTAATGTATTACTATTGGTCGCTTCACTTACTTTTTGCAATCTTGAAAAAAGTTTTACACGGTACCAAACTATTTTTCACGTCAACCGATCTGAAAATTTAAAAATGTACTCGTGTGTTGACAATTGTAATAGTATTTAAAAGAATATGACCATAAGTACTAGCATTAGTTTTTCTATTGATCAAAATTAATTTCTCTTAAAAATTACCCCACATTGTAAATTCTGAGTGCATAATGAAGTGCATATTTTAGTATTTGAAACAGCATAAGTGTATGCATATTTCAGGTGTTTTAAATCTCTACAGATTCTACCCCTAAAACGTTTACATTTATAACGTAACTTTTTGAATTGTAGATAACAGTACGCTGTACCCTAGTATTCCACTCTGTTCTGATTGTTCTTATACTTCATGCATATCGACTAGTGATTGTGAACACGAAGTTACATGAGATGATATCATGCTCGAATACTAACTTGATAATATTTGTGAAATTTCAACCTTTTTCTTTAAGGAGGCTTCTATATAATCCATAGATATCTTACTTAACAACTAGATAAACAATCCTTGAAACAACGTATGATCCGAATTGAAACTGCGCATGGAGGTATTAGGAATTCTGCACTAGTGAATACTGTACTGTGTAAACACAAGCCGCCATGTTTGCAAGCAGGCAAATAGTTATTTATTTATTTGTGACCTCACTTGAAAAATTGTAGTTTCACTTCTACTAAGCGCGAAAAACCGAGGTTACGGAAACGCTTTTTAACAATTACAATTGATATCAAAAATTGAACTTAGGAATTCTAATGATACGACTGCGCATATCCGAATACCTCCAACTTGTAAATTTTCGGCCATTTTCAACCTTATTGACATGTTCAATTTGTCTCGTACTTTAAACGCGCAGCTCATATGCTCTGGCTATCTAGTTATTAAGTAAGATATCTATTGTATAACCTTATGTTACAGTGGATTATTTGCAACCGTCATGTTGCTTAATTGTTAATAGATCGCTGTCATAGTTTGCTAAATGAAATGGTGTTCGAAACTAGTGCCTGAAAAACAGTTCTGAATTAGGTATTTTCAAAAAAACGGCTATTACTCTTGGAGTTTGCCCTATATTATGTATATCGAACTTTAATAACAAACAATTCGCGTGAGCTGGTCTAATACCTACATACATTTTAATAAAACTTACCCAATTATAGTCGGTTATAGCAAAAAACTGTTGAACATTTTTACATCGTAGGTTCTTCTCTTTTCAAAGGACCGGTATAACCTATAATTAAGATAACCTGCATTAACGTTATCTGAACATAAAACTTAAGGAAGAAGTCTTGCTTTTATTGCAAAATATGGTGTGTTGTGTGTTTTATTGATAAATTGAATATTTTGATCAAAATCTAGAATTATTGATTTCTTTAGTTCACACCTTTAGAAAATGTTCTTAATAAGGCAATTAATGTAATAATTTGTAAATGCCCATATTTTCATTAAAACTTAAAATTGAACAAATTATGTTCTTCTAATCGTTTGAAGATATGATTTTTATATGATTTCTTATATTGATTCTTCGATTTAGTAGGCACCAACCTACAGAATAAAAAAAAGGGAAAGGTCACGTATTGCCTTCCCTCCCTGAGGGAGGGGGCGAGCTGCTTGAGCTTTCCAAGCTCCTTCAGCCACAATCATGGATTCCCAAGCATACATATATACATTACCTATATCTGCATGGTGGGATTAAGGATAGGTGTTGGCAGGATAGGATCGGAGTAAGGGTTTTGAGGGGGAAATACTACCCCAGCATTAGCCTAAGTAGCCGCACATGGTGTGCATATACACAGTGACCATGGCGCTACGTATGTATGAGGAAAATCCCCTAAAAAAACATTATACAAAGTAGACCGGAACGGGAATCAAACCCATTACCTCCCGAGTGCTAAGCAGGTCGTATCACCACCACTCTACTGGCTCGGTTAGCCTACAGATTTTATCTACCTATTTGCCATTACTCTGGTGGAGTACATTGCAATTATTGTTCTCTCATTGTTATTTTAATATAAGAATTTATGAAATTAACTGTAATAAATTATTATTCAAATTTGAAACATTTGTAAAACCTTACCATCAACCTAATATATCTTTCACTAGCGCTATATAAAAATTCCCTATATATATATATATATATATATATATATATATATATATATATATATATATATATATATATATATATATGTATGTATGTATCACCTTATTGCACTCGTAGAAAACTCGCCGCTTGCGCGGTTAACTACTGGTCTATGTTACATATGACACACATATTTTTTTTATTTTTAAATTCTTCAGAATCGCGTCCTACATTAACAACTATTGAAAATTGAGTTATATTTTTACTTTCTTATGCCTAAAGCACTATAAGTAAAGTATATTTTTCGTGATAAACAAAACAATATCGTTTCTTGGGATTTACACTTTTTCTGCATTTTAAAAACCATCTAACTATTTTCGACTTGATCTTTGTGAGCCTGTAGTCATAATAGTAGGTAACCGATTTTTACGAAAATCAATTTATTAATAAAGGTATTTTATAGAACACGCTAAGCTTTATTGATAAAGCGAGTATAATTCTATTTTAGATACGTGTTCTTGATAATTTTTTTAAAGCCTAAAAAATAAAAAAGTTCCGTATCACAATTTTTGTCTATATTGCAAAAACTTTTTCAAGGTAATTCAATTTTAGATAACTTCGTATAAAATTTTTTAACACGAAGCTAAATAAATATTAAAAATTAATATAAAGATCTTATGTGCATGAACATATAAAAGTAAACTGTTAATATGGCCTTGATTTTCATTCTTAATAAATGAAAAAAAACGTCATTATTTGAAAACATAAATTAGACGTAACTGAATATATTCCATTGAATTGAATACCAAAGAGAACAATGGTTTTCAAATTATCTAGCCGCAGATAGGGTGTGTAACATGTATTAGTTTTTTACAATGCAATAATTTGCACATGTCTATATGTGTATAATTCAAAACTCAATATAGTTTTTTGTAAAAACAAATGTGAAAATCATTGACAAAACGAAACAATTATAAACTCAGTTCCAAAGGGAAATGATTTTTATGATTAGGAGTATACCAAATCTGTTAAAATCTGACATAATTTCTAACTTTTAAAACTTAAACTTTCCTTTAGGTTTTGTCAAATTTTCCTAGTTTTCCGGTTTCGAACACTAAATAGTGCGTTTAGTTAAAATTTTCGAACATAGAAGAAAAATGTCATTGCTTACGGCACGGCACAATAATATTTATAAACAATACATGCGGAAAGTAGTGTAGCGATCAAACGAGATTTTTTTAGTTCATAAATTTTTTTTACAATCGTACGGTCCATTTGGTTAATAAGTGTGTTAAAAATATTAATTCGTACCTTTTCCTGTTTTACGAAGAAAGTTACAGTATGCTATCCAAGGTATCGAGAAAAATAGCGTATTATGAACTGAGTGGAAAAGCGGTTATTTTTCGAAAAATGTTAATTACCCGAGACGCAAAGCAAAGAAGGTAATTGCATTATGGAAAAAGTCCGTTTTCCACAACGTTTTTTTTTATTCTTATTAATTACCTACATAATTAATATAAAAAAAATGCAATTTTATTTATTTTATATGTTCGAACATTTCACGTTGTATAAATTATTAGGCGGCATGTAACGCCCCATTTCTTAATCCTATTTTGTCGTTAAAAAAGATCTGGATTTTACAACAATTTGAGTATGTAAAATTTTTTCGCCAAAATGAAATTTCAAAAATTATCCCCCTCAAAATGAAATTTGGATGTGCCTCTCTTGACGCAATAGTGTTTATTATATTGTTTTTTACCCAATCGCATTTATGCTTTGTTACCATAAAGAGAAATGTCAGAATTTCGCATTTTAATTTCAGTGTTTTTGTTAATTTCGTTTGGGTTAAGTTAACAAAATTTGTCTTGAAATCACAAGAATAGTTTTCATAAAACAAACTGTTTACTTTAAATTTAAGTAATACTAACGCTGGATATGAAAACGCGTCATCTATTAGGGCAATTTAAAACTAGAACATACTTATTTTTCTAAAGTGGGAAGTCATAACTTCCGCCCTCGTGTTAAATGCATTGATGCATTGTTCGACTTCCTCGCTTTTTACACTAGACGAATGATATCTATTTCAATTCGAATGATATTTATATGGAATAACATGCTGCGTGATTCAAAATAATGGTCTTACGTTTAAATTTCCTGCAAACTTGAAACGTCAAGCTGGTATTATGTGACAAAAATAAGTTCAATGTCAAATCCATTGGTGGAAGAAAATTAAATTTAAGAATGTGATCAATTTCACAATTTTCAATTTACTAAGACATAACAATTTTTTAATTGTTTAATTAAGCTAACCACATACACAACATAATCAGAATGGCGGACGGACGGGTCGCGCGAGTGTTCCTCAGTGCAATAAATGTAAAAAGGCACAATTAGACTTGAAGTGTGAAGGATATTGTGGAAAATTGTTTCACTCTCAATGTTTAAAGTTGGCAATAACAAAATATAATAAGATCAAAGATTTAAAGGACAATATAATGTGGTGGTGTAGTGAGTGTAAACAAAAATTTAGGTCATTTATAACAGAGGGCGGTATTAGTGGGCAACCTTCGGAAGTAATTTCAAATGACACACTAGTAGAAAAGATAGTTAATATCGAAACTAAAATTACGGAAGCTATTAACAGGATGGCAGAATTTTGAACTTTGCAAATTGAAGTGGAAAATATTAAATAGCTCATACAAGGGGTTAACACTAAAATAAGTTATGCTGATGTAATAAAAAATAATAATGAGGAGGTGTTAATAGTTGAAACTAAAACCAGTAATAGTCATCCTATGAAAATTAAAGACATTGTCACAAACAATATCATGCCAAACGAATTAAAAATTGGAGTTAAGAAAATGCAAAATATCGATAAGGGTAGAGTGGCAATTACCTATGAAAACAAAAACGACATTCACAAGTTAAAGTCGGAAATAAATAATAAGTTAGGTGACCAAAGAAGTACATGCGTGAAATTGAAGAAAAAGCCCAAATTGAGAGTGGTAGGAATCGATTACTCAAATGAGAAAAATGGGACAGCAAACAGAATCTGTAGATGGAATAATGAAGGAGTGCATAATACAGCAAAATGAAATAGAAGCTAGTGATCTCGAAGTAGTTGCTATTTTACCAAGAAAGAAATCTTTCAATGCAAAAATAGGGACAAACAACATAATGCATGAGAGATTACTGGAAAGATCTAAATTGAAAATCGGCTGGGGATTGTGCAAAGTGTTTGACCATATTGATCTAACTAGATGTTTTAACTGCAATGGCTACAATCACAAAGCGGAAAAATGTAAAAATAATCTATCATGTGGATACTGCTCATGAGAGGCTCATAAAACAGATGACGGTGAAGTAGAGGAGTATAACTTGACTTGTATTAATTGCATAAAAGCTAACGAAAAATGGAACTTAAAGCTAAATACTGAACACTCAGTGTTCGATACTTTTTGTTTGCTATACAACCGAAAAGTAGAGAAAGCGAGAAGAAGGATTGACTTTGAAGAAGATAAATAGCAATTAAATAATAATAAACCACAATGTGTGTATCTACATAACTGTCAAAGCCTAACAGCACATTTTGATGAATATAAACTTTTTATTACAAAAGAGGCTCCGGCATTAATGTGTTCAACAGAGACTCATTTAACTGAAGACATCAGTGACTCGGAGATTTAAATTAGCGGTTATAATATCATTAGGACAGATTGTTCCAGTCGATTTACAGGTGGTGTGCTATGTTATATAAGTAAAGGTTATAAATATGAGACAGTAGGTAGGTACACTTTGCAAAAAATGTATTGGTTTGTACTGATAAGAGTATCTATACTAGATAAGAAATTACTTATTGGGGGAGTATATCGATCCCCTAACAGTTCGTACTCTGTATTCTTAGATTTTTTTGAAACCTTGTTGCATGATATAGTCCTAAAGGAAAAGCAGACTATTATAATAATGGGCGATATTAATACAAATTACGTAGGAGATAACTTATATGCAAATAGGCTTAAGCGGTGTTTAAATAGTAATGGGTTGGGTTGAAACAGTGTGATTGGACACACATAGCACCTTCAGGTCATACAAGTACAATAGATTTAGTTTTTTGCTATGACACTACACTAGATTGTAAGGTGCTTAGGCACCGTAATCTTAATCAACACTCTCTAATTCAAATAAATATGATAAGTTCTAATAGGAGTGAAACATATTCACATATGTTTCGCAAAAAATTAACAGATATCAATCTCTTCGAAAGGAAAATTCGTGATCTGGAGTTAGATTACAAAACTATAAACGCAAATGATAAATATGACAATTATTATGCTAAATTAATGGAGGTAATCAATGAAATGATGTCCATAACTCGAACAGTATGTAAGGGAAAATCTAATCCATGGATTGATCAAGTAATATTAGCTTTAATCAAACTAAGGGATAAGAATTTCAAAAAATATTCTATTTCTAAAATAGAAGCAGATTGGGTGAAATATAAACAAAGCAAAAATGATGTTGTGAAACAAATTAGAAGAGCAAAAATAAGGTATTACGAGGAAAATATTGATGCTAATAGAGGGGAACCAAAATTAATGTGGAGAACCTTAAAAAATATTGTTGGTAATAGATCAAATAAATATTTTAGAGAAATCGAGTATAATGGAGTAGTTAGTAATGACTTACAAAATATATCTAACAATTTTAATAATTTTTACATTAGTAGTATACAGGAAATTGTGCAATCAATTCCACACATAGATTTTATGTATAAAATGAACAAATTCAGCTGTAAAATGAGTTCATTTAAATTGGTTAACGAGAAAGAGCAAGAGCTCACAGAGATAATTTGTTAGTTACCCCACAAGGGTAGTCCTGACGATGTCCCAATCAACATAGTTAAAGTGGCGCTAAATCAATTCATTTCACCTTTACTCCATTTTGTAAATATCTCTTTGGAAACGGGCATCATTCCCGATAAACTAAAAATGGCCACCATTGTTCCCATTAGAAAAGTTTCAAATACCGTCAAGGTTCAAGAATTTAGGCCAGTCAACATGCTTCCTGCCATCGCTAAAATATTAGAGAAGGTGATATACTTGACTATGTAACAGAAAATGATATTATAACATTTTAGAAAAGGACATAATTGCGAAGAGGCCATTCAATAGTTACTTAGTGAATGGACAGAAAATGTAGATAAGGGGTTAATTACATCTGCAATATTTTTAGATTTGAAACGAGCATTTGAGACAGTGGACGGGGCTAAACTTATAAGCACTCTGGAAAATTATGGTTTCGGTTGTACTGTTCTTCGATGGCTAGAGAACTACTTGACAAATAGAAAACAAAATGTAAAATGTGGTAATTGTGTATCTAATACGGTTACGATTAATCACGGTGTCCCTCAAGGGAGCATATTAGGTCCCTTACTTTTCATTTTGTACATAAATGACTTAGAACATGTATTCAAATATTGTAAGTTACATCTTTTTGATGCTGTGATTTATTTAGTAGATGATAATGTGAATAGTGTAAAACAAAAGTTACAGGCAACATCAATAAATGGATCAAAGTAAAAAAGTTAAAATTAAATGTAGGTAAAATCAAAGTTATCATTTTCAAGATTCTCTCGACCTAATGGATTTCGAATTGTTTATTGACAGTGAGAAAATAGAATTAGTGCAAACAATCAAATACTTAGGAGTGCTTCTTGACAATAGGTTAAAATGTTGACATGTTGATTATATCTGTAAGAATATTTCGAAAAAGATTGGTATCCTTGGAAGGTGTAGTGGATATTTATCATTTTGGGCACGTAAAACTGTGTACAATACCATTGCATTGCCACATTTTCAGTAGGCCGCAACAGTGATGTACCTAGCAAATGATAGTGATATTGATAGACTTCAGCGACTCCAGAACAGAGCTATGCGGATTATTCTGAGATGTGACAGATATACTCGAATTAATGCTCGAGCTGAATTGGGTCAACGTCAGATGTATGTTGGAAATAAATGCTTTGACATTTATACATAAAATACAGTTAAAGGTAATGCTAAATACTTTGAAGGTATATTAGACCAAGGAAATAATGTACACAGGCCTAATACTAGGAATAATAAGGACATTGTTGTACAGTTTAAAAATACAAAAGGGGGTCAAAACACATTGTTGTATAAAGTAGTAATGAAATATAATAAATTGTGTAGTAACTTGAAAAGTATTAACAATGTCAAAAAATTGCAAATATGTTAAAACTATATTTTAGGAATAAGTTAGGAGAAGAATATGTCATATAATAAATAATGTAAGTATATTTTTGCTAAAGAATAAAGTTATTATTATTATTACTACAACATTCAATAGTGTAATATTAATTAACCTCCAAAATATTTAAAATGTTTCAATCATCCGGTAGAAAAGCAGCCTATACATTTAGTTTTCTTGATCTAAACCGCAGTTGTACAATAATGTGATTAACGCTGTTCTTCGATTATAATGAGGGAATTAATTACTCTCACCTTGGATGCCACCTTTATTGTGACCTGTAACAAACAAAATACACCTTTGTTGCCTCCGAAACACTTCCCTTGTTACGCCACTGCTGCATTAGAATCACTTACCTTTGTTTTTAATGCTCATTATAGAATTTGTTTTAACAAGGAAAATTGGTTTGAAATAAATAATATATAAAATCAATTGAATTTAGTTCGATAATTATTCGGTTAGGTATGTATTAAAACGATTACTTTGGTCATTCAATGGATCTACTTCATTATTTGATTTATCAATCTTTAAAATTACTTGATCAACGTTATTATTTCTCGGTGTTAAAGATTAATTTTTACGATATATTAAAATGTCTGGCGTGGAACACCACACGACCCTCCAATCTACAAAATAGAAATTGAAAGAATTGAAACAATTTTAATAACATTTTTTAATGCAACCTCTTTTATAAGAAGTTCATTACGAAAATAAGCAACATTGTAAACTCAAAAACAATAATCTATGTCAAACAGACGTTTAAAACTTCATGACAGACATAGTTTAGTAGTAGAATGGGCCCCGTTGAGGGCCAAGTAATTAGATGTGGTGAAGGGTGGAGTGGGGTTAATTAAAAGTATTGGGGGTTAGAGGGGGGTTTGGGGTGGGGCTAGGAGTGGGGTCGGCTTCTTTTTGGAAGCGTTTTTCAACCCTTTGGCTGAATTTTAGCCCCTAATTAAGGTCCTTCTGTCAATATTAAGAGCCTCTTTGGCGGTCTAACCCCTGATTAGATGCCCCCTAAGGTGCGATCTAATGACCAATTTGGCAGGGTTAGGAGGAGGTTAAGACTAGATAAGGCCCATATGGCTTCATTAAGGTGGGGTTAAGACTAGGCCACACCCATTCCTTTTACCTGATTATTTGTACGTGTATTAAGGCGAGGCTAAGACTAGACCACACCCCTCCTTTTACCTGATTATTTGTACGTGTATTAAGGCGAGGCTAAGACTAGACCACACCCCTCCTTTTACCTGATTGGTTGCTCCCGTCCCTCTGGATTATGATTGGTCCTTAGCCCCACAGTCAGCATCTGTGCTCTGATTGGAGGACTAAGCCTCTGCATTTTGATTGGTTATAACGGAAATTTGAATTTTTATTTTAATAAAGGGGTATTTAATTACGAGTTATAAACCAGCAATTATTTTAGTTATGAGACATAATTAAATTGCATCATCATCACCCTTTTAATTAAGCGTCATAATTACGATCATCGGCCATTTTGTTCTAATTAAAATTTGTCATCATAACCCGTCATAATCAAGACCCTCGGCTATTTTGTTTTGGCGGGAAATTTGAATTTGTAATAAGGGGACCTTGTAAGACAGACATAGGTCTTTGGATTTTGCTCTCAGGGCTTCGCAACGACCAGCAAACAGATTGAGATGATTGGTCATTTAATCAAGAGAAGTTTTTTATAAGTGGTGTTGAGTTAAAGGCTAAATTTGTACGATCAAGAGATAGCTTTAGTCATATGGCAGCACAAGGTTCAAATTATGGACGATAGTTTACTGTGAGACGAATCAATCTAATGATTCTAATTGCTCACACTAAAGCCTTAGAAACAACTGCAGCAAAATACCCTGTTACAAGGGTAGACGTAAAAGTGTTAACTACTCATTGGATAATGTCTTCCTGGGGCAGTTACCGAAGCGATGTATCGTAGGTTTTGTAGCAAATGAAGCCTTCAACGGTGATTACGCCCGTTCAATTTTCATCACAACAAATATTAACTACATGTCGTTATATATTTACGGCCAACAAATTCCTTTGAAAGCGTTACAACCAGACTAGCTAATGGCTTATATGTAAGGGCGTATCACACCTTATTCTCTGGTACGGGTATTCATTTTTTGAATGAGGGTAACGATATAACAAGAAGGCATTACCCCAGCGGTTACTGTTTAATAGCCTTTGACCTAACTCTTGACTTGTCTGCAAACGCTGGCACTCACTGGATTTTAATTAGAAACGGATCCCTTCGGCTGGAAGTCGGTTTTGAAGAAGCTCTCACGGAAACCGTTTGGTATACGCCGAATTCGACAACGTGATCGAGATCGATAAACATCGGCATGTTGTCGTGGATTTCAGTTGTTAAAAGGAGTAGCTCTACAACACAAGCTTCAGTATACAGCAGCAGTTGAAAGAAGATGGGCGCATACTTGGACGTACATCATACTGAAAGAAATTGCTGCGGTTACATATCACGGTTCGGTATTGTTGATGCTGATAAAGTCACCTCGAGATTATTTTGTATCAAAACCCATGTCAAGACAGATAAGGTATTTAGAGGATAAATCTCACCATTTAAAATGGCGAACAATTTCCACGAGGATCTGATAAGAGCGCTGCTGCCATTTAACAAAATTCACGTCAAGGGCAGTGAAAAACGCATTGCAAGACTGGACACTAACCAACTCCAAGGATGTATGCGGTACAAGTGTGGAAATGTTTGAAATCGATCCACAGCCGCAAGAATGTATTTCGACTTGTATGTGCTTCTAATCAATTACAGAGACAGGCGCTTAGACAGTGTGCAGTTATTATAAACACGGATGCAGCAAACAAACCAGATCAACATTGGACTGCTATCTACATTGACGAGAATGGTGACGGCGAGTATTTTGATTCCTTTGGACGGCCCCCGCAATGATATCACTTACGTTTCCTAGAGAAGAATTCTAGATGGTTCCATTATAACAAAATGATACTACAGGATTACCATTCGGATCTGTGTGGACTTTATACGCTAATGTTTTTTGTATTTTAGATTAAATCATTTATCATTGATTGATTCTGTAATTAAGTTATTTACTACATGTTTAATTCTAAATGATGAGATTTCAAGTTACCGTATAATGTTTGTTTTTACTACTTTAATTGTTTTATTTAAGAGTGATTACGACTGTATGTACTTTCAAAAATATACCGCGAGATGGCGCCAGAAAAAAAAAATTTTTGACAAGGGGCGAAGCCCTGAGAGCAAGTTCCAAAGACCTATACCTGTCTTACAAGTTATCATTAAGGCCCCCTTATTAGAATACAAATTCAAATTTCTCGCCAAAACAAAATGGCCGAGGGCCTTGATTATGACGCGTAATTAAAAGGGTTACGATGGCACAATTTAAATATAACAAACGCTTAATTAAACGGGTTATGATGAAGCAATTTAGTTATGTCTCATAATTAAAATAATTGCTGGAGTATAACTCGTAATTAAATACAATACCCTCTTATTAGAATACCAATTCAAATTTTCCACCATTACCAATCAGAATGTAGAGATTTAGTCCTCCAATCAGAGCAAAGATGCTGAGTAGTGGGGCTAAGGACCAATCAGAAACCAGAGGGACGGCGCAACCAATCAGGTAAAAGGAGGGGTGTGGTCTAGTCTTAGCCGCGCGTTAATCCACCTACAACCAATCAGGTAAAAGGAATGGGTGTGGCCTAGTCTTAACCCCACCTTAATGAAGCCATAAGGGCCTTATCTAGTCTTAACCCCCTCTTAACCGTGCCACTAAACCACGCCTACCCAGGGGGTTAGACCACCAAAAAGGCTGTTAATATTGACAAAAGGACCTTAAGTAAAGGTTAAAATTCACCCAAGGGGTTGAAGTCGCCCCCGAAAAGAAGCCGATCCCACTCCTACATTTTTTACATTCAAAAACTTTATAAAGAAAGTTTATGTAAAATTAAATTTTCTTTAAAACATACGTCTCCACTTTTTCTTACAAAATTAATCGTTAGCTGTTTTAGAAATATTTGATAAAAACCAAAAGCTGCATACTAACATACACCATGCATGCACGCACGCACACACACGCACATCAGGGCCTGTCTTGGTGAAACTTGGTCAAATGTAAAATGGGGTAATAAGTCAATTTAGCGTTAGTGGAATGAAAGATTAAATCAATTGCATAACCTTCTATACCTAGGTTACATAACATAACGTACCAGTCACTCTATTCCCTTGCGGGGTAGGCAAAATAATCTTTGCCTATTGTTTATTTTTCATTTGCAATCTTTCTCCATGCTTTGCTATCCTTAGCTTCCGCAAGATTCATAAATTGTCTCTGATACGGCCTTTTATGTTTTAAACTCCTTATCTTCCTTTCTTTTATCATACACTCTTCTGTATCCAGTCAACTTTTACGCGGTCGACCAGGCCCACCTTACCATTCACCCTTCAGTTTCTAAGGAATCTCATGTGCACGGCATTTATTTTGGTTTCGTGATTTTTGACATACCCGTGTCTCACTTCCATACAGTGCTAAAGGAACAATCATGCCATTATGGATCGTTTCTTTCGCGGCTACGCTCATGTTTTCGTTTTTCATTATCGTCCTTATACTCCAATCCTTTTCTTCCAGCATTGACCCGTCGCCCAATCTCGCCATCCGTTCTACCATCTGCAGTGAACTTTCTACCCAGTTATACCAACTCTTTTTCACCTTCCCGTTTGAACACTACAATCTTTGTTTTATTAACGTTTACCTTTAGGTCCATGTTCTAACAGACTATAGCAAACTTCCTCCGAACTGTTTGTAGATCATACGCATTCTGGCTTAAAACTGTGTCATCTGCATACACCAGAACTAGTACTTTTACGTCACCAACCATTACACCATTTGTATCGGTACATACTTGCCCAACACATCGATCCATGCATACATTGAACAACCACGGTGACTTCACACAGCCTTGCTGCACTGCTTGCTGAATACTAAAGTATTCACTCACACGTCCTCTCGCCATAACATTTGCCCGGCTACCGGGATATACTACTCTTGTTCTGTTTATTAGACCTTTAGTTACGCCCTATTCATTTAATGTTTCCCACAGCTTCTTGGTATGAAACCACCGTGCACATCCCAAATCTTAGTTTTGGCAGTTTCATGTACTCTACCAATCAGTGCTCTTACAAATACTCGAGCAGGTGCACTGATTAGACTTATTGATCTGTAATTTCTGCAATCACTCTTATTCCCCTTGCTCTTATACAGCGGTATAATGATCGCGCTCTTCCAATCACTCGGCACTTTTCCACATTTAAAGCATAGGTTGTATAATTGACACAATCTTCGCATAAGCTTTGCACCTCCATATTGTAGTATTTCACCAGTGATTTCATCCACGCCTGCTCCTTTACTGTCCTTCACTTTCTTACCGCTTCCCTATCTCGTTTAACCCAATATCCTCCTCAGTTTCATTCACTATTCCTTCTACATTCTCCTTCTGAAATCTTCAATCTTATTTTTCTCACTACCGTACAGGTTTCTGAATTATTCTTGTCAGCGTTTCCTCACTTCATACTCGTCCCACACAATTTTGCGTTGTATTTTTGACCCACTTTGCTTCTGTGTTTCTTAATCTGTACACTCACACAACCGCTTATTCGCAATCTTATTTTTGCAGCGAACATTGCCATGTACGCGTCTTTTTTCTTACATACTGCGTTTTTTACCGATTCATTCCACCAAGCACATTTTTTCTGTCTGCGTATAGCAGCTCTTCCACATATCTGCACGGTACAATTGACAACATAGTCTTTCAAGCTTATCTCCGCACTTTCAACGTTATTTGTTCGTTCCACAATGTTCCATTCACATTCAACCCTCTACTTACAGCATCTGCATATTTTATTCTCGCACCATTATTTACCAGTTTATTTGTCCTAACTCTGGACGTTCGCCCTGCGTTTGCTTTCCTTTTCACCAGGTTCCTAACCCGTTCATCATACATTATCAAGTCAATCATACTTTTAGATTCACCACTTTGCCTTGCCTACATATGCATATTTTTATGATTAAACCACGTGTTAGATACAGACAGGTTTCTCTTCTCATAGATGTTCACCAGACCTTTACCATTCTCATTGACTCTTTGGTCTCCCAGCTTTCCTAGGACGCGTTCAGTATGTTCTCTCTGTACACGACCGGACTATGACCGGAGATCTGAATGGATGGGTATTCAGATCTCCGGTCATAGTCCGGTCGATCTGAGGCATTCGTATTGTTGTTTTTACAAATTAAATTAGCAGGCAGACCGGTACTAGCCAAATCGTGCCCCGTACGATGTAGGCTACTAACGGTATCATTCTCCTAGCGGGAAGTGCTGGCACTTATTTAGACTACTGTTTGCTTGTCTGTCTCTATTTTTATACCTAGGTGCATATGTATATGTAGATTGGAAGGTAAAAATTGGTGTAGCATGATTACAACCGGTCTGCTTTTTATTTGTGCTGGTCTTTTTGCCGTAAAATAGGGATATTTCAGTTCACATATGTTCGTACATTTGCAATATACAGGATGTTATTATGTTACACGTACTCTTCCCTCAAATGTTTTGCGGGTCATTGCTAGTTAGTTTTTCGAGTCGGCATACTAATTTTGTTTGTGCAAATCCTGACAAGATAGTTTCATTTGCTGCACAACTGGGTTATATAGAGTATATAAATGTAAAATAATACACAATTACGCGGACAACATTTTGGTTATTGAGACTTAAAATTGATTTAATTCATACCCAAAGGATTTTACTATACGTATACCGAGCTGGTGGGGTAGTGGTGACACGACCTGCTTGGCATTCGGGAGGTAATGGGTTCTATTCCCGTTACCGTCTACCTTGCATGAGGTTTTTTCAGGGGGTTGTGCTCATACACCTGTAGCGGCATGGTCACTGCGTATATGCACACCATGTGCGGCTGCTTAGGCGAATGCTGGGGTAGTATTTTCCCCCTCAGAACCCTAACTCCATTCCTTCCGATCCTATCCTAACGATACCCATCCTTAATCCCACCATGCATATATACGTAATGTATGTATGTGTGCTGGGAATCCATAATTGTGGCTGAAGGAGCTTGGAAAGATCGAGCAGCCCGCCCTCCCCTTGGGGAGGGAATGAAATACGTGGCCTTTTCCTTTTCGTTCCTATACGTAAAATTTTGCGATAATGAAAAGATACCACTTACGAAAGTTTGGAATATCTACTAAGGCAAACTGTTACAAAAAGGCAATATTATTTACATAGTCCATAATGATGTCACGTTAATGAAAAATATAGCGTATAAAAGCATAAAATAATACCATGTTTACAAGCCTAAACAAAATTGTAGGCACCAACTATAAAACAACTTTAGCACAGATGATCTGTTGGTTAGGAATCTCATTCGATAGATTTTTCATAGAAATTCGACAATCCTAAAAATTCAAACCGACATTTTAAAATTAAAAATTTTAAATTTTAGATATTACCATCAAAAAGATTCAAAAGTACTAAAACAGGCTTACGTTACTTAGGCCCTAAATATTTAAAGCCAGAATTTTAATTTTTTAATTACTATGAAATTTGAGCCAGACATCCTCAACCTTTCAATGTTTATTTAATGGCAATTTGTCTTATCTTAATCTGTTTATTATTTTAACTGAAGTCAATTCTTTATTTCAAATTGAGATTGAGGCAATAATTGTTGACAGGTATTTACTGCATAATTGTTTCTTTGTTATTTTAATTGAATATTACAAATTCAACAAGCCGTATTAGGAATGAATAAATAACATGCGAAAGGCTATTTAATTGAATTAAAATGTGAATCAAAGCGTGTACTTAAAAATAGTCACATTGTACTTCAGTAATTTTTTCAAGAAAATTAATACTGAAGGAAATGAGTCAATTATTTCCGTTAAAAATAACCATTTAGCTACCTGCCATTATTATAAGTGGTTTGAGAAATAGATCTTTACTTTAATAGTTGTTCGCTATTTACGCTTTTCTTTTGAGCTATAAATTTTTCTCAATTTATGAATCTTTTCGTTAAGTATTTAATTACTGTATGTGATTAGCGGAAGTTGAATGTAAATTATATATAAATGTTAATTTTTGTGGGGGAATTTTATATAAAATGAGCTTACCTAATATTAATTAGCTCTGTTCCGTTACGTTTCACCAAAAATCTGGGCTTTTTCCAATTTTCCTTTGAGTAAAAATTCTCTTGCAATGCACATGAACATTGCCAATAAAATTTTTTTATATGTATATATAAAAATATGTTTAAAGAAAAGTAACTTAAACAACTTTACATTATTGTATGATTATACAGTTGTACCGGGTGACCAGATAAGAATGCAAAGTGCTGTTTCTCGGAAACTATTCGTCGTAGAGGGTTGCGATAAAAAATTTTATTACTAAAGTGGCCAAAAAAGACCGTGGAAAATATTTTCAAATTTGCAAGATGACCGCCAGGGGGCGTAACCGCCACTCTAAAGCTTTAAAGTGATTATTTACTGAAATCCACCTAGTAAATGTACCAAAAAATTATATGCTTTTTAAATCTCAGCTCTATTCGAGTAATTTTTGTTTGACGTATCTATTAAAATAAAGTGGTGGACGGTGATTAAGTGATTTTTTAAATAAACAGCTGTAACTGCTAAACGACTGAACTGATTTTAATAAACTCAGTCTCGTTGAAAAGAGCATTTATTGCTCCATCAAATCCATCTTATCTGTAATATGTCTAATTTTTAGTAATGCCGCTAGAGCGCGTTTTTTGATATAATGTCAGAAAATTGCAAAATTCTCTAAAAAATTAAATGCAACAGTATGACTTTTTTTTCATAAAAATGAGATGAAATCATCCCTAAATAGATTAGTGGAAACCGCATCTCGATATCTTATTTATACCCTAAAATATCGAAGAAAGAAAATTTAGTTGTTATAAAATTTGAAAAAGTCGATATTACACCGGTATTTATTCTTATTTATTTGTCTTTTTTCAAGATTCAATGAAAAATTTCATCATTTTATAATTTTTAAATAATAAAAGTTTTCATAATTTCAAAAATTAAAAAAAACATGTATGGACATAATAATCAATGCATAGAATATGCAAGTGCACAATAGGCAGAATATTAGGAGTACGTCATTAAGAAAGAACAAATACCTAAAATCAACTCGTAAACAAATATTAAACTCAGCTCGATATCCAGATTGGCGTCTACGCGATGCGAAAATTTGTCCGCGTTTAGTGCAAAATTTGCGTAATAATGGAAGCCTTCGACCAAAATTGCGAAGAGACTCGACTAGAAGAATGGAAGACAATATTGCTATTATCTTAGCATACATGTCATTCAATCCCCACGTTAGTACGAGAGCAATGTCTCTCGCGCTGGATATGTCAGGAACTACTATTCAAAACATTTTAAAGGATCATAAGTAAGTTCTTATGTCCCTGAAAATACTACTTTACATGTTTCACAATGTGTTTGTAATTTAAAATTTATAGAATGCACCCGTATCATATGGTTTTACATCAACCCTTACATTTTTTTTTTTTTATGATTGTGGACCTGAGCAGGCTAAATAAGGCCTATCGTGCTAAAGCACTCAGGAACACTTAGGAGGATGCATAGAGGGATAATGAATTGCCAATAGATGCCTATGAACAGCTACCTTAAATTTTCTCATATCATAAGTGAGAGGAAAACAGGAACTAGGGAGATCATTCCAGAGTTTAGAAGCCGTGTAGAAAAATGCGCCCATTTGGTACGACAAGTGGAGATTTGTACTGCATACTGATGATGTGAATGAGCGAACCGAGTGTTTCTCGTAAAGATAGCCGAAGATGGTATCAAATAATGTAATTCACCAGCACAATAGCCGTTGTAATAACGATAATACAAAGAAAGAACTGAAACCATCCTTCTATGCTCAAGGGACTATATGTGAGAAGTTAAAGACGGGCCATTTATAAGCCTAATCGCTCTCTTTTGAATACGATCAACGATATCGAGAGCGTATTGGGGAGCACTAACCCAAACGTGAGAATTATATTCCAGATGAGGCCGAATTTGGGCCTTATACAGCAGAAGGAGTTGTCGAGAGGTAAAGTACTGCTTAGATCTGTACTATTTTAGCCTATTTTACGAGCAGCTGTTTTGGTAGCTGACAGAAGATGGTCACCCCATGAGAGGTTTGAGGATACAGTCATACCCAACAGAGTAATAGAGTCTGAAAACTTAAGAACTGAGCCATTCATACTTACAACAGGAAATGATCGATCTTTTTTGGCGGACATAAGGCAACACTGTGTTTTGTTAGCATTAAATTTAACTAGATTATTGCTTCCCCATTCGAGAATACGTTGAATGTGTTTGTTGATTGAATTTGCCATTTCAGCTTTAATTTCTTGATTTGACATAGAAGGTGGATTATCACTATGAGTAGACTGAGATGAACTACAGTGAAGAGTGCTATCGTCAGCAAAGCAATGGATGGGGTTAGTTGTTGAAGAAATAAGGTCGTTTATGTACAGCAGAAAAAGTGTAGGCGCTATAACGGATCCCTGTCGTACTCCCGCGTTAATGCTAACTTCTTTTGAAAAAAATCCATCAACTACGACACGTATTCGTCTTTTATCAAGGAAACTAGAAACCCAGTTGATGAGCGTATCATTTAACTCAAACGAGGTGAGTTTGGCAAGTAAACACTTATGCCAAACTTGGTCAAATGCCTTTGAGATACCTAAAGGGACTACAACTGTTTCACCTGACTGCTCTACTGTATTGTTCCAAACTTGGGTCACATATGAAAGAAGATCGCCTGTTGAACGACTTTGCCTAAACCCATATTGGTGGTCACTAAGGAGTTTGTTAGTTTCAAGGAACGTGAGCAGTTGCTGATTGATGGCTTTTTCCATGATTTTAGACAAAATGGAAGTGATGGCAATTGGTCTGTAATTTGAGGGATCGGTCTTATCACCTTTTTAGGGAATAGGTTGAACATTTGCTAACTTCCATGATGAAGGGAATTCCCCAGAAGATATAGAGATCGTATAAAGCTTAGATAGGACTGGTACTAGTTCGGGGGAACATTCCTTTAAGACAATAGCTGGGATACCGTCTGGGCCAGTCGCCTTATTGAGATCAAGCCTACTGATGATCGATTCCAAGAGCTTGTACCGAAAATGAATTGGTTTCATAACGTATGAAGAAGAGTTGACCAGGGGCACATCTTTTCCAGAATCATTGAGACACGAGTTTGATGCAAACAAATCCACAAAAACGTTGGCTTTGTCTACAGAATCAGCAACTACCGATCCGTCAATAGATGTCAGGGGGGGAAATGAAGATGTTCGATACTAATGGCTTTTGCTAAAGACCAAAATTTACGACTGCCTAAAGGAGATGTAGCTAGTTCACTGCATTTTCGTTGTTCGAACAACTTTTTAGTTTTAGTGATGACACTTTTGCAGATATTTCTAGCACCAACGTATTCTACATGACTGTCAACCGATTTATTAGATTTACATTTAATGTAACATTTATTTTTTAAAGATATTGCATCAGAACAAGCCTTATTGAACCAGGGTTGGGAACGTGAATGACTTACACGGTACTGTTTTTTCGGAATGTATAACTCCATTCCCATGAGGATGACTTCAGATACTGAAAGAGCAATGTCCGAAGAAGAGGACGACTTAAAACAATATTCACGCCATGGAAAGGTTGCAAAGAAATCCCGTAAATCACTCCATAGAGCTGACTTAAAACACCACAACGTTCTATCGGTTTTGCGAACAACAGTGGAATTAGGTGCAGTAGAAATGATTTTTATTAGACAATGGTCGGAAAGACCTAAAGGCGAAAGAACGGAAGTTTTATAAACACGAGAGTTTGATGTAAGAAGGAGATCTAGAAGATGTGGAGTATGGTTAGGGTTATCAGGGTTTCTTGTGGGTTCAGAAATCATTTGTGTGAGATCACATGAAATAGCAAATGTTTCTGCACTATGACCAGCGGGATTTGTAGTAGATGAAAATTGAATCCAATCAGAGTTATGAACATTGAAATCGCCTACAAATGAGATATCGCAAGATGGAATCTGAGACAGGAGATAGTCAACTTTCATACTAAGGTAATCGAAGAAGTCTTGAAAGTTGCTGTCATTAGGAGACCTATAAATGCAACAGTAGAATTTCACAAAATTAGGACCAGAATGTTTAAACCAAATCACGTCAAAATTTTTATTTTCTAAGGAAGAAACCCTCTTGCAAGCAATTCTGTCCTTGATGTACGCACATACGCCTCCTTTATATCGAAAGTTAGAGTGAAGATGGTATTGAGGAAATTGCAAGTCGGGTGACTCGGAGCTTTCCGAGGAGACTTGTGTTTCAGATAGAAACAATATATCAGGTTGTAATTGTTCAAGATGTTTGTGAATAGCATTAAGATTAGACCTGATACCGCGGATGTTGCAGTAGTGAATCAGAAAGTTGATACTTTCGATGACCGAGGTCGCTTGGGCCCTGCCCTCCCGGACATCCGAATGGGGCAGGATTTTACGTACGGAATTTATAACCCTAGAAACCACAGCCATCTTATTTTTTAATTTGGGACTTTTAATCCGATAGGAAGACAGTGAGGGCGAGAAGGAAGAATAAGGATGAGAATAGATTAAGGATGATGGAAAAGGTAACCGGCAGCCCTTACCGAGCTTAGAAAATCGGAGACCCAATATTAAGGAGCCCATGGTAAGGGTGATGGTACCTCCCCGGCTGGGATGGAGTATACACATGGCGAAGACTTTGACCGACGGATAGATTATTCTCATTGGATGTTGGGCATGATCAGGGAAAATAGAGGATTTTTATCGGAAATTATTTGGACGGATGCGGTCACTTTTAAAAGTGAGGGAAACGTTAATTTGCATAATACGCATCATTAATCTGACACCAATCTTCACTGGCTGCACGAGGTCCAACATCAATGTTGTTGGAGTGTGATGTGGCATCCTGGACGGAACTAATATAGGTCCCTATTTCTATGATGAACCACTAAATGGTGCCATGTTTCTTGATTTTCTGGTAAACCAATTGCCTATTTTATTAGAAGATGTGTACTTGCAATTACGGCAAAGTATGTTATTTACAACTAGATGGTTTCCCAGCACATTTTTCAATAAATGTTCGAGAACACTTAAATTTAATATATCACCAGAGGTGGATTGGACGAGGAAGTCTATTTCCTTGACCACCCCGATCCCCAGTCTTAACCTGTTTAGACTTTTATCTATGGGGTCGGTTAAAAGATATTGTTTACGAAACTCCACCAACAACAAGAGACGACATGGAAGTACGAATTCGATAGGCCATTCGTAGCCTGTCAAGAGCCGAAGTTGAAACTGCTGTATAATGTCCACGCATGAGCGGCTCCAACAATGCATCGAGGTGGATGGGAGACAATTCGAGCATTTAAGTAGGCATTAAGTAGGTATTTGATGGCTACTTAATGCCTACTTAAGTAGGCATTATTGTACCATCGGTCCTCTTTAGAGCTATAAATAAAATTAATAAAAAGAATTCAGCAAATTTGGAATAGTACCTTTCAAAAATAGATGTTATCACACCGTTACAATTATGAAAACTTTTATTATTTAAAAATTATAAAATATTGAAATTTTTAATTGAATCTTGAGAAAAGACAAATAAATAAGAATAAATACCGGTGTAATATCGAATATCAAATTTATCAATATCAAATTTTATAATAACTAAATTTTCTATCTTCGATATATTAGGGTATGAATAAGATATCGAGATGCGGTCACTAACCTATTTAGGGATGATTTCATCTCATTCTGAAGAAAAAAAAGGCATACTATTGCATCTAATTTTTTTAGAGAATTTTGCAATTTTCTGACATATCAAAAAACGCGCTCTAGCGGCATCACTAAAAATTAGAGATATTACAAGTCAGATGGATTTAATGGAGCAATAAATGCTCTTTCCAACGAGACTGGGCTGATTAAAATCAGTTCAGTCGTTTAGGAGTTACAACTGTTTACTTAAAAACTCACTTAATCACCGTCCACCACTTTATTTTAATAGATACGTCAAACAAAAATTACTCGAATAAAGCTGAGATTTAAAAATATATAATTTTTTGGTACATCTGCTAGGTGGATTTCAGTAAAAAATCACTTTAAAGGTTTAGGAAGGCGGTTACGCCGCCTGTCTGTCATCTTGCAAATTTGAAAATATTTTCCACAGTATTTTTTGGCCACTTTAGTAATAACATTTTTTACCGCAACTCTCTACGACGAATACTTTCCGAGAAACAGCACTTTGCATTTTTATCTGGCCACCCGGTACAGTATGTCCCCGGATTGATTTTACAAGAGGGCAAAATAACAAAAAAATATTTTTATTTCAAAAACAGTATGTTGGGTTTTGGTTTGCTTGTATAGAAATTAGTTTCTACCGAATTAAAAATGTATTCATGTTTAGGATGCACCTGGGCTATCTAGATATGTAAAATATTGTGAGGTAAACTGTCCTTTTTGAAAGAGATATCAAAAAATTTTATTAAGAAAAAATGCAAGGAATTCAAAATAATGTACACGTGCCAAATTTCACCCAGATTTGAGTAAGTTGGTTTCACCCGCACTTTTTAAAGACCTACTTAAATTTTTACGCTTCCATTTAAAATTGTAAAGAGAAAACACAATATTAAAAAAATATTAAACAGCGCCCTCTAGCATTTATGTTATTAATCAGATTGCATCAAATTTACAAATTTTCTATTGTTTAACAAAAGCTCTTTCAAACAACATCAAGTTTATTAAAATCGGTCAAGCAGAACCTGAATTTTTTCGTAACAAGGTTCCCACTCTCCCCCACCCCTTATTTGAAGAGATAGACTAAAACTTGTCAAATAAAAAATATGCAGAATTTGTCGAGAAATCTGATTATAATATTTAATATGCCCCTTAATTGAGTAAATTTTGAAAAAAATTGCTTTTTAAAATTTTAACTGTCAAATACGCCCTCTAGCGGTGGACCTACAATTCTGAAAATAATTTCCAGGCGTTTCTCGAGGCCACTTTTGTTATAAAAAATTTTTTCCCGAACCTGTGCTATAATCCATTCCTGATATATGGCCGACGGCCGTTCTTAGTTGGCCACCCGGTACATTACGTTAAAACGAAAACGTTAAAATTTTCTTTTTAGTTTTACAAAAAAATGCCAAAGGAATAAAAATTTGTGATTGATTTATAACGAACAAATCTGCAATCAAGTCTTCTATATTAATACAGTGTGTTCATAAAATAAAAACAAAGGAAAAGAGGTTTATTGATTTTACGAAAAAATTACAAGGGAATAACAATTTGTGCTTGATGTATAATGAAAAAATTTGTAATCAGATTTTCAATATTAATATAGTGTGTCCTTAAATCAAAAAAAAAAAAAAAAATCAGCAACCCTCTCAGTACATAATTGAATTCTAAGTCGTAGCTCCTTATAACTGTTGCGGATTTCTTGAATTGTTAAAGATGCAATAGCATCTCTAATCCGATTTTTTAACATTTCCATATTATTAGGTGAGCATTCCTTGTAAAAAATTTGTTTTAAACACCCCCACAAATACGAATCTAAAACTGTCAAGTCAGGGCTGCTTGGGGGCCATAAAACTGGACCATTTCTGCCAATCCAGTGGTCTTCAAATTCGTGATTTAGCCAGTCAACAACAATACGAGAATAATGGGCCGGAGAGTGGAGAAAATCTGTCAACATATCCAGCTATGTGTGCTAATTAACGTTATCATTAAACAAATGTGGGCCTATTATTCCATGGTAAGAAACAGCACACCACACGTTTACTTTAACCAAATATTGACGCTTATTCGCAATTCTAAAATTAGGATTAGTAGCACTCCAATGTCGAACATGTCGTGACGAAATCGTCTCGTTGGTAGAAAAGGTTGCTTCATCGGAAAACACTACATTACGATGAAAATTTCTGTTTCTCATAATTTCATTTCCCATCCATAAACAAAAATAAAGACGTTTTGCATCATCTCCTGGCTCCAAAGTATGATTAAATATGGGTTTATAAGCATGTATTCTGTGTTCCTTCAAAATCCTTTGAATGTGTGATTTGCTAATACCTAGTTGAAGTGACCGCCTCCTCAAGGAACGTGTTCGCTGATCGACTGAATCTAACACAAACAGACTAGCAGCATCTTCTTCATCATGGACTATCTTCTTTTCCTTTAAATTGATTACAGAACCAGTTTCCCAAATTTTTTTACCAACTTCTTTACATCCATACGGGAAACTGTAACACCAGGAAACTTTTCGTTAAATCTCTTATCCCCCCCGCCATAACATTGCATTAAATAGATTTTTTGTTGCAACGTTAACATTTTTGACAACAAATCTCACTCTTTTCAATTTCATCTGACATTAAATCATTATTTGACATTTTTCTGCCTTATTTTCCTACTTGCGCGTAATGAGTAGCCAGCTTAAGAGTTTATAAAATGTTGGAATTACGTTTTAAGGTAATGTACGTAAAATTGCGGGTGAAACCAACTTACTCAAATCTGGGTGAAATTGGGAACTTGTCTATTATTTTGAATCCCTTGCATTTTCTAAATAATTTTTTTTGTTATCTCTTACATAAAGGGCAGTTTACCTAACAATATTTTACATACCTAGTTACCACAGGCGCGTCCTAAACATTTGTAATTCGGTGGAAACTAATTTCTATACAAGCACACCAAAACACCATATACTGTTTTTTGAAATAAAAATATTTTTTGTTATTTTGCCCTCTTGTAAACTCAGTCCGGGGGCATACTGTATATTGTTATAGAGAAACAGAGCAGTAGCAATTTTTTATTGTTACATGAACATTTTTAATACTAAACCAAAATTATGTCAGTTAATTTAAACAAGCGAATATGTAATAGTGATTAATAGAGAAAGGCTTTAATGTGATTTCAATTATGAATGTAATAACAGGTGATTAATAATTATAACTACCGTTTTTCCACCTCTTACGGACCTTTTTATTTACGATAATTGGTTTTCTATTACGTAAGGTACATATATAAAATTTCCATCGACCGCTAGAGGAAATTATTAGGGTAAATACGAAATTAGCTTATATTTTAGAAAAAGCAACAGTGACTCTCCTTTTATTTGTAATAATTCTGCAATTTCTTAATTATGGAAAAGTATTTTACCCAACAGCGAATGTTAATGTAATTAATAGAATAATGTGACTTCGATAGTGTAATTAGAATATAGTTAGTAGGTATATATAATTCCTAATAAATCCTACAGGTATGCAATTTAGATTTAGTGACGGAAACGCGAATAAAATGTTATAATAAACCCTAATTACTTTTATTTATATAGGTATGTAGGTACATTTCTTAGGTTTATTTTACAAACTAGTAATGAACTATTTAAGTTCATAAGCGACAGGTAGACGTTAATTATAATTATACTCATTTCTACTATACTAGTCACTATTACATATGCGTTTGTACAAATTGGCGCTTTTGTTTTTATGACGCATGTAATGTGCAATTATGTATGCAGATAATTATACGTAAAACATTTAGAGTATCACTGCCTTACCCTTTTACGTAGATGTATTTAATACCGTACTAAAGATGCCTTGCCGCTTTTTTTTGGCGCGGATACCTGAAATTACAACTTGTATAATGTAGAGCGTTGTTGTTTATTCATCTCCCGTCGTCATAAGAACTAAATACATACGTACCATCTAACCAAAATGTCACGTGTTAGAACAATAAGGATACATAACATCACTAGAGGTATTAATATAAACTCTAATCCGTTTTTGAAACATCCATTTTACCGACTTTTCTGCTCCTAATACACCGTACAGTACCGGATGAGCCATTAATAAAGGACGTTGGACGTATCACAAACACGGTTAATGGTGCAGCTTTAGTAAAAGAACTTTTAAAAAAGTGGCCTAGAGAAATTTTTGTTTCTGCGATAATGTGTACGGTCTAACAAGAGCGCAAAATTAAAAAATCGATATTTTCTTTTTAATGTACCAGACCATAACACATAATAAATAAACTGTTTGAAATCTCCATATCTTTGCCTAAAAAATGTTTGTCTTCATAAATTAAGTGGTGGGGGAGTGCAATAACAGTTAGGATTAACGGATTGTAACAAACTTAGTACGATTGGGAAGAGCTAAAAGAGAGCTAAAAACTAACAAATTCAGTCAAATTCCTGTACTGCTTTGAACTAAAGAGATTAACAAAAATACTTACAATTGAGAGTGTGTTCAATTGAATAACTATTACAACACGTAAAACACAAAAAGGCTATACATGTATTTATTTAGTTGTAAAATGTTGCTAATTTCGGACGTTTCCTATTTTTATTGCCATCATCAACGGTCCTGATATTTTGAAAACTAATTTTTAAGGATTTTTTATTACAAATTCAGCAATGTGTCACATTTGATCGTCTGATCGCGTTTTGAACTTTTATGGACCTTCATTACGAAATATTTAGATACAGACCTGCAGTTTCAAAAAAAGTTTATATAGTTAACTTTCCTTGTTTTATAAAATAAGGAGAAGTACTAAAATAAATCATTGCTACTTATGCAACTTAACACCTAAAATTCATATTAAAGTTAAAATGATCCTTATCAAACACTGCTAAAATACATATGTATAAATATATGTAAAAAACCTTGCAATGGAGAAACAGCAAATAATGTTTTATTAGCTGTTATGGAAAATCCAGAAATTTCTACACGACACATTGAACAAACAATTGAAGTGGCCCATTCGACTGATCATTTTAATTTACAAAAAGAACAAATACGTCCATTTAAATTTAGAATCTGTCAAGAACATCGACCAGGAGATTCAGCGAGACGCAGAGAGTTCTGTGTATGGGATACCTGGCAATGTGCAGAAATGCTCACTATTGGGCAAAAGAAAATCCTACAGTTTATAAAGTGCGCAGACACCAACACCGTTTCGGTTTTAATATAGCCCTCATATTCGGAATGCGAATAATAAGTCCATTTATCTATAACGGACCTTTAAATTTTGAACGCTACCAAAATTGATAAGAAAATGAAGTAGAAGCAGCTTTAGCTGATTTACCTCAAAATGATATTAAAGATTATTGGTTTTTACAAGACGGTTCCCGGGCACATAATTCCAGAGTCGTCCAGGAATATTTATGGGCAAGGTTTCCCGAAAGATGAAATGGAACATATTCGAGATTAAAGTGGCCAGCGCGATCCCCCGATATAACACCTCTTGACTTTTGCTCAGGGGATATCTCAAAAATTATATTTACCGACACAATATTGAAAATGACAATCATTTGCGGAACTTGGTTTGAAAGTATTACGCCCCAAATGCTTCGCAATGTGTTGAATTCAACTGTAAGATGGCGTTATTTGTGTTTGAAAAATAATGGAGAACTTTTTGACCAACTATTATAAGACTTATAAGTAAGTAATTATTACTTTAATTTACACTAAAAACAAAAGGAATTAGTAGCTTTTCCTTTTACCGTCAATTTGTTTGTTGATATTAAATTCTAATATTAAGAAACTTTATTATGGTGTGTGTAATAACCACACGGGAAAGATACTGCATCAACTTCTTGAAAATTTCGTGATGATGGCCGATAATAGGTTCAAAACGCGATTAGACCACCAAATGTGATACATTGCTGAATTTTTATTTAAAAAAACGTCTGGATATTTGATTAAATACATGCGTTCCGTTTCTTTGGAATTTTGTTAACATAGTATGTAACACGATAGCATATCGTATTTTTCTACATTTGAAAATTGCGCAATGCTTTTTTGATAATAAGGATATTATTTACCTTTGGAGATTCATAAAAACTCTTTATCAGCTTGGAAAAATCAATTTTTTCTTGGAAACTATACATATGTATTTTACCAGTATTTGATAATGATCATTTAAATAGGTGACTTTAATATTAATTTTGCACGCATTTAGTTTTTGTTAGGTTGCATAATTAATAATATTTTATTTTACTACTTTTCCTTATTTTATAAATTTTTTTCAAATGTATCAAAAACAAAATATCACACCATCGATTTTTTTGTGTTATTTTATTGGTCCCCTAATTACACAACTTTTTTCCCGTAGTTATGTCTATTACCATTTCCGAGATCCCCATAGTGAGAATCCTTATCTTGGAAACAGTGTATAATTTGTATTGAAACAACCTAAAAAATAATCATTGTATCTGGTTACTTAAAAACGAGTTCACATGGAAAAACAAATGAAAAAAGAAGCGATGACAAAATCAAATAGTTAATATTTATTGTCAAATTTGGGTTATCTTAACCGTGTTTGATTAAAAACCTTTTGAATAGTGCCAGTTGTAGATGATCTAAATTGCTAGGATTATTATTTGTGGGGTAGGTTTTGTCAATATTTTTACTATTATCTTTGGTTTAAAATCAAATCCTTATCTTAGAAAAGATAAGGATTTTCGGTTCACACTAAATTCCTCTGTTTTAGCCTTCTTTTCGCTTATGGTAAAAATATACCATGGTTCGATTTAAAATTTCTGAAACGCAGTGTACTAACTATATTGAAAACTAGAGGAAATGGTTTATACCACAGATAAAGAGGAAGGTAAAGGTGATCTCTTTCTTTTGATCCCATGCTTATCAAAATCCATTAATGGTAAGTGAAGTTACCTATCAAATTTTTTGACAAAAAAAAGTTTGCAGTTTCACCACCACTTGATTTGGTATGATATACAAAAAGGATGGCAAAATTCTTGGAGATTTGAAACAGATTATTATTCATGCATCATAGCCTAGTACATTTTAGAGAAAAATAGATTTTACGATTTGTGTTCGTGCTACGCCCTCTAGCGGCCATCTCAGAAACTTAATAATAATTTTTTGTAACTGCTCTCATCCACTTTAAACTAAAAAGATTTTTTGCTAACGCTGTACAATTAACCGTTTTTGAGATATGGCCTAAGTTCTCTATTAATAGCTCACTCGATGCTGTAGATAGTATAAACAAGTTAGCAATAGCCGTTTTGCAACTGATTGACTTTTTCTATATATTCACTAATGCAACATGACAGGCGCAGGAAAGTTATGTGCTAGACCTATCAATTTTTTTTATATTAATTCAAGCGTGCACTTTAATAAAGATTAATAAAGTACCTAGATTGGCCTCTTTTAACATTCAACGGGGAAAGTTTGTAAGAATATTCACAAAATGTTTATAAAACGAAACTATAAATTTTTTGTGCATCAATTTTTATTAATATAGTTAAAACATCAATTAAAACTAAACTAAATAATAACTGTATAATATAACTGCTTAATTGATTGAATCTTCAGAGAACAACATTATGTGCAATGTCACGTTCTGGTACTAGCAGGTGTTCAAAACATTGTCTCACGTTTGAATTTTCAGCAAACTTAAAATTGTTGATATGTTGGAATTATGAGGTAAAAGTAAATTCAATACCAAATCCATTGGTGGGGGGAGATGGAATTTAATAATGTCATAAATTTTACTTTTGACAGGTAAATAAGAAATATAAAATTATTTTAATAATTATTTAACTAAAATATTTATATCACCATCACGTACAAAACTAATGTATTCATAATTTAAAATTTTGAGTTACATACTTATAAAGAAACAATTAATTACAACTTCTCATGCTCAAAGTGTTCCCCCATTATTGCCCATACATAACTCAATTTACATTATTAAACGCGTATAAGATATTTTGTGAAATATTCTCAATTTTCTGTTAAATAACTTCCCTAAATTCATCGATTGTGTGTATACCGTCTTTGAAAAAACTTTGTTTCTGAAATAGGGAAATAAAACGAAATCCAATGATGTGACACCCAGAGAACACCTCTCCTGATTATTCTTTCATCATAAAATTCTTTTATAAAATTTATTGTTTCGTGAGCTGTATTTGCCGTTGCACCATCTTGCTGAAAATAGCCTTTGTGTAATTCATCACCGTTTCCAGCGTTAAAAAATGGAGTCAATAATAAAGTTCTATATCTTACATCCTTAATTATCTCATAAAAAATATGACCTACAATGTATCTTGAAGAACAGCAACCCAAACACCAATTTTGAGTGGGTGTAAGCTTGTCTTTTCGAACACATGAGGATTACTACTAGCCCGTGATTCTGACCGTTCATATTTGCCAAGGAATGAAACCATACTTCGCCTGAAATGTTATATCTAAGGTATTAACATTATTGATGTTATTATTAAACCCCAACTAACGTCTCGCTAATGATAATTAGATAAAAACCATTACTGCATAATAGTAACCTTATATGGGTTAGTGTTTAATTTTTTTATTTTGGGTAGCCCATTGAGCACAAACGACTTCTGCGGGCTTCTTTCTACTTGGTCTCTTTTATTTTCAATAATTTTCTCGGTCATTCCAGTAGGCCGTGCAAAAGATTTCCCATTACAAATACAGACTCACAACTATTCATTATACGTTGCATGTGGTAACTAAAGTGTGAGTGTTTGCAATCGGGAACTCTTCATTAAAGGCAAGATTTAAAAAAATACGGCCTCGCTCAGTTTTCATTACGTGAGGCACCCGAAAGTAGAATTTTATAATAAAATCATTTTGTTCTGCACTAAAATGTATATATAACTAAACAGATAAGTGAGAAGCACATAACCTAATGTAACGCAAAGTAATTACTAAAACGGTATGCGTACATTTTTGTAGATTACGTTATCCACACCACATGCCATAGTTATACTTTTAATTTCGGAGATAACACTAGACGAAAAGCTGACGTGGAAACTGCACATAGAACAAATACAAATAAATACACGCAGAGCACTAACACCTTCAAATGCATCGCCAATAGAAAATGGGGTGCAGACAGACAAGTGCTATTAAGAGCGTGTAAAGCACTAATCTTAGCTTATCTAACTACGGCTGCATAGCGTATGGATCTGCATCAAAATCCTTACTCAGAAAACTAGACGTGGTGCAGAATATTTGCATCCACTTGCAGGATTCATGTTGAATCAGAAATACTTCCTCTTAAATATAGAAGAATGTGGCTGTTGTTGAAATACGCGGTGAAAATTAGAAAACGTAACAACCACTTTATCAAAAAGTTATATTCAAACAACGTTCACAGTCTACAGCAATAAGCAACTTCATTGCAAAGTAAAAGAAACACTTCAAGAACTAAATGCACAATAGCCACCGGAAATAGACGAACATGAAATAAAAAAGTTGGTGTGGGGAAAGTGACAAGAGGAATGGGCAACAAAAATAAACAATTCAAACTACTGGAACCTATGGTCATTGAAAGGAAACAGTATTCACTAATGTCGAGAAAGGACACCTCAATAATGAAGAGATTAAGAATGGTCCACACTAACAAAACACATAGTCATTTATTAAAAAATAGCGATCGATCAAGGTGTGATCATTGTAATGATGCATTAACAGTTAAGCATGTATTTGAGACATGCAATGCAATAAGACTAAGTAGAATACAACACAAAATCAATAACGGCTTAAAGGAAGACTTGCTCGAGAGTCAAAATATCAAAAGTGTCATAAGCTTTTTGAAATAAAATGATTTGTATAACAAAATCTCACATAGAATACGATGGCAAGCAAGACGTTAATACAAAGTAAACCATGGGGCAAATAACCAAAGAGTTGACGCCACCAAAAAAAAAAAAAAAAAAAATATATATATATATATATATATATATATATATATATATATATACGAGCCCCGTCCCATCATTTGTCATTTGTAACAACATTTTAAACAATTTAAAACATTTTATTGCAACATTTTACTTTAAATCATTTTTTAATTGTTAAAAACATATTTTTATACAAAAAAAAAAGTTATTTCCTTTTCTCGAATTTATTATTTTCTAAGAATCTTTGAATATCTGAAATAATCAAGTAGGCTTTGCCTTTGTCCAACAAAAGAAAGTTTATTTTTTTTTACTATTAGTAAAAATGACGCGTGGAAAGGTTGTTGATGAAGAAATTCGCTCAATTATTATCAATTTATTTAAAAAGGGAAAATCAAACGCGGAAATTGGCGATCTAGTTAATTTATCAAAGTTTACTGTCAGAAATATCATTCGAGTTTATAAAACAACGCGTACAATAGCTACAAAACCACGGTATGCGTCGAAATCCAAAATATCAGATGCTGATAGACGGGCATTGAAGAAGATTATTAGAAAAAACAGGCGTTCGAACTATGGCGAATTATCTGTTCTTTGGAGCGATGCTGTGGGGCGAAGTGTTTGAAGATCCACGTGCCATAAAGAAGCCCTTAAGTTAGGTTTTGAAACTTACAAGGTAACTTTATTGCAACTTTTTCCAAAAGAATTTTTTGTAATTTTACTAATTTTCTTTAGGCGACAGAAAAGCCACTCTTAACATTAAAACAAAAGAAAAACCGGCTTAAATGGGCTAAAAGTCACATTAATTGGACGAGTGATGAATGGAATAGTGTCCATTGGAGTGATGAGTCTCGTTTTGAAGTTTGTGTTGGGGACAATCGAAGCAGAGTTATTCGTCAGAAAAATGAAGCTTTCAATTCAGATTGTTTAAAAAAGAAAGTAAAATTTCCTGCTTCTGTTATGGTATGGGGTTCAATGTCTGCTAGAGGTGTTGGAAAACTTCACTTCATTGATAGAATTGTAAACACAAATAAATATTTAGAGATTTTAAGAAAATCGTTACTTCCAACAATGACAGATTTATTGCAGAATAATTATAATTTTGTATTCCAACAAGACAGGGCGGCCTGCCATACATCAGGAAAATCTTTAAAATGGCTTTCTGATCATAATGTCCTTGGAGTGGGTGTCAAACTGTCCCGACCTGTCACTAATAGAAACCCTTTGGCACACAATGAAAAAACGATTACGAATACAACCAGCTAGAAACGTAGTCGAATTAAAACACAAACTTCAAAATATTTGGGATACTTTCACTTAAGATGAGAGTCAAAACTTAATAAGTACGATGCCCAAAAGTATTCAAGCCGTAATTAAAAATAAAGGAGACTTCACACAGTGGTAAAGGTTTTTGGATTTTGTATGTTTTCCTTGTTTTTAACAATTAAAAAATAATTTAAAATTAAATGTTGCAATAAAATGTTTTAAATTGTTTAAAATGTTGTTACAAATGATAATAAAAATAAATACTTAAATTAAATTTACCGTGAATTAGCATAATTGTATTTAAAAAGAAAAATTATTGGTGGACCAATTGAGATGGGACGGGGCTGGTATATATATATATATATATATATATATATATATATATATATATATATATATATATATATATATATATATATATATATATATATATATATATATATATATATATATATATATATATATTGTAATACATGACCACTAATTTACAAAATTGAGTTCTGATAAAAATTATTTTAGAACTAAGCGGCTTGAAAACGTAAAGAATTACAACAGAAAATGTGTAACATTCGAAAACATTACTGGAATAATGCGTTAGTTATGTCGAGATTGTCAATTGAATGTGTTTAACAACCACTAATTACAACGCGCGAAATTCAAATGTGAGACATGTGGCATGAACATTGCGTAATCGCACGTCATGTGTGGCTATTTAGTCAAAGTACAGGTTTCATAATTATCCTTAAAAATATGTTATAATTATTTCATTTCTTTTAATTTCCATTTTGTAGGTTGGAAGGTCGTTCCACACCAGACATTTCTGTTCACACTTACCATGCCATCTACCTAATAATAGTTAATAAATTAAGATTAGCACGAATTTACTTTTATTATAAATATAAATAAAAGTAACTTAGGCATATTTTCTCCTACTTTACATGTTTTAAGTAAATTTTGACATTATACCGCGAGATTTGCGTAAGAGATACTTTGTTTTAAGTATATACCAACACTTTTATGGACCTACTTGCAGAAATTCAAGGTAATCTTTAGATGTGTTATTTCATTGCGCATCATATCATTGTTGCTATTAAAGTCAATATGGCCTTAGTTATGAATATGGTTGTTTGTGCAACGTGCAAAGTTCAACGATTTCCCAGGTATAAAGGTTTTGGTGCTAAATCATAAACATATATTATACATTTTAAAGTTTCGTGACTATAAAAAAAATCTCTTTTCGATTGCGTTCTTATAAATCCAAACCAAAAATACAATAATAAGTTTTGGATCATTTTATAAGACAATATAAATCCATCTTCCATTTTATCTAAAGAACATTATTATTATATATATATATATATATATATATATATATATATATATATATATATTGTAATACATGACCACTAATTTACAAAATTGAGTTCTGATAAAAATTATTTTAGAACTAAGCGGCTTGAAAACGTAAAGAATTACAACAAAAAATATGTAACATTCGAAAACATTACTGGAATAATGCGTTAGCTATGTCGAGGTTGTCAATTGAATGTGTTTAACAACCACTAATTACAACGCGCGAAATTCAAATGTGAGACATGTGGCATGAACATTGCGTATTCGCACGTCATGTGTGGCTATTTAGTCAAATGCTGTTGTAATAACTTCCCTTTTATAACCGCAACTCCGTTCCTTCCGATCCGATTCTGACCGCTCCCATTCTTAGTCCCACCATGCATACATGCTTAGCAAGGTTCAAGCAAGCCGTTTTCCTCCTTGGGAAGAAAATAAACACGTGGTCTTTTCCTTTTTTTTTCCATAATCTTAGTATTAATTTTTTCTTAATGTGTGTTACTATTACATACACAATCACGAGCTCTTCGAAGAAACGGTTGCCATTTCCCAATACAGAAACAACCTTTCTTTCCTTGTTTCCTAGGAGGTGTATTAATTAATTTTGATTCATTAATTTTGACACATTGAAATTAAACTGAATTAAAAACACACCTCATGTTATTACTATACATTATTGTTATTTGTTATTTACGTAAATTAGGTGTTGATTATGTTCGGCACCGCTCAGATCACCTAGGTTGCTTAGTTACGACATTACTTTTTCATTTTAAATTTTAATTCGGAACCTTTGAGGTTTTATTTCCCATAAAAATATTTTATTTTAACAAAAACAAAGCATTGGTGACTCATATACAGACTCAGTGCTTAAATTCAAAACAACTCATAGAAGTCGATCCATTATTAACTACTGGCGGGGTATCAAAAAGAATTGCGTTATTCTTTTATCATTCGCTGTTACAGATGCTAAAAATTAAAAGGTAAGTTTTATTGGGAAGATGTTTATCAAAATAGTAGTAATTGTGACACATCTATAAGTCAAGAGCTTTCATTTAAAATGAAAAACACAAAATCGGTCTAATAGTAATCGTTCTGACGGATTGTCGAAAGATAATGATTTATGTTTGAAATATACGGGGTTAAATTCTGAAAAATTCCTAACCTTAGCTCTCTAGGTTGTGTTTAATATAAAAATTCGTAAAAACCTGTAAATTTTATAGTTGAGGGAAATATTGTTTTATAATTTTTTTTTGTATTTGTGAGATTTAGGCACAAACGGAATCTCTATGCGCATCAACTACTAATGGTTATTAGCACTACGCATCACTAGAATGTTGATCTACTAAAGGAATTCCATTTTTAGTAAAGGATATTTAACGTGTCAATTGTCGTATTACCACCAGGACCTACAGTTTTACTTCCTATCCGACAAGCAGGAGTGCTTTGGTTTTTCTCCGTTTTAGAAAAACGGCTACCTCGGCCAGCTTTGAACCCGCACCCCTCGGGTGAAAGGAAAGTACCCTAACCATTCCACCACCAAGGCAGCTACTCTGTTATAATACTTTCGACATTAATAGCCCTTTATTTTATTGGTACGTGCAGTAACTGTTGCGTCGTTACAAAAATGATTTTGATTGTGCCTAACTTAGCCGTATAACAGATTATTTTTGGCCGTACTCATTTACTACGGATTAACTACTTGCGGAGAGAGCTACAAACAACTGTTTTTGAATATGTCGAATGTATTCAAACGATTGAGTTTTGTAAACCATTTTCAGTAATTTAGGAATCTTCAAGCAGTCCGTTATTAACCAGTGGCAAATTGTGCAGTGAAAAATTGATTGAGGCGAAAGTAAAATTTTTCATTTATCTTAAATTACAATTTTAAACAACAATAGATTTTTTAATTAATAATAATTTTTAATAACAATAGATTTTCTTACACCGATGACAATGGAGTAAGAGTTTTCGTCTTAAATCAAATCATTTTAAAGTGTTTACTATTCCGCAAAACGGTATTGATTTACGTACTCTGTAAGACGCTGCGCTCTACAAAATAAAGCTATCCAGATAGATATCACTCCAATACAGTCATCAAAAGCTGTATTCCATATGCATTAGATTTCATCAATTTTATCGAAATTGTGCCCAACGTAATATCTTTTTTCAAAATAGAGCTTTTAAAAATATAATAATAATTTTCTTTAGATAAAATGGAAGATGGATTTATATTGTCTTATAAAATGATCCAAAACTTATTATTGTATTTTTGGTTTGGATTTATAAGAACGCAATCGAAAAGAGATTTTTTTTTATATTTACGAAACTTTAAAATGTATAATATATGTTTATGATTTACCACCAAAACCTTTATACCTGGGAAATCGTCGAACTTTGCACGTTGCACAAACAACCATATATCATAACTAAGGCCATATTGACTGTAATAGCAACAATGATATGATGCGCAATGAAATAAAAAATCTGAAGATTACCTTGAATTTCTGCAAGTATGTCCATAAAACTGTTGATATATACTTAAAACAAAGTATCTCTTACGCAAATCTCACAGTATAATGTCAAAATTTACTTAAAACATGTAAAGTAGGAGAAAATATGTCTAAGTTACTTTTATTTATATTTATAATAAAAGCAAATTCGCGCTAATCTTAATTTATTAACTATTATTAAGTAGATGGCATGGTAAGTGTGAACAAAAATATCTGGTGTGGAACGACCTTCCAACCTACAAAATGGAAATTAAAAGAATTGAAATAATTATAACATTTTTTTAAGGATAATTATGCAACCTCTCTTATAAGAATTATTATAAGTTTTGTTATGAACGAATAAGTTCAAAAGTACATATGTAATTAAATATTATTATTAATTTTATTAAATACATAAGTAAAAAGTTTACCTCGAGTATGATTTGAACCTACGACCTGTACTTTGCTAGAGTACCGCGCTCACCAACTGCGCTATCGAGATGCAAGCTCTAATCGATGTAAATCAGTTCTACATACATAAAGGCAAAAAATTTACATCAATTGGGGCTTGTATATAACAATGCAACCTCTTTTTTATACGTTTACAACGAAAACGGGCAACATTGTAAAAACAAAAATAAGAATCTATGTCAGAATGACGTTTAAAACTTCATGTTAGATTGAGATTCATAGACATAAATACATGTTAACGTAAACAAAATTTCAAAGTCGTCCGCTTCTATAAAAATATATATGCGAGTGTGGGTGCGCGGTGCGTGCGTGCTAGCGTGTGTCTGACTGTGTGTGTGTGTGTGTGTGTGTGTGTGTGTGTGTGTTTGTGTTTGTGTGTGGGTAAGTGTGTGGGTGCTCGTGCGCGTGGGCGTGCGCGTGTGTGAGTGTGCGAGTGTGTGTGTGTGCGTGCATACTCGTGTGCGTGTGTGCGTATGTGCGTGTGTGCGTGTGTGCGTGTGTGCGTGTGTGCGTGCGTGTGCGTGTGTGCGTGTGTGCGTGTGTGCGTGTTTACGTGTGTTCGTGTGCGTATGCGTGTGAGTGTAAGTATGCATGTGATCGAGCGCGTGCGAGCGTGCGTGAGTGCGTGTGTGCGTGCGTACTTGCTTGCGTACATGCGTGCGTGCGTGCGTACATGCGAGCGTGGGTGTGTGTCTGTGCTAAAATTATTTCACTTCTTTTAATGTAAGTTACCGTCTATATGTCTATTAACATATGTCTGTAATAAAATTTTAAAGGTCTGTTTGACATAGATTATTGTTTTTCGTTTACAATGTTGCCTATTTTCCTAATGAACTTCGTATAAAAAGTTTGCATAATTTATTATCCTTAAAAAAGTATTATTAAAATTATTTCATTTCTTTTAATTACCATTTGTAGGTTGGAAGGTCGCGTGGTGGTCCACACCCGATATTTTAATAATGCCTATTTTTTATGATGAGAGAAAATAAGCTTCTATGTACAATTGATTTTTAACAATACTAGAACATTTTGTATGGAAGTATACAGGGTTGCTCATTAGTGCCTCAAAGTCCAATGTAAGTTTCATTAACTAATTTTATAAGAAATGGTTTTGTAACGAAAATCGCACATTTTAAAACTAATTCGACTTATACAGGGTGAATTCTTCGTGGATATATATATTTTTTAAAGAACACCTTATATAGTTTTCATGTTTTACAATATGCTTGGAATTCTCTGTTCGATAATCTTTTAATTTTTGGTTTTGGGTGACGCATTGTTGAGTAATAAAAGAAAATGTATAAGGAATGATCACCATACTCAGTCGATGCGACTAGTTTTGACAACATATTTGGTGGAGATGTACTGAAGCTACAAAATAATTAAACTTTAATTTTACCATACAGGGTGTTTTTTACGATTTGGAGATTTTCAAAGAGCGTTTACTCAAATTTTTCAAATGCAACCTCCTGTATGTTATTAAATTTTGGAATGTCTCAATAATTGCGCTCCATTTTTATCAATAATGTATTATACCTAAAATCAATAATTTCAGAGATATTCTTACTTTTTCGTTACAAACCGATAAATTTGTAGTAAAAAATGTGTCGTAGGTGAGGTGTCGTATACAAAATTTTAAATAATAAAAAGTAAGTTATAAAGTTAATGAAATAATAAGTTCTCCAAAAAAATACTAACCTTACATCACTTATAATTGTGCCTTGTGATTAACAGGGTGAGTTCAAATAAAATGATTTGCTTAATTACCACTTACCATCAATAATAAAGAATGTAAAAATTAATGAAGTTATCTCGGACGCCAAATTGTTTTTTTTTTAAATAACGGAACAATTAAACCGACTTTACAAAAATGAAAAAATAATAATATACAGACTATGTTTATTAAATATTAAATGTAATGATGAAATAATGAAGGTCTTAAAATTATGCTTAAAGTACTAAATAAATCACTAAATAAATACCTTAGAAATTTTTGTACACAAACTTTTCTTTTTGACAACCTCTGGTATCTAAATATGATTACGGAGAGGTTACCCTGCATGAAGTCATTCTTACGTCATCATGGTGCACTCTTGACATAATGTTAGCAGCCGCACCCCAAACTGAATTTATCTTTATAAAATCCGTATAAATTTCTTCTTAAAACTTTTACATCCACTTCTTATTGCATTATATGGAAGTTTTCCATTCAAAAAAAATGGCAATCATAAAACGAAAAATGTACGCAACAATAAAATCAAATGCCTACTAAAGATGTAATTACGTTGTAAATTGAAGTAATGATAAACGTGTAATTAAAGTAAAAATGGTAAAAAAATACGTAAAGAAAACGTACAGAAAACGTAAAGAAAACGTAAAGAAAACGTAAAGAAAACGCCTAAAAAGAACAAAATGCTTTAATTTTTATGTAAATGTATTAAAAATATCTCTTACCACCAAATTGATGGCGCTTTCACATAAATTTAGATAAAATCTACATTAAACAGGAAGTCAAAATGATGGAGGCTTTCGAAGTAGATGAAGCGGTTCTGCGCACATGATATGAACAGAATAACTTAACGCAGACGCGTTAAGATAAGAAATGAATAAAAATTGAAAGTAGGAATATAAATCTTTACAAAAGTATGCACTATGAAGATATGCAAATTAAGTTGCCTACCTCATACCAATATCTCAATAATTAAAATTTTCTTGTATTTAGAACTAAATGAAGGAAAGATCCTAAATTGAGGTATATTTTATACAACACAAAAAAAAGTTGTTACAGGTTTTTGATTCAATCTAACGTACCGGTCATATTTTGATACGTCAAGCGTTTCGACAAACAGAATCAAATAAATACAAAAGGTGTGAAATTGTAATTTCATTGTAGGTAACATTCACAATAAATTCTCAAAGTGACCCCCATTTGGATTATAACACATTCGCAGCCTTGTCAAAAAGGATCTATTCACGTCTTGTAACATTTCAGTGAAAACTGTTTCAAAAGCATGGATTATACGTTGCCTCATATCGTCTGGTATAGTTAGAGTCGCCTGGTACCCCTATAGGAAAAAATCCATTTTCGTCATGTCTGGGGACCTAGGTGGCCAACTAACGATCTCTGCGGCCGATCCACATGCCTTCAAATTCTTAGCTCAAAGACCGTAGTACTTCTAGTGCAAAATGTGCTAGAGCACCGTCGTTCTGTATCGACATATTTTCCCTTAGATCTGCAGGAACGTTCTGCAGAAGCTGAGGCAAGTCATATTGCAATAAATACAAATATTGCGCACCATTTAGTTGCCCATGAAAGTAATGCGGTCTAGTTATAAAGTTTTCCATGCTAGCACCCCAAACTTTTAGAGTCCACTGTCTCTGCTTATCAACCGCCCTCACAATTCTTGAGTTTTCTGTTCCATAATGATGAAGATTACGACGGTTTAGGCTAGCACTTGAAGTAAAGGTCGATTCGACATTAAATAATACTTTCAGGAAGAAGTTAGGTGACATACTTTCCATTTCCAACTCCCACTCGCAAAATGTTCTTCTAACCTCTAATTCAGGCACCAACAGTTCTTGAAGAAAGAATATACTGTAGTCATGATATTTATTATTTTTTTAAATCTTGCTGGTAGTAGATCGTGGTACATTAGTTTCTCCTTATATTCTAGTCAAACTAGTAGACGGTTCCGCAATTAGTGATAACAAAATATCTAATTCCTCTTCGCCACTTGTCTTCTTCCTCCTTTCACACTTCTCATAACTCACATTTCCTGTTCTAATTAACCTTTCTTTTCAAACTTCTAACTGAGGTTGTCTTCTGTCAGGATACCTTTGCGCACATATTCGCTGAGTTAACAAACAATTTTGTTGAGCTGATCCCATTATAAAAATCATGTCAACGATCTCGTTTCTTCAAAACTTCATATTGACTCACTAAAAACCGTATTGATAATATGACATACAACAAACAAAGAAACAAAAACTACCTACCCACTAATCCCATCAAGAAAGAATACAATCGTAATATTGAAAGCAAAAATATTAGAAATCACTGATGCAACACCTAATTCGCAACAATGGTTAGGAGCGTGATTATTGGGTCATCCCAAAAATTCAATAATACACAGGATGTTTCATTTGAAACAATTGAGTAAACTCTCTTTAAAAAGCTCCAAATTAATTGCATCATAAAAAACACCCTGTATGATAAAATTAAATTTGATTATTTTGAACATTCAGTACATCCCTTGGCTACATAATTACCAAATATGTTATCTAAACTAGTCGTAATATTGTCGCTTGGACTTCACTACATACATAAGACAAAATTTACATCGATTGGGGCTTGTATCACGATAGCTCAGTTGGTTAGAGCGTTGATCTAGCAAAGTACATTTCGTAGGTTCAGATCTTACTCTAGGTAAACTTTTTATTTATGTATTTAGTAAAATTAATAATAATTTCTAGTATGGCGAACCTTGTCGCGATCATTTTTTTACATTTTCTTTTATTACTCAACAATGCGTCATCCAAAACCAAAATTTATAGATTATCGGAAAGAGAATTCAAAGCAGGTTGTCAAACATGAAAACATATAGGGTGTTCTTTTTAAAAAAATATATTCTCGAAGGTGACCCGCTACAAAAGTTCACCCTGTATAAGTTAAATTATTTCAAAATTTGCAATTTTTGTAAAATAAATTTATCCATTTTTAGTTAATGAAACCTATATTGGACTTCTGACGCACTAATTAAGACCCCTGTATAACAGTGTAAACTTTGCGAAAAGTTATGCATAATTTTATACGATTACTAATAATTAGTTATGAATGTATTACATTTTTTAACCACTTCTTCTTCAGCCTTCATTCATAGTTGTTTCCATGCTACTTTATTTGTGGCTGTTCTCTTCCACTGTTTTCCTGCTATGGTGGCTATATATCTATCCATCTCTTCCTGGATCGCTTCTTTTTGTTTCTCGTATGACCATTTCCCTGTGTTTGGCCTCGCTATTCTGTCCATAATATCGATTTCTCTGGTTTTCCGACGTATTTCAGTATTGGGGATTTTGTCCCTCAAGCTTACTCCCAGCATAGTCATTTCCATGGCTCGTTGAGTTACTCGTAGTTGTTTTGCCACTTTTTTGTTATTGCCATAGTTTCTAGACCAAAAGTTGCCACTGGTAATATACAACTGTCGTACGTTTTGCGTTTTAAATGCATTCGCATACTTTTATCCTTAAGGATGAAACTAAGTTTGCGAATGCTGCCCACGTTAGGTGTATCCTTCTCTTAATTTGTAAGGTTTGATTTTCCTTTTCATTTTTAATTACATGTCCCAAATATATATATATATATATATATATATATATATATATATATATATATATATATATATATATATATATACAACACCATCATAGAAACGGTAGAACTATATATATATATATATATATATATATATATATATATATATATATATACAGTGCGGATGATAAGTCTTACCCCCCCCTTTAATCTCCGTTACTGAAGGCAAAATTGAAAAACGCTCGGACACGTCAATTTTTATTTCAAACGAGGTGTTTTTTAACAACAAAAAAATTGTCACCCTTTCACCCCCTCCCCTTGACAGCTACTCCCTCCATTTTTTTAAATAGCAAGAGGGGTCGTGCGATACATCGTTGGAAAAGATTTTAAAAGTAGAATTCTAAAATTATCATTTTTAATTTTTTTAAATAAAAATACAAATAAAAATAAACAAACAAATAATATTAAATTAAATCTTCAAAAATAAATGAACTGGACAAATTATTCTAATTAACAACTTAATTACTGCAGGAGGTGTTCAAAATGTTCTCCATTTACTTCCTGGCAAAAGTAGATTCTTTGTTTGGTTTCCTCCCTAACCCTTTGTAGGGTCTGCATATCAATTCTGTCGCATTCTTCGAATATTTTTTGACGAAGTTCATCAAGTGTCATCAACTGGCTCGCATTTGGATTTAAGGTAACCCCATAGGAAAAAATCCATAGGAGTCATATCTGGTGACCTAGGTGGCCACTCAATGAACCCACGACGCCCAATCCATCTCCTCGGATATAAATTGTTTAAAAAATTTCGAACTGGAGCAGCGTAATGTGGCGTAGCTTCATCTTGTTGAAAAACAATATCTTGAGTGAATTCACCTGGGTTGGTTCTAACCACATCATTAATTGCAGGGATTATTTGTGTTTCCAATATGTTAAGGTAGCTATCCCCCGTTAAGTTACCTTCGTTAAAAAAAGGGCCTATAATGTGATTCCCTAGTATACCTGCCCAAACATTTAATGTAGTTGGGTATTGTGTGTGGCACTCTCGAAGCAATCGAGGATTTTCATCGAACCAATATCTTATGTTTTGTCGAAGTACATGACCGTTCAAACAGAATGTAGCTTCATCGGAAAAACAAATATGTTGTAAGTAATTTGGATCTTGTGTAATATTATTATCCATAATATCACAATATTGCATTCGTCGATCTGGATCATCCTCTGTCAATTCATGCACCATTTTATTTTATATGGGTGAAATTTTTGCTTCTTTAAAGTGCTTAAAACGGTCGAGTGACTTACTTCGCATTCGTGAGCAACATTTCTGCTTGAACTGGATGGATTTACTACAAATTGGGATACAATATCTACTTGTTTTTCCTCAGAAGTCTTATTTCTACCAACCCGTTTTTTGTTTTCGACAGAACCAGTTTCAAAAAATTTGTTGATGAGTAGTCTATAGTAATGTCGATCAATTGGACGATCCGGAAAACGTTCATAAAATATTCTTACCGCTTCATGAAAGTTACGGCCAGCTTCACTAAATATTAGAACGGCTTCACATTTTTCCACTAAACCACGAGGTTGTACCATTTTGTCTGTTTGGAATACAAAAATTTACAGGGTACCACCAAAACTCACCAATTGTTAATAATTACGCTTTGCTGTTGTCAATATTGTTCAGACTCAATAGTGCTAAATGTTTGTTGTTTTTGACAATACTTGTCAAAAACTAGACACGCCAATTAGGTTGTTTAAAAAAATTTTTCTAACAATGATACTTTCTTACCTACAAAGTATTTATTCAGCAATAAGTAAGAATAAAAATTAAGTAAACTTTGTTAATAGATTGTCCCATATGAAAGTAAAACCAGTGTACCTGATTTGGTATTGTTGAGGATCTTAAAGGAATAGATTGTTATTAACCAGAAGACAACTGAGCTTAAAATAAAGTGTTAGGGAGGAAACCAAACAAAGAATCTACTTCTGCCAGGAAGTAAATGGAGAACATTTTGAACACCTTCCGCAGTAATTATGTTGTTAATTAGAATAATTTGTTCAGTTCATTTATTTTTGAAGATTTAATTTAATATTATTTGTTTGTTTATTTTTATTTGTATTTTTATTTAAAAAAATTAAAAATGATAATTTTTGAATTCTACTTTTAAAATCTTTTCCAACGATGTATCGCACGACCCCCCTTGCTATTTAAACAAATGGAGGGGGCAGCTGTCAAGGGGAGGGGGTGAAAGGGGTGACAATTTTTTTTTGTTAAAAAACACCTCGTTTGAAATAAAAATTGACGTATCCGAGCGTTTTTCAATTTTGTCTTCAGTAACGGAGTTTAAAGGGGGGGGGGGTAAGACTTATCATCCGCACTATATATATATATATATATATATATATATATATATATATATATATAGTTCTACCGTTTCTATGATGGTGTTGTATATAATAATATCCTCTTGGCTGCTGCTTATTATTTGTGTTTTGTCAAGATTCTACTTTAACCCTCATTTCTCTTGATTTTTTATTTAGGCCTTCAGCATAGATTTTAGTTCTTGGATGTCTGTGCTTCTCTGTATTGTTATCCGCAAATTTTAAGTCGCTAAGATACGCTCCATCGATCTTTAGTCCCTTTACGTCTCAGGCTAATTTATTGAACACACTTTCTAAGGCCAAAGTGAACAGCTTAGGCGAGATGATATCACCTTGACTCACGCCCTTACCAAGGTTTATCTTTTCGGTTATTAGGTCTTCGTCTACATTTATGTGGAAAATTGCTCCGTCATATATATTCTTAATGAGGCCAGAATATCTAGAACCAATTCTAGTATCGTCTAGAGCTGTCAGGAAAACCCATGTCTCGACACTTGTCAAAGGCTTTATGGTAATCGACGAAGGTCAGGTGTAACGGTTAATTGTATTCTGTTGATTTTTCAGTTACTGTCCGAATTGTTTGTAAATGCTTTTCTATGGGGCAGAATTAGTTTTTTCGAGGCTTCGGTATTTGTCGCTCCAATAAGCATTTATTATAACAATAACTTCTTCCAGAAGGGCTCCTATCATTTTTGGGACCTCCGTAGTAATTGTGTCATTCCGGGGGCGTTTGTGTTTTTCATTTGTTTGAGAGCGACTTTAATTTTGGACGGCAGTATTTTAGGAAGATTTTCTGAGTCTATATTTAGGATGTTTTCATATTCACAGCTATAGACCTATAAGCATCTTATCCAACTTTGCAAAAGTATTTGAAATTGATATTTATGATCGCATTTACCCATCAGTTAACAATCACATATCTACATTCCACCATCGATTTATGACAAATAGATCTACCATTATAAATTTAGCTCGTTTCACACAATATGTTTCACACGTACTGTATGACAATGGTCCGGCATACACTATCTATACTGACATAGCTAAGGCTTTTGATAAAATTCAACACTCTTTTATTATCTCTAAATTGCAGACTTTTGATTTTCATGAATCATTACTTGAGTTTTCTAATAGTTATCTTTGTAAATGTGTACAGTTTATAACTTACAATCACTTTTTTTGGTGTTCCCCAGGGGTCCAACTTGGGGCCGCTGCTTTTTCTGTTGTTCGTTAACGATCTGACTGACCACCTATTTTATAAACAACTCTTATTTGCAGACGATTTAAAAGTATTTCTATCAATTTCTAGTAAAACGGATTGTGAACACCTGCAGCTTCAGATTGACCGTATTCATGAATGGTGCATTCAAAACTCTCTTCAATTAAATGTTTCCAAATGTAAAATAGTTACGTACTCTAGAAAGTTCCAACTAATTTTTTCCCTTACACATGTAACAATATTGATCTTATTCGCACAAATGTTACCACCGACTTAGGCGTCATGTTCGATCATAAACTGGGCTTTAATATGCATATCGATACCACATGTAGATCTGCAGGGTACATTACTCGAGACTGAAAAATGCTCAAGGCGTTGTCTTTTCTGAAAGCTCAGTATTACACCTTTGCTCGCTCTAAACACGAATACTGTGCAATAATTTGGTATCCACATTACAACGTTCAAAGGGATGCCTTAGAATACGTGCAGCGTAAGGTCATGGCCACAGTTTTTTGGGTGTCATTCACATCGATTACCTTGAAAAGGGTAAAACGATCACCGGCTAATATTATTCACAGCATTTCACCGTATTTGACGAAAAAGAAAATGCTGTTCCACTAAAACAATGCAGGCGTCCTGTTTCTAAACTGAATAAATGGCTGGGTTGAATGAAGACGTCATCACTGAAACAACCGCCTATTTTGAGGGCCTCGAGAAAACCTATTATTTGGAACGAACAAAAAAGTTGTAAGAACGCTGGACTAAATGTATAGAGCTAAAATGAGACTATGTTGAGAAATAAAATGCTTATTTGCCGAAAAAAATATCTTTATTCAAAAAGTCACTGACTTATCAAACTGCCGTCGTATCACTTTGCGTTATTATCAACTACAATTCAATAGATGAAATTAGACGTGCCGTAATTACTGTGACTACTAAGAGCTAAATTGTCAATTGTCTATTTTTTGTTTGTGTATTACTTTTTTTGTGTTACAGTCATTTGCATAACCACACAGCCCTCAATTCTTCTTCTTCATCTTTTTTCTTAGGCTTTTGCTTGTTTATTCTTCACGCTTTGATTGCTTTCAAGGTGTCTCTATTGATGATGAAAACCACGAATCGGCCCGTCTCTTTGGGGGTCGTCCTACGTCTCTTCTTCCTTCGGGTCTTAGATCTCTTACTATTCTAATCATCCTGTTCTCATCCGTTCTCTCTACATGATTGTTCTATTCTTTCCTACGTTTCTTTGTGCATTTTACTATATCCGTTACCTTGCAAGCGCCTGTTATCAGCGCGTGTCTCCCCAGCATATATCGTTATTGGCCTTACCATTGTTTTATAAATTTTTACCTTGCTTCGTATATACATCTATCTTTTCTCCAGGTTAAATCTCTTAAGAAATCTGATACTCTTGAGCCTTGCAATGTTTAGTTCACCTCTTTATATAGATGTCTGACGCCCATGATGTTAATTCCGAGATATTTAAAGGACATAACCTCTTCTATCATCGATCTATTTCTAGTTTGCATCGCTCTGGGTATTTTGAGATGGCGAGGGATTTAGTTTTGTCGGTTGATACAACACTCAGCCTTCAATTACTTTAGCTTATTTACTTAGATTGTAAACGATCGTGTGCCTAAATTGTACAAATTGTCCTGTAAATAGATGTTCTTCTGTTGGACAATAAATGCATTCTTATTATTGTTATTATTATTATTATTATTATTATTATTATCTTGTTCATGTAGAAAGTTATACATCGGAATCACAAAACGTAGCTTTGATACTAGACGTAAAGAACATATGCGATTTTGTACAGTAGGAAAACCAGAAAAATTTGCGGTATGAGTATATTGTAAAGACAATCTCATTATTATGTTTGTTTCCCTATTGAGATATATAAACATCATAGTAACTCCAATAGGCAAAAAGAAAATCTTCGTTTAAGTAGGTTTTGGTTTCTTAGAATACTAAAAAAAAAAGGCGAACGGTACAGTAGTAATTTTAATTTTAGGTTTTGGTAGGTGTAGGTGCTGTGTTTTTCCTACACCTTGAAGTAAATGCTTTACCAAATATTTATTAAATTACCACAGCACTATAATTTAACATATGTAGCTGAAATTAAAATTTAAATTAAAAATTATGTAAAACCTACTACATTGCGTTTTCACTGTAAAATAACACTTACATTTACTAACAAAACAACTTCTTTGTTAGATTTGACTGGATTTTTAATTGGTGTCAAGTTTCTATTTGTGAATGCTTTTATCAATTCAAATCATACGTTTTTACAACTTTACACTTACATCATAATTTGTTGAATTTTATTAAATTTTCTCTTCGATTATGACATTTTTCACTGTTAGTATTCAATCGATAAAGCATGTTCTTCTAATTTATCATCTTCAAGGCAATTTAGCTGTATTTAGTTTATTAAGGATCTAGTATTCTTTACTAAAATTGTATTCCATGGTTGGCTTTATATGTTTATCAAACTGTTATATTAATAGCAGGCTTATGTTTGCGTTTTCAATTTTCAAAGTTCGTAAATTTGTTTTAACATCTTAAACAACTCTGAAAGATTTTATTACAACTGAGAACGATAGCTGTAAGTGTTTTCGAAACACTTAGATTTGTATAAAGATAAATACAAAAATACAGCATTAAAAATATGTGTAATAGTACCAAAAGTTTACATTTTTTTATTGACTCATACGTTTCCACTTTTATGAAACTAAGTTTTAAGGTTGATTTATTTTATAAACTTTTCTTTTTAAGTTCTTATTCTCCTTTTAATATTATAGGTAAACAGTTTTATTCCATGGGTTGCGTGCGATCCTCATATTGATTACCGCTTTCTCCACAACGTCAAACGTTTTGCCCATGTATTACTGTTTTATTTAGGAGTTTAAGACGTTGGCTGCCGTGTAGGCCCAATGCGTTGTCCCGCTAAATTTTTGATAATGGTCATGTGACGCCAAATTACATATGTAACATACTACTTTGCTTTTTATGTGGGGGTCAGAATATTATGGTTTGTAGAAACAGAAAATGTGTTTGGCGTGTGACTTGGCAGCTATAGCCACAAAACAGGGTGCTCAAAATCTTGATTATTTAAAATTTGTGTTCATACATAATTGTTATTTTGAGGTACAAAACGTGAAATATAAGAAACACAAATACACATTCCATTTAAATAATAAAAAAACTAAACTACGAGTGAAAATTGTTATTTTGTACACTTATGCACTTCAAAAAAACAAGATAAACAATAGTTTTTTGAGCTTTGGTAACACCTCAGTTTGGTGCGTGGAGCCTTTGCTTGAGCAAAACACGTCCATTTTCTACTTTTAGTCTTTCATAGCATAAACAGCATGTTCCTTTATGATTTCTGCCAACATCTTCAAGAATGTGTTTGGTAGTGTCGATATGGTCATCAGGGTTTAGGTCTTCTACATTTAGAAGTTGGGCTGCCAATAATTCTTTGAATTTTGTGATATTCATATTGTCGTTAGTCACTTCTTGGATTTACAAGAGATGTGCCAGTCAATAACACAATAGCCAGTTTCTGTACCACTTGACTACTCGTCTAAGACAGGTGTTGTATGCTTTCATCTGATCGGACAGATCTACACAGGCGTTATGGTTATTATAATTAATTACTGATGGCGGTTTTTCTTTTCCTTTAGAGCCATGTTTTACTTTTACCAGCTGTGAATTGTGCTTGGTACTGAAGATAAGCACATCCCACTTATCCTTCCATTTCTGCACCATTATGCCAGAATTGCTTTCAGCAGTTAGAACTTTTCCCGTTTTCAATTTCAATTTTTTTTCAGTAATTTTAAAGGTTCAGCTTACGACTCGATCGAAGGGTACCAACCAAATGGGAATGTTTATCTAGCAATGTATGCGCTGATGGCACACTGGTATAGTAGTTGTCCGTGTATATGGTGCGTCCCGCATTCAATAAGTTTGCAGACACAGAGACCACAATATTTTGCGATAAAGACTGACCTTCTACTTTATCTTTACCGCAGTATACCAAAAGATTATAGGTATATCCTTTTCTAAGCATAATTTGTATAACTTTTGTAAATTTGTGGCGCTTATTTTTTGATGTACTGCTTGAAACTCAAGCGTCCTGTGAAGCGAACAAAAGTTTCATCGATACATACAGAATCTTTTGATACCACGGGAGCTTGAAACTTGTTGACGAGCGATTCAATGAGAGGTAATATTTTGTGCAACCTCTCTGTAGTAACCACATCTTCAACATCAACTGAAATCGATTTCTTGACATTAGCGATTTTCTTTTATTTTGGTAGAGAACATTTTTGTTCCAGTAGGATTCTGTGGACAGATAAGAGTCCGATCTAAAATAGAAGTCCAATGTATTTTTTCATTTCGCTAGTGTCTGCCCATTGATGAATTCTGGCCTTTGGTGCCGATTCTTTTGCCTCACACTGAGCTGCATCACGGTTGGTTTCCAGAACAATCATATTGAGCAGACGTACATTGACGAATAAAGAATAAACATCTCTTGGACTTTTATTGAAATAATTTTCATATATTTCTACATTCACACCAGTATTAGCACCTGTATAAGTTAACTTTTTCAAGTGCATGCCCGTTTTCAAATAAGATTTGTTGCTATTGCTTCTATTTCATTTTCGTCACTGCTACCTGCAGTGTAATCCCTTATGACCCGTTCCATGGTTTCCGTCTCGGTTCTGATAAGTCAAAAGGATCTTCGTCTTCATCAGAGAAAACGTTCTATACATCAAATTTTAATGTTAAAAACTACAATATTCAAAGACCAAATAAATACCTTACCTGACAAAGTTATTCCAAGTTACGTTGTTCTTCTTCGTAACTCATATTCACAGCATGTAAAAATAATAATAACAAAGATAATAATAACCAGAGTAATTGATCGCAACAGTACAACGTACACTGATCTGAGATAAAAATAATACTAACGACACTACAAGACAAGCTACGACTTGTTTATGCGTACTTTACTTTCTGACCGTAACTCCAGGTATACCGGGTGTAAATCAAATAGGGGCTACTCCTGTAACTTTTGAACGTGTCGTTAGATTTTGTTTAAGTTTTGATAGGTTATATTAGAGCCAGTTTGGGATTTTTTTATAAAAAACAGTATGGCCGACTTCCGGTTTCACCGGAAATGACGCAACAGCTGAGAATTTAAATACAACAACCTGTATATTTTTACATGTTTGGGTTCTACGGCTTCAAACACATATAGTTCATCTGCCAAATGTCAACTCAAACGCCATTTTACTTTGACAGAGTCGGCTTCAAGGGCATGTTGTGTCAATAAAATACTAGTACTTGAAATAGCTATTTAATATACAGGGTGGCCCATGTATGTTTCTATTAGGAACAGTAAGTTATAGTTAAAAAACCGTAATTGTTAAATTTGATCGTTAACAAGCTTCACAAAAATTAATTATTAGGAAAAATAATATTGTGGGAGTAATTGTACGTCAATTATCTATAATTTAGATGACGTCATAATGATCTAAAATTAAAATAGTTAAAAAGTAAAATTAAAATGGCGCCTGAGTTGACATTTGACAGATGAACTGTATGTATTTGAAGCCCTAGAATTCAAAAATGTAAAAATATACAGGATGTTCCATTTAATTTTTCAGTTTTTGCGTCATTTCCAGTGAAACCGGAAGTAGGTCATATTGTTTTTTTTTATGTAAAAAATCCCAAACTGGCACTAATATAAGCCACCAAGATTTGAACAAAATCCAACGACCTGTTCAAAAGTCACAGCGGTGGCCTCTATTTGATTTAGACCCGGAATGTCACGCAGACCTTATGATAAATTTATTGGAACGGCGTGTACTCAATATGGTGTCTCATGGATGAAAACATGTCTAACAAGTTTTTTCGCAATATTATAGGTAACATAGTCACACAAACAATTTTTTCTTCCGTTACATAAAAAATATCGTTGTGGCTGTACATTACGGTAGTCAACGTGTTAACTAACAGGATACAACACGATTGCAATGTTGTGCAGTTATCTGTTATGTAACATTATAAGAATGTGCACAATAATTGAATAATAGTGAATCATATTTGTATTGCTTGAAATAAAAATAAAAAACTCATAGTGGTTGAATATGACCAAACTATCAATAGTACAATTTACAGACTTCTTCGTTATGACGTTGGAGACTTGAATTCTATAATATAGTATAATATAATAGCTGGGTACTAAATAAAGATGACTATATGCTACTGAAGTACGGTTCACACAAATCTTGAATCTTCCCAAAACAGATAAATGAATTTTTTACGTTCACAAATATTTAAGGATTATGTAGCACTCACTTCTGCTTAAGAAATATTACCTAAGTTAGTCGTTCAGACAACTTACCTGCAACAGGACGAGTCATTCCTTTTTAATTAAAAAGTTAGTAAAAAATGCTTTGAAATATTAACAACACAGACACCTAACGTGTTTACCACGAAAAATTTTAACCTGACAATACTAATTGTTTCGTTAATTGAAAAAATTACCTGATTTAATCTTGATATTTTAATGGATTAAGCGTAATTGTATAGGTAAACAAGTTCTTATGTAATAAAACGAAACAAAAGCGTAATGTCATCAAAAGTTAAAAAAAAGGTTTATGTAAAGAGGGTGCAAATGCAAGTGACAATAAATAAAATTAAAAGGAGACATGCGTAACAAATGGGGTATTTACCACCAAAAATAAGCTTAATTTCTATTCTAGCATCGTCCACAGCGTCTAAAATCACGAAGCACCCTTAATATTGCTTACGGTGGTAAGCCTACCATTACAATTCATATATAATCACTCCCTCATAAAATTTCATCTCCTTCTAGTTTGTTGTGGTTAACCAAGAAATAAGATTATAAAAAAAATGTATATAAGGGTGAATAAATGTATTGTTTGTACGAAATATTAGATTAACAGTAATCCTAAGTTAATATTCTTTGATACGCGTTGAAAGTCGGATGAAACCGAGCAGTGTAGCTTAACCAACGCGCCGCTATAATGTAGCGGTAAATTGAGTAAGGGCTACACCCCTGTTTGAGATATCACCCCCTTGAGCCCCATTTACCAGCCAGACTCTATTATTATTGTATAGAACAAATCAGAAGGTTAGCGTGGAGTGGCCTAATACCTATATAAATCATCGCGAAATAAAAATGTAACTAGGGATTAGTGATGCTTAAGGGGATTGCTGCCTGTTAAGGGATGCTGTTACTATATTTTGATGCAGTGCGGTTAAAAGTAGAGAGAATTTTGTTTTATTAGTTTAGAAAGAGCGCTCTCTTGAACTTTTAAAAAACTTGTAACCTGGAAAACATCCAATAACAGAATGTATGTCAAAGATTAGTAACTTAAGTTGAGGTTAGAAAAACCATACCGTAAACGTTTGTGCTTTTTAAATCATAACATAAACTTCCATAACTTTTGTTGACGAAAAGCTGTCACAGGAATCGGCAAACTTTTAAACAATGGTTCAAAAAGAAAGAAACAATGAGTTAATCGTTTAACATTCATCTTAGGGTAGCTTTTTGTATTCTGGCAAGTTTATTTTTCTTACATTAGATAAATACACTTTCATGTTTATGTTAATGTACATATTGATGTTGCAATATAAGTTTAGTGGATTGTAGTTTCTAAAAAAGGGTGGTGATTTAATGTATACTGTAGTGGGCACTTATTATTATTATTATTATTATTATTATTATTATTATAAAATAATAATTTTCGCTACACCTACATTTCATTTTATTAAAATTATTGGAATTTTTTCAAAATTCTGTTTCTGTTGTTTTCTCTAACTTAAGTTTTAAGTAAAATAGGTATAGTTTGATTCAAATAAAGTTGGGTATGACATTATAAAAAAGGCACGAACTAAGATTTAGGTGACGTAAATATTCATTAAATCAACAAAGTATATTTTATCAGCGACAGTGAATTGTTATAATTTAGGACATGGTTTGATTATAATTACATATCATCATAATACATAACCTATATATTTGTAAATAAACAATTATTTTTTTTGCTAATTATAAATTAAATCATTTCAGGTGGAAAAATTGATAAAAGTTGCAATTAGTTTGTTATTCTCAAGATTTATGACAACCCTTCTAGAAGCATAATTATTGCTTTATAATCGACATAATTCTTGTAGATACTTTACGATAACATAAATATCGATACATTTGTGATTATTTCATTCTTGTAGAAGAAAGTGTGTACAGTGTAATGTAGTTCGAAGTTCAACGAAATTATTGATGTTTAGGTAATATTTTAATTTAGTACATAGTCTAAATATATTTCATATTGCTCCAAGTTAAATGAAAAGCAATTTAAATCAGTACATGTATTCAGTCCACCTATTGCAGAGTTATCAATATGTCACGTAAAAATTAGAATATTTACATTACATTGTAATTAAAACGTTTAAATTACAAAAATTATTCACTATCAGTGTCACTTTCAGAAGTGAATTCGTTGACATGTAATTAATGGTTGCACAACCCCAAAATGTTTTTCAATTTCCCACCACTGTAACATAGACACTTCTTTCTGCCAATATGCCCCATCAATTCGTTGCAAGAATTTCATCCATATTTCTTTTACATAGTCATTGTTAAATTTGGAATTATGTCTTCCTATATTTTTGTTGTAGTGTTCTTTGCAGTTTACCCACACCAGTTAAATTGTATTAAATTGACAATGATATGGTGGTAAGCGTTATACTCTGTGTCGACACTTGTGTGCTATTTCATCTATTTCGTACACCTTTGGTATCGCATTGATAGGTTCATAAGCTATGTTGCGCTTTAATAGAAAATTACATATTTCTTCTTTCTTAGATGAATTATTTGCAATTTTTTCTTGAAGTTTGGAATGATAACTAGCATTGTCCTTTACAATTAAAGATGGTTCATTTAGGCTTGCAATTAAATTATTTTCAAACCATTTTGTAAACAACTCCACGATGGTCTGTACTTTGTGACTTTGTAGAAAACAAAAGTGAAGCATCAGAAATAAATCCATCTTCATTACCTGAATGAACAACTATAAATCTAAAAGATACTGTTATTTTATTAGGAATTATAACATAAATTACAACAAACCTTTTTCCTTCACCCATTGGCTCCTTCGTCACGCTTTTCTTAGATTTATCATGCCAGCTTCTGTTGTGAGATCCTCGCCTGAAAATCCAAGTTTCATCTAAGAATACAGGATTGTGTAATTTTACTCCTTTATTTTTGTAATATTATCTTAAGAATTGTACACGTTTGGCAGCAATATGTCATTGTTCCAGTAAATCTCTCCTACCATCATCTACTATAGATGAAAATCCAATGGAATGTAAGAGATGTCTTAAACTTGATCTACTGAAATCGAAAACTTGACTATTGCTTAATTCCTTTTGTAATGATGTCAGCGTAACATGTATACTTACAAAAACAGGTATAGTACTAGACAAGGCATATCTTGCATGTTTCTAGCATTTTGAATGCATTTCATAAATTTTTCTTTGTACAGCATCCTACACATAGTCATCAACTTCGGATATTTCGTACGCTTTCTCCGCTTGACTGGCGACTGTGGAGGTTTATTTGCTTTTGGGCTTCTGTAACCTTTTTTTTATAGTACTAACTGTATTTATACTAACCCCATATGCTTCAGACGTGCGCTAAAAGTAGTCCTTCCAAGTGTCATATTTTACACAACAATGTACTACATACCTGGATAGCAGATTCAAATGGAATGAGTGCCCCTTGATTGTCACGTTCCCGTTCAAAATAATTAAGCACATTCATAACTACGAGCTGCGCTTGAGATCTAAGGTACCTATTACGTTGGATACCTAAAATTTTGTAAATTTTATATAAATTATGTAAAAATGTTACCAAATTACCGATAATTCACTGTACAAGTTGTAGAGTTTTGAGAAAAAAATAGCAGGAGTGACAGATGCGGCTTCTTAATCACGACGCATGTTTTAGTGCGCTAATATGAACTGTAGGCAGATTTACGTTTTTTTGGCCATGCTTCTCTAATACATGTAGTTGAGAGTCATAAAAATATATAATTTTATTATAGAGTTTCACATCGATGACATACCAAACTTTTTTTGAATCAAACTTTAATTATTGTTTTGTTTTGAGTAAAATTCAATAATTAAAAATTATTATTAATTTTATTAAATACATAAATAAAAAGTTTACCTCGAGTAGGATTTGACCTACGACCTGTAGTTTGAGCGGTACTCGAGCAAAGTACAGGTCGTAGGTTCAAATCCTACTCGAGGTAAACTTTTTATTTATGTATTTAATATATTTATAATAATTTTTAATTACATATTTACTTTTGAACTTATTTATTCATAACAAAAACTTAATAATTTGAAATTCAATAAGTTAAAGTGCTATAATAAATGATTAAGAGTTTGAATTATGTAAAGTATAATATAATTAAGTATAATAATTACTTATATGGATTTTGTTTTTAATAAATTTTGACCATAACCTACTGCCTGCTAATTGGACACAAAACAACATTTTAGTAAATCTTAAATCCTGAGCTTCTTTTTGAAAATGATTTTATACAATTAAATATTTTTGGAAAGCCCACATTATTCCTGATAAATATAAGAAATAATATACCGGGTGGTCCATTAAAAACAACGTATGCTTGCTTCATAACTAAAACACGGAATGTGTTAGAAAAAAAATCTCACTGCGCCAATGGATTCCACAGAAAATATTCTATAGGCATAACTTCTTCGATAAGTTTTAAAACAACTGAGATACGAGGGGTGCATCAAAAGTGATGCTTTTCAACTCTACCCTGTATCTCAGAAACCATAAGGGCTATGAAAATTCAACTACCACCATCTGTAATTTCACAAAAAGCAGCAAACTGTCGCGAAAACCGCAACTCTCTATTTCTAAAAATAAGGGAGATACCCCGCGAAAGTGCCGAAAATGGGATATCCTACATCAATTTGTTAAAAAAATCTTACTTATTGTACTATGATAACGGTAACACAAATACCACCTTCAAATATATAACTTCCAGTCCCGTTTAACTTATTTAAATTTAATGCCGACAACCTTTATATTAGATATTTTAGAACCTGGACTAGACTAAGACATACATTAAAAGTTTAATATGAGGTCCTCTTACACTTGTTATACATTTTTGGCAATTAGCAACAAAAAATTGAAAGTTAGTATGTTGCATTTTTTTTAATGATCTAACCTGATTAGCAGTAATCGTGTACAAACCATATAGTAGTCTCGTTAAGGTCTACATTTTATACCACTTATAAACACATCTAGAATGTATAAATTTGCGTACATGATTTCAACCCCAAAAATAGGTATATAATATATATATATATATATATATATATATATATATATATATATATATATATATATATATATATATATATATAATTGTATAAAGTATAAAAATGTTTGAATTTATTATTTAGAGTCAAACAATAATGTTACTGGATATTTTAATGTCCTTAATTGATTGCAATATTAATTTCACAATTTTTTAACTCAGTTTAATAACTGATTTAGTAAGTCACTAACAGATATCGATCCTTTTTCTTACGAAAGACACGTCCATCGACACTACTTCTTTAATATTTTTATTTTATTTTATAACGAGACGGATGCACGATAGGACGTCAGCTATCAAATTAGCGTATAGGGTGGGCCGTTTTTCAAAAATTGCAATTTTAAGTACCAAAACAGTTTGAAACAGATCAATTAAAAGCGCAAAAATATAAAAAAGTCAACACTAACAATATCAGGTCAAGATGTTAAACACTTGTATGAGTTGGAATGTAAGTCAAAACCAATTTCGAATGTAAAACATCAAAAATTTCATAAACTATTTTGATATGATTTCATGTGACTTTTATACACCTGGTCCAGAGCTCCGGGAGCAATTCTATAATGTGTTAAAAAAATACGTACTTATATAAATTATGTACTCAACGGGGCTTTGTAAATTTAAGATAGACATATAAAATCAAAACATTATTCTGTGATTTACTCATTTTTTCACATGCTCATCGGTAAATGGTCCTTATCTTACTAGTGAGTCATCTAGGAGCGTGCAAGTAGTTGAGAATATATGTCTGCACTTAGAGTAGATTACATATAGGCTAAATAATACCTCATAACTTTCCTGAAAAAACGCTAAAAATGTCACTTTCTAGTTACGCAGATATGAGCATAGCGACCCCTAAGTATTTTTGAATCATTGGGAGTATAGCCTCTGAGAAACTTTGTTGATTATGTAACTTGTAACTGCTTATTGAAAATATTACTGGTAATCACCATTAAAGATAAATGGGTAATAAATAATTATACTTACTAAATATCAGCTTACCCGATTTTGCAAAAAGTTAATGGAAATTTGATAGTTTAACGCAAAGATATACATATTTTCGCGGCGTTTTGTAAGCAATATGAAAAAATGAAGGTGGCCGTTTGTGGGCATGGAGGACTTTTTTTCAAAGATACCTTGATATGGAAAAATGAGATGTTTGCTTCCGTCCCGTTTTGTTCGTTATTATATTCTAGTTAAAAACACTCCTACCTATGTGCATAATATAATAACGCTTCGCGTAGTATTAACATTAATATTAGGCGTTAGGATTCCATAAATATACCATTTCATCAAACCGCAGCGTTTCGATGACCTTTCTCATATACGATACTGCCTGATCCGACATAAAATATACCATAAGAATTAATAATGCTGTTCAATATCTAAGAAAAAAAAGGAGAAACAGTAAAAAAGCTGTAAATACCACAAAAGTAAATACATTATGTGTGTCTTAAATTACAAGGTGATAAAACCTATTTGATTGGTGAATTTTTCTTGCACACTAAAGTTATTTGGATGTCGATATATCTCAATGATCTGCCGGATTTACACGGTAGATTGTGTACACAATTTTTGGAATTCTGGTGTTTATTGTGTCGTTTGGTTTTAATTAGTATTCCCTGGCGTTCTTTTTGAAGTGCAGTGCGTATATCGTATTTGCTACCTATCCTTCGTATTTTGTCCCAGGTACATGGTTACCATCTCCCTTTTTCTTTTTTCAGGAGCATATTGTTTCAGTCTATCGTTCAAGCATCTTTCCACGCCTAACGTCACATTTAGAGTTGTAATGTATGTACCTCCCCGTATGGTTGGGTTTCCTGTACACATTTGTCGTAAAAGTGCTTTCATGTCTGTGTACGAGTACATCCAGGAATGGTACTTTTTGTTTTGAATTGGAATTGAATATGATTTGATAAAATTAAGAGTTACGAATTCAAGTTAAGAAACGCTGGATATGAAACTTTGTGAGAAATAGTTGAAGTTTAGTAAAGCCCGAGAAAGTTTATTAACATTAGAGACGCGATAATCGGAATATTTGAAGTTAAGCTTAATGGAACTTGCTGCTGATATTTAGGTATTAGCTTATGGATGATTAAGCTCAATTGAGAGAATTCAGATTTGTATCTTGTTAGGAATAAAAGATCCAATAAAATGGCGTTACAAAACGTACATTTTTTTGGTTTATATATATATATATATATATATATATATATATATATATATATATATATATATATATATATATATATATGATGATTATTATCTATAATTATGCTTCCATATGTGTTATTTCGTACCGTAACATCTTTAGTCTTGCGTTTTCTTAAAGGGGAATTAAATGAAATTATTCTCCAAAATATTTATCTTAGAGGTCGATTCATACACAACAGTGACGTGTCAGTGCCGTATCCGGCATGTGATTGCACCGATCATGATTTTACAGTAACTTCTATTCATACTAAACAGTGTTGGTTCTGTTGTTTGTCAGAGCATTTCAATGACAAATATAGCAATGTTCTCAGATGAACTGTTGATGATTGCTTTGGTTGTGGATAAAGAAGAGGAAGCCCTAGTAAAAAAAAACGAATGTGGGTTCATCGGGCATGGAAAAACAGGCCAACTGTATAAAAAGTTAATTAACGATGAAGCACAGTTCTATGAATACTGTAGAATGTCAGAAAAGTCATTCAACTTACTGTTAACAAAATTAGTGGTTCATCAGAAAAAGTAACATACACTGGAGAAAAGCGATTACGGCAAGAGAGCGACTTGCTGTTTGTTTGAGATAAGTGCCGAACTATCAAAAAACAACGACAATTTTTTTTTATATGATTATATATTTAGTCGCTTTTTTAAGAATATATAAAAACTTTACTTTACGAGCACTAACTTTCAAATTATTTTGCAATGAATTAGGATCAAATTGTCTGCTGATTTTGATCAGCAATAGGTTGATGGAAGTTTTCTGGTGTGATGGTAGATCTTGTCGAGGTGGATTGATAGCTTCCTTAAGGGCAAGGTTGCTGAAAGTATGTTAGCGTAGAAAACGGAAAGAAATGCTGCTCCCCGACTTGCTCTTGGTCCATAAGCATTTTGAATTCATACTTCTGAACGGCAGAAAAGATATCTGATTTAGCATAATGCCAGTATCGTGGCAGCAATTTTTTTAAAGCAGCTGTTCCTGATAAGAAAAGCATCAACTGGATGGTGTGTGTCGGAAGTGAGAACGTCATTTTTTTTTTATAAAGTACTCCATAACAGTAGTATCAACCATTTTGGGTGGATGGGCATTGGGGACTAACTGTGTTGGTTTTTTTTCCGGTGTAGAATACACAGTAGAACTTCTTTGTGGTAAATTGGACCAAGTACCATGTTGTGACTCTTCGTCTATAGTCACAAGATTATCAAATTCCGTCGAAACGTCTTGGCTGTTTTCTTCTTCACTAATATGATAATGATCTATTTGGCTTCTTACTTTGACGTCAATATTAGACCTGGAAACCACGTCCTCAAAAAAAACGGCTTCAAAAAGCTTAACTGTTCGGAAAATTTGTATGCCTTCACTTTTTTTGCCTTTTGACCACTGATATAAAAGATAAACAAAAAATCAGTTGTGTTTGCTATTATTTCATTGACAGAGGGTTATTTATTGGGTTACTTTAAGAATTTTTTGTCCTTTGATAATTTTTGAAAAACCGTTTTGTTTTCAGCTTACAACACTAAATATCCTGTACTGCAATCTTTTTTCTCAGAATTTGTTTACTTTTAGGTATTTGGCCATTAGAGATGCACTAGAGACAATTTCGTTTAGCTATGGCACGGGACCTAGCAAAGGTCACAATATCGTACACGAAACGAGTTGATGCCGACTCCGACAGAGGAAATGTAGAACAAGATAGCAAATGGTTTTATGAAATATGGAACTTTCCTAACTGTATAGGAGCTATTGATGGAAACACGTTAGTATTCAGGCTCCTATAAACAGCGGATCACTATTTTTTAGTTACAAAAAACGTGCTTCATAATTTAGTTGGCTCTTGCAGACGCTCATTGTAGTTTTATTGCTGTTGATATTGGTGCATACGGCTAGAATAGTGTTGAAGTTTTTGCAAAATCAAAATTAAGCATAAGACTTCAATATGGTTCATTGAAAGTTCCACGTATTTCTATCATTGCAAATACCAATATTAAAGTGCCTCACGTTATTGTAGGGGACAAAGCGTTTCCGCTTAAAAACTAATTGAAGTGACCTTATCCAGGGGACAATTTGGATGATAAGAAGCGTAAGTTCAATTACCGTTTGAGCCGTGCTAGGAGGACTTCAAAAATGCATTTGGTACTTTATCTCAAAAATTTAGACTTTGCAGTCGGCAGATTCAGGCACTACCCAATCATGTATATTACATAACTTAGCCCACTTGCTTATTGCATAATTTCATTAAAAAATACGACAGAACTACGTATAATTACGTTCACCAGGCAGATTTGAGTTCTGCTCAAAGATTACAGAATGTACATTTGTAAGAAGGAACGCAACGACAGATATATATATTTAGGAGTACTTCACTTCTGATGGTGGGTTGCTACCTTTGTTATCAAACGTTTAATAAATAAATGTTAATAATAAAATAATATACATACCATTTATTTAGAATTTACATCAGTTCTACATACATAAAGACAAAGTTTACGTCGATTGGGGCTTGAACCTCGAATCCGCAATTGGTTAGGGCGGTACTCTAGCAAAGTACAGGTCCTAGGTTCAAATCCTACTCGAGGTAAACTTTTTATTTATGTATTTAATAAAATTAATAATAATTTTTAATATACATACCAGTTGTTTTCATTTCATCTCCTATTTTACACCATATCGCATTTTTGAATTTTGTGTCCATATATTTTGGATGTGCCAGGTGGTATAATGGACGATATTGGTGCATTAACTCTATTAGTTTTTCGCTATTCATGTTCAGCGCGAAATAAACAATAAATTTTTGAACTAAAAAAACACGGCCGTGAAAACGAAAAAATATCGTCAGACAGGAATCTAAATTTCACGGTAGGCTCACTGCGATACTGCACTGGCACTGTCACGCGCCGAACCATTGTGAACAATACCCTTAGAATTTCTAGAAGAATATTTTTGGCCATGTAGGTTTGAGTACGTGCCGGACACGGCACCGTCAGCTCACTGTTGTGTTGCTAAAAAACGATACCTACTTTGTTTAACAAAAATTTTAAATTGAAATTTAAATTTGTTTTTCCTTTAAACCAATTAAACGCTCTAAGATCAAGAAATCGCTGAAGTAAAAAAATGACAACGAACAGGTTCATCCACATCATTTTAAGAATTTCTAGTGCTTCAGGTGTATCATAAACCTTGTATTATGGATAAGCAATATGAGGAAATAAATATTAAGCAATAAATTATAACATTAATCCAATTTTAATAGCAATACTTGTCAACTAGGTATCACAGTATACTCTGTTATTATTTGATGTTTTTGTTCAACTTTGGCAACTTTACACAGAATCTACGAATGTGTTATTAAAAAAATAACCATCAAAGTCATAAATATTAAAAATTGAAAGTAATAATGTATGTTGTGCACAATAACTATGTGATAAGTAAATAAAAAAATAATATTATATCATCAATTAACTTAAATTTAAACTAAAAATGACGCAATTTTTGTTAAAATTATGTCATTCTACCACCACTTATTAATTTTAATAGTGTGTCACACATAAATTATTCAGGAGACGGTAAACCAAGGAACATAGGATGAGTAGGATGAGAATGGTGCCGATGTGTGACGTCATCTATTTTAGATAATAAAAACAAAACTACTGTAACCTAACATAATTAGATTAGATAAACAGAACTACAATAACCTAACAAAAGTAGATAGTTAAACAAAACTACTGTAACCTAAGAGAGAAAAAAAAATGCAGGAGCCGGCTATCGAACCCGCACCAACGACGTGGAATACGACTCCTACCGTTACACCACCAGCGTACTAGAAGTTTAACGTTGAAAGTGATATTTAAACCATTTATTCAACACCTATTTATGTGAGCCATGATGACGGCACCATCCTCATCCTATGATCCCTTGTTTACCGCCTCATAATTATTTTGTTTGGCACATAATTGATACAGTACTGGTTACCATCAAATATATGATTAAATTTCTGCTATTTGCGTAAAGACCAAATATCCTTAATCGTGAATTAAACAAATGTCATTTGTAAAAAGAAAATAATGGTGATGTGAAGACGACACTATCTTTCTAATAAAGCAGTTAGGTTATAAAGTAATAGTTATTGCACTAGAGCAATAAAAGAAGCTATTAACTGGAAGGATGAACAAAGCACATATACCGACAATAACCAAACCAATGTCATATAAAGCAAAATTTATTAGGAGGTAATAATGTTGGAAGGATAAAATTAAAGAAAATCATCCAAAAAGAATTCATAATTTAATACATATTATGATTATTTAATAATTAAATATTACACCTGCTCTTATACCTAAACATTGTTAACAAAATTCCTAATAAATAATATTGATTTAAACAATCCATTAGCGTAATACTTCCGGTAACATGTTCGAGTAATTCCGTTTTAACAAACGCAAAATAAATTAAAAGATTAATTTAAGTGAGTAATTTAAAGTCACCATAGTGAATAATTAAAAACAAAAATAAGTGTACTTAGACAGCTAATGTTTAATTAAAATGCGGAACTTAATTAATTATACAATTTTTAAATTTAAATGAAGATCTATAATTTAGATTTAATATGAATTATATCCATGTTTGCATCTTAATCTAAATTATTATTAAAGGACGTATTCTATCAAATTTATATTATGTGTCCTATAAATAAAAATTAAGTTTATCTAATTTGGCTTAAAAGGATTAACGGTGTAGCTGAAATTTATTAATAATTTGTAATTTATTTATAGTCCAACTAATATTTTTCTTTATTTGTATTCTGTGTGTAATAGAAAGGAATTAATTGAACGAACACATTATTAACGTTTTATTGTAATTAGATTGTATTTTCAATTATTATAGTGTTATCGGAGTTAACATGCAACACAAAGCTATTTTATAATTACATTTTTTATATTTTCCTAATTTTGCAAAATTATTAGATGGTACGATTAACGAGTACTTAAGCAACAGCTACTTACAAAATTTGCATTTTGTCGTGTTGAGCAATTGGTACAAAACTGAAATTACAACTGCAGGAGGAACATACGAATGGTGCGTGGTTATTAAAAAAGGAAAAAAGCAATTTATTTTGCCGTAAACAATTATCCATAATAATGAATCTGAAGTTCAAAATCGTGTAAATTAACTATGCGTTGCAAAAACAAGTATAAAATTTACTCAAATTGAGGTTCAACAACTTAATAATAATACTGGCAGATTTATTCTGAAATGTCTTATTAAACAAAATCTGCTTTAAGCCAAATATAAGAAAAAATTTTGGTAATAACCAACAATTTTCGGTTAAGTAGGCTTGCGTGATTAGCAAAGTTAAATTATTATGATAAATTGACAAATATTTATAGAAAATATAGAAATTCACATTTTTAGAAACACATTATTGCTATCGTGATATTAGTCGATAATTTCAGAATTAGTATGAAAGACGCGTGAATTCCGTTAAAATAAATGGGAAATGTATACAAATAACGAGTATGTAAATATTTTCTATTAATTTTGCATTCGTTTTTAATACCTAACTAAACACGATTCATCCAAATTTTCAGGTTAAAACCAAATCTGCTACGAAAAACAAAACTATTTACAACTTTAATTCAAGGGATTGGTTACGATCGTTTTACTGCAAAAAATAATACACCCTACATTATTTAAAAACACATAATTAGGAATTGTAATTGTGTTTTTAGGTTTAAAAATTATTTTAATGTGCAAAACGTCTCATGCCTCTTTGTATATGGAAGAATTGTTACACGATACAATTCATACTAAGATTTTTAAAATAAGCGGGTTACCAGCTGAACCCAATGAAGAAGAACGTGGGCTTATGTAAAATATAGCTTCGAAGTGTTCACACTTAATCTAAAATAATGCTCAAAATAGATAATGTAGTTCATATATCATTACTACGATCGGAGTTCTTCGGTAAAATGTCTTGGGGTAGATGTTAAAAATCCTGAATGGCTACGATCAAATAAACTTGAAGTCGCCAAAGACTACTAGTAATGCTACCCAAAGTTTGCATGAAACGAAATATTTGGTAAGATGCAATCACTAATACTTTCTGTTAAAACTTCAGAAGATATTCTCATAATGCTAGTAAGTATGCTTACTAACTTTGCAGCAGGTCAAGCTTTATAGCCAAATAAGCATTAATTTTGAAAACATGTACAAGTAATTATCAATTCAATTTGCCAAAGTGCAATCATGATCAACTATACGTATTCAGACCTTAAATGAAGTAGTTTAAAGACTTATTGAAATTTCAAATTCCTTTTTATGAAATAAGCTGTACTTCATCTTGCACGAAATATTTAATTTATTCGATGGAACTTATACATAATGGCTTGTAAACATCAATTATGTTAAAATAATAAATAAAAAACATTCAAAGGAAGTACATAACGCAAGAATCAATATTCTTCAACTGCAAAATCCTATTACAAAAATTTTCTAAATACTTAAAGCTCTCTATCTTGCTGAATTTGAGCCCAATATGAGTACTTTCCTATTTGCAAATATATATATATATATATATATATATATATATATATATATATATATATATATATATATGCAAAAACTGTACACCCAATCTTTCCTATAGCCCAGCTACCCTGAAAAACCATTACAACATGGGACATGCTGTACACTACTACTCTGATGATCAACTTGTGTCATCCAAAGTGTCATTAATGGGCATTATATTAGTTAAAGTTCCCGTCACTAGTAATTTGTATGTGTGTGTGTGTGTGTGTGTGTGTGTGTGTGTGTGTGTGTGTGTGTGTGTGTGTGTGTGTGTGTGTGTGTGTGTGTGTGTGTGTGTGTGTGTGCGTGCGTGCGCGTGTGTATGTGTGTGCACGCATGCGTGAATACGTGCATGCGTGTGTTTTTGCATGCACACTAGCGTACGTGTGTTTGTGCGTATATGCGGGCGTGTGGGAGGCTAGTGCATGTTTGCGTGTGCGCGTGTGTGTGCGCGTGTTTGTATGAGTGTCTGTGCGTGTGGATGTGCATGCATGTGCGTACGTGTATGTATGTGCGTGTGTGTCTTGTGTGTTCTTGTGTGGGTGTGCGTGCGCGTGTGCGTGTGCATGTGCGTATGCGTGTGCGTGTGCGTATGGGTGTTTTCGTATGTACTTGCGGGTGTGCGTGCTTGCGTACGTACTTGCGTGTGTTTGTACGGGTCGGTGTGCAAGTACAGTGCGAATGTGTGTGAGTCAGTGTATGAGTGTGCTTGTATGTGTGTGTGTGTGTGTGTGTGTGTGTGTGTGCGTGTGTGTGCGTACGTGTGTGTATGCGTGTGTGTGCGTGCGTGCGTGTGTGTGTGTGTGCGTGTGTGCGTGCGTGTGTGGGTGTGCGTGTGCGTGCTGTCGTGTGCATGTGCGTGTGCGTGTGCGTGTGCGTGTGCGTGTGCTTGTGCGTGTGCGTGTACGTGTGCGTGTGTGTGTGTGTGTTGCAAGGAAGGTGGATTATAGCACTTACACTATGAACTATTCCTAAAATTTGTTTTTTCCATTTGTGCCGAATAGCCTTGTGCTTTTGCCTTTGTAGATATCTTTAGTTTGAAAAAATATATAAATTTGCGGTTTTCACCAAATTACTTAATATTGAGGCATCTTTTTACCATTGTCATAAATGTATTAAGTTTCTATTTGAAAATCTTGAGAAAAAGCCAAGAAAACCATTAATCTTTTTAAATAGCGACCTCTATCAACCAGTAATAGAAGTACTGAATGACAGTTGATAAGGAGTTTGCGTTTAGGGTACACGTAGTCGCCGCTACTTGGAACATAATATCTGTCCAAATGACACATCGATTTACGAAAAATGTGAGCTTCGAGAATGGTCTGATTGTGTAATGTCTACCTTACGTTTTCCTGCAGGCCATGCGCAATAGCTGAATTCTGCGTAATGCGCATGAGTTAGGCTACTGTGTCGTAGTTCTCGAAGTAGTGGGTTTTATTTCAAAACTAGCTTTGTCTGTCTGTTGGTTTGCCATTCTATTTAAGTACCATATTTTAGGTTTCGACTTGTCTACTGCGCTTCCACCCACTTGAGTTGGTTGTTATGTTTCCATACAGAATCTGCAATTAACGATTTGTCAGTTTTGGTCTTACTGATTTTCTTCCGGTGCTCCTTCTGTCTTAGCCTTAAACGTCTAGCGTTTCTCATATTCTTGCATCTAATGTCGGGCTTTTGTGTGGTTTGATCTTATTGTCATGATTTACATAATGGTTCTTAAGGATTTGAATGCAGTGGGTATTTTAAATCGGTGGCTTATTCTTCTTAGATCGGAAACGCCTAGTATATATTGAATCACTGTTGTATCGTTATTTTTTGGTTTGTATGGGGTTTTTCAACATTTTGGGTATCCTGTACCTTTCTCTATATTCATTCTTCTTCGTCCATTAGATATTTTTCATCTCAATATGTTACTATTGCTCTGTGGTGTGGATTGATCCTTTAAACGCTTTTTTCCATCCCTTATGGCTAGTATGTCTAGAGGAAGAAGCTTGGTTTGTCGTTGGTGTGGTAAATCTATCTTATTTAAACTTTTCTATGAATATGTTACCCATTCCTATTCCAATCCTTTGTTAGCGGGTTTCAGCTTTTTATAACCAAGATACTAGGTGATTTATCCATTTCGCCTTTAATTCTTCTTACCTCAATAAAGTCTGTCTATTCTTAGATGTTGAATATGGGATTATCCACCTGCAACAAGTACAGAAAGTAAAATAGACATTCGTACCCTGTCTTACTAGTTATGTTTAACTGCAGTTAGAACCTCCCATTTAAAAGCTACATTATAATCCTATTGCATTCTCTCTTTATATCTGAAAAACCTGTGGTTGTTTTAAATGGGAGGTTCTAACTGCAGGTAAACATAACTAGTAGGACAGGGTACGAATGTCTGTCTTACCTTGTGTACTTGTAAGAATAGACAAACTTTAACCATACTATCTTTTTATATTTATAGGATATATTCTTTGCCGAATAGGGGTCGAATTGCGTATGAATAAAAATTGGGATTAACAAATCTGATTTCCTTCAAATACCCTGCATAGTAAGTTTTCGGGTTATAATCAATAAAATTATAACCTTTTTATTATTTTCTTAATTTGTGGGTCATATTCTCAATGCAAACGTCCCGTATGTGTAACAAAAGTATGCATTAAAACACAATTAGAAACCAAAAATGTATAGAACTTTAGAATACAACCCTGAAAAATTTAATACTAAACAACAATTTATAACATTTATTCGATGGCCACCATTTTGTTCAAAACATTTATGATCACTTTTAGTAAGATTTCGAATTAATCTTTTGATCACAAATGGATCATTTCTTAGCATTTTCTTCCAAATACGTATTGCATTAAGATTGTGTCCCACAAATTAAGACAATTATAAATGGTTTATACTTACCTTCCCACCTGCATATACATATGTAGATATAGAAGGTTGTGCAATCGACTTTATTTACTAAATCTGCAAAATTTTAAATTTTAAACTGAAATTTGCAAAATCAACTTATTAGCTCATGTTACAACGTTTGACAAGATGTCTGAGTGTGTGTGCATGCGTGTATGCGTGTGGGTGCGCGCGCTTGTGTGTGTTTGGATGTGTGGATGTATGTTAGTATCCACGATATCTCCAGAACAAAAACACGTACGTACTTAAAATTTGGTATTGTAATACTTAAAAAAAATTGTTTTCTTTAAATTTGCACCGAAAGATGTACATGTACCTCAAATTAATAGGAAATAGAAATAGGTAACTTAATATTTTCTGCTTGTTTCAAATATTCAAACAAATTGTAAAAATTTTGATATGGCCCGTTCGGCCACTATTAGATGAAGTATATATAATAAATTAAAGTTAAGTAAATTATGAAGAATTAAAGATGTAAGCAAAACGGATAAATTATTATGATTCTGTAACCTATCCAATAAGGTTATTTCAATTCATCAGGATGTCCTCTATCCATTCCTAACGTATGTGCATTGAAATGTCCTGTGCAAACACAATTGTAGCCTCAAACAAAATTGGTATTAAAAAAGTATACTTCACTATACTATACTTTATTTTAAAAGATTGACCGACCTTGAAGTAAGGCGGTCCTTGTAACCGAAAAATGCACATTTTGAAATAAATTATGAATTAATTTCCTCATTAAACGTAAACAAGGGCAAGTAAAATGATTTACATTACATATTAATAAAATGTAAAAAGAAAAAAAATTTAATTTATTCAGTCTTACATTCGTATTTACATACATACAATAATTTTAATAATTAAAAAAAGGTCGTTAAATGCACTGAGCGTGCCATATAGGTAGTGTTCGTTAACAAACTTTATAAACGCAAAAGTTCCATCAATTATTGTGCTGGGGGTATCGATAATTTCCACCAGGTTTTTTCATGCCATCAAAATCCACATAATGTGTAATCTGAAAGATTATCCAAAACAAACTTTTTAATTTTCAAACACTAATTTTATTTATTTACATAAACTATGCACTTAGTTCCCAAGCTTAAGCTCCAGTACAAACTGCTGTCCATCAACAATCCTGTTATGAGACCATTATCAACATTTTTACAATTAGATGAATTTTATTTACAATAATTATAAATACAAAAACATTAGTCTTCATCAAAGTTATATTAAGCAATACGAAAAGTGGGTTATAAATTTGTCAAACTATTTTTAAATACACATCAACCGCACTGCCAATATTATTAGTTAGATTGTGTAATTTTACTTCAGTAATACACAAAATACACCCACGGCAATAACTAAGCTATCATAATCCACGGTCGAATGGGACGAACTAAAGAAATTCCAAATATATATATATATATATATATATATATATATATATATATATATATATATATATATATATAATACATACATACATACATACATACATACATACAGGAGTCCCAACGATTTGGGGTGGAAGAGTACGCCTATACTGTTGATTTAATAAAAAATCTTATAACAGATTATTGTAATCAACAATGAGGAGCATCTTGTAAAAATATTTTTGTATATACAGGGTGTCCCATTTTTGAGTACTACGTTACACTTGTCTTTTTATTATGGAACACCCTATATATTTCGATATATTTGAATTCTCTGTTAAATGCTGAGCAACATGATATAGATACTATGGGTCTACGACTAACGGTTCCTAAGTTATTGACATTTTTATGTAAAAAAATTAGTCAATTAAATAGGCTCCGATTCCGCCAACTTGAAAGATATCGGAGTGAAATTTTGGGATTTGTTTTTCCAATCTGTCTAGTTTTAAATTCCACATTGAGATTGCAGACTATTTTCTTTGCGTATACAGGGTGGCCTATTTTGCTCAATGTTATTTTTCCCATTTGTTTAAATGGCACACCCTATATTTTATTGCAAGTTTGAATAGGATTTTTACGGGCTTTCAACAGATACTCACCTTTTACTACCTATTCCTAAGTATTTTTGAATTATTTAGTGATAAATTGTAAACAATTTTTATTTTTCTTGAATTTGTTACAATATAAAATAAATAAAGACAATATTATAATTCAAAGAAAAACAAAAATGAAACAATGCTAATTGCTATAAAACCGTCAACGTATAGCTTTATGATACAATTCAACATTTTGCACAATAAAAGAGCAACGCTTATCCACTTGATCTTTTGCATTGCCTAAAAGAATTTGTAAAGTATTATTCGAAGTAGTGACAATTTTAAAATTAAT
>JARFJB010000058.1:1860000-2075000 GCA_036346205.1 Vesta saturnalis
TTTATTTATGGGGCACTATAAAAAATAAAGTGTATGGTAGTAATTTCTATTACAATAATGCAGAAGAACTACGTGAAGGAGTGGTGGCGGCCTTTAACGGTGTTCATCGAAATAAATTGCGAACAGTTACTAACAGTGTTGTAATCGATTGTGTGTTTAATTTGTTTAATAAATAATTTTTACTTGCAAATTGTTAATCATGGCTACTTGGTTTAAAATTAAGACAATTAATATTTCCCATAATTCTTTATTCGTACATAGGTTGTTATATATCGTTGAAAGTATAAAAAAAATCCCATTTAATTGTGTAAAAATCCCATATAGCGCCCATTTAAAATAAGAAAGTTGCTATTAATATCTTGGAAACCGCCATCTTGAATTTTATTTTGACATCATTTTTAAGTGTGCCTTATCGAAGTAAGTAACTTTGATCTGAAATTTTTTTTCATATCTTTTATAATTATGGAGATTTTTGTTTTTTTTTAAATAATTTCAGAACTGTTCGGAAATTGAAATATTTCTCAACGGAATCGAACTCGGCCCAAAAAATGGAGGAACAGACCAAATTCCAGGAGTACATTGTACACGAGAAAATAATGCAAAAAAACTCGAATGTTATTCGATTTTTAAGTTATAGGGCAATTAAAAATAAATAAAATTCATACATTAACGTTATGGTAATCATAGAGTTCTTATAATAAATAAAATACCGCCATCCACCTCTAAACATTTGCTGCTTCGTCTACGAAGGGAGCCTGTAATTAAGAATGTGTATCTAGTACGCCATGTTCGAGCCTCAAAAACGTTTGATAACTTTGTTGTTCTGATAATGTGCCAGTATATTATGGCAGTGTTTTTTAAGTTTTTATGATTAAAGTGTTACAAAACGCCACACACTTGTTCAAATTCAAATATGGTGTTTGTTTCCACATCAGAGACGTCATAATAAAAATGTATTTATCAGAGTTTTGAACAAACTGTGCGAGACCGGAAGACTTCCCAGTGTTAACATAACATCTGAACGAGCTACTCGACAAAATTTAGAAGAGGTAGAAGATATTCTGGACGTAGTAGCAGAAGATGCAACGACCAGCTCACAAAGAATTAGTATTCCATTGAGCATTCCGCACACAAGAGGGCCAAACACACTGTACGAGCAAGGCTTACATCCATACCATGTACAGAAAGTACAGCACCTACAACCGGAAGAGCATCCTAAACGTAAGGAATTTTGTCGGTGGATAAATAATAATCCTCGTGTTGTATCGCGCATTGTTTTCACAGATGTTTTTACACCCGTGACGGCATTAATAATACTCACAACTGTCATGTATAGTCAGTCGAAAATCCCACGCGACAGTGAAAGTAATTTTCAACAAGTTTTCGGTAAACATGTGGTGTGGTATGGTCAATGGTTATTTAATTGGTCGTTTCATTTTGGAGAATCGCCTCACAGGAGACAACTATTTCCCCTTTAATTACAATGGTACTACTTTAATTGATATTGTTATCGGAAATATAGTCATTCACAATACTTAGTAGGGGGAGGGGGCACAGGGGACCACTTAAGAACTTTTTACGTATACTGTCTAAAAACCAAATTAATTTAAAATGAGTAAACCTAACTGTTTATGGAATGAACATTACTTTAACGATTTACACACCTAAATTTGATATAAGAAGTAACACGTACCAACCATAGAATTTTTTTTGACACTTTGTAGTGGTCCTATGTTCCCTATCTGTTGGGTCACAGAGGGCCATGTTTTAGATTTAATTTTTAAAAATGGTATTTCAAAAATCATATGTTTTAAGAACCTTACATTTACAAAACGAATATTTTTTTTAAATGTATTATTTTCTATTATAATCCTAGGAACACTTTAAACACGCACGCATGCACGCACGCAAGCATGCACGCACTCACGCACGCATGTACTTACGCATGCACGCACACCCAGACACACAGAGAGATACAGGGGCACACAGAGACTCACATAGACACACAGAGAGACACAGAGGCACACACAGACACATAGAGACACACAGAGGCACACATCCATACATCATGACCGATCTTGGAGAAACTTGGCCCAAAGCCCTAAAATGAGCTAATAAGTCGATTTAGCGATAGCTAAAAATTCTATACCTACATATGTATATGTAGGTTGGAAGATAACTATTATTAGGGTATTCATACTAATTTCACTTCTAATTTCAGTAATTCCGGTAGTAGCACTACAAATTCCCGAAAAAATCGTACCGTTTTCGGTAGCAATACAACAAATTCCAAAATTAATTCCACTAATTGCACTATTTTCCACTACATAAGGTAATTTAACTCATTCCAAAACTAATTTCACTAATTACGGTTTGTGCACTTTATTCTAACGGGGTTTACAATTCTTGTTTAGTATAAAATATAAGTTGACCGCTTCCTGAACTTCACACGTAATGTAATTATTTATTTCATTGCATTCTTTTCCAAAAGTAATGTTTTGATTAGAGGGGACAACTGAGTCGTAATAAATTTTTTTTTCTCGCTTGCGGTTTTCACCATTCGATAGAGCGTGTAAAAGTCAATAAGAACTTGTGAAAAGAATAATTTTTGAGATACAAATTTATTGCGGGCAAATTTTTGATTTTCGAAAAATTGAATCATGGATAACTTAATTTTTTAAATAGAAATATTTTTTTTACCCAGACAGACGCGTATTTTTCTCCTCTTTAGCCTATCTTTAGCCGTTTTTACAAAATTGGCGATTTTCTGTTTTTTATTTTCTTTTTTGCTGTATCGCAGTAGCCATGTAACACAAAAACAAGGAAAAGGAAGCAAAATAATAATTTATTTTAATTTTATGTTAATCATATTCCATTTAACAAACTAAAGCTATTAGCAAAAAATAAAAATAAGCAATAATAAATATTTTAATTCAAGAGGTGCTCAAAATTCTGTCCGTTTAATTTCAAGTTTCAAGCCTTTGCTGCAGAGATTGACGCACATTTAATAGCATTTCTGGAGTTACGTTAGCAAATGCGGTTCTTATTCTGTTTTTCATTACTTCTTGTGTTGTAGGTCCTTCTTGATATACGAAATTTTTGATAAACCCCCACAAAAAAAAAGTCCATCATGGTTAGGTCCGGCGATCTTGCAGGCAATGACACGGGATATTCTCGGCCGATCCGATGATTGGGAAGTTGAAGATTTAAAAAATTCTACATATTCCTAGCATAGTGGCAAGGCGCACCATCATGCTGATACCACATGATATGTGTTATGTTGTCAGGAACATTTTCGAGTAATTCAGGTAACGCATTATTTTAAAATAAAAAATTATTTACAATTCCTCCCCACACATTTACCGTCCATCTGTGCTGATGATCCAAATATCGCACAATATGTGGATTTATATTATCGTAATAATGAAAATTCCGACGGTTGCTGTAGAAAGTAGCTTCATCAGTAAATAAAATAATGTACGTAAAACGGGTCCTCATTGAACTTATTTAACATCCATTGACAAAAAGCTCTTCTTGCATTAAAATCACCCACAATTAATATTTGGTGTAATTCTACATGATATGGATGATATTTATTATGTTTTAGTACGCGTCTTACCGAAGTAATACTAATAGTACCAAAGGTATTAGATATTTGGCTTGTGCTGACGTTTGGATTTTCGACAACGTTCTGCATTACCATAAATTCAGTTTCTTCTGTTCTAACTGTTCTTCTTTGAACATTTTGTAGTGTACCCTTTCCGTTTGTTCAAATCGAGCCAATAATTTTTGTAGCGCACGAGTACTTGGAGAACGTCGATCAGGATGTCTTTGTTTATACACACGAACAGCCAAAAGACAATTTCTTTGACACTCGCCCAAAACAAACACCATGTCCACTAATTCGTTTTGAGTAAAATTCATGTTGATTAAAGGCAACTAATAAGTTAGTTTCTGCTATTTCTTGTTACTATCAAACAATAATTTGGCTTTTGTTTTTGTACTTCATGTAAATCTAGCAAAGCCTACTTCAATAAAAAAGTGTACTCGTAAATATTATCCATACTGTGATGAATATTGGTAATTTGCTATCTAGTATCACGCAAGAAACAATAAAAAATAAAGTAAAAATCGTATTTTCCAATGCAACACCAAATTTTCAAGACTTGAAAATAAAATGGACATTTTGAGAAACTTTAATTGCTTCCTTTTGATTGTTTTTCTTTTAACATTAGTTTGTTAAATGGAATATGATTAACAGAAAGTTAAAATAAATTATTTTGTATCCTTTGCCTTTGTTTTTCTGTTACATGGCTACTGCGATATAGCAAAAAGAAAATAAAAAACAAAATCGCCAATTCTGTAGAAACGGCGAAAGATAGATACATATGTGCGTTAACAAAATCGAAAGAGAAAAAAAATCTGCGTCTGTCTATGTAAAAAATATACCTTTCTATTTAAAAAAATCAAGTTATCAATGATTCAATTTTCGAAAATCAAAAATTTACATACACAAAATCTGTATCTCAAAAATCGGCAAAAAACGTGAGATAACGCCGAAACGGTGGACTGTAGGTGACATATATGCTTAACAAAGTGCCCCCAATTTCAACAGGAAATTAAAAAATATAATAATATACAGGGTGTTCCATTTAAAATAAAAGAGTAGATTGTTGTGCAGCAAAAGTGGAACAGCCTGTATACATGAAAATATTTTTGGGTTGTAGAGCTTGAAAAATAAGGTACAGTTCGTTTTTATACTTTTTCTTTACAACAAATAATAAAGATGCTAAAAGAATGCCAGAGCAATGGCGGACTCGGTATATGCTTTAATAGGAAGCAATTTTCTAATTTTAATTTTTTTCTAGAATTTATATAAAATGTTCGAGAAGAAAATTATGTAATGTATACTTAAGGTTACCTTATACTACCACTGTTATGATAGCGTGCATGAAACGTATTAGGTACATATACTTTTTTTTTCTATCAAACATTCCAAATTTATGGATTTAATAAAGAAATTAAAAAGTAATGTAAATATATTTTTTTAATCATACTAAAAATAATAACATTTCATGCTATACATAATGAAGATATTTTTTAAAATAATAATAATAATGATATCCTGGCAGATTGCTTGCTTATTATTAAGTATCTCAGATTTAGTAAATTGATATAAACGAACCGTATACTTTCGTTAATAACAGTTGTTAAACTTTTTTATGCATTTCGTTCAAAATGTGTAATTTTCAACGTAAGCATCGGAAAATTCTTGAATTGTTGAAAAAATTAAAGTGCTGTTAGCGACATCTTAATTGGCTTAATTACCAAGCAGTGAAAAGTGTTATTTCAAGTTTATCCAAGCTAATAATTACGATAAACTGTAATCAACTGCAGTTAACAAGTAAGTGCAAATAATGAAATAAAAAAATTAAGCTAGTACTTATTTATTTATTGGTCAATTAAATATTATCAATGCAGTAGCTTCTTAACATAAACACGTATAATCGTGATCCGCATGCTTTGAATATTAATTATATGAATGAAACAACTTATAAATTGATATTGAATATCGTGACCTAAAATTAAAAAATATGTAAATTTATTTAAATATTTATGAAGTTTGAAAACAGTTTTGTATTTTTTTTTTATTACATTTTTGAATTATTAATGAATTATAATTTTAAATCTATACGCATCATAGAGAAGCTTATTTTTAATTATTCTATCTTTATGTATTTTTTTAACTGCTTAATCATACTTCGTGGTGAAATCTATATAATTTAACCCTCTCAAAATTCAATAAAATATGTTAATCAAGATTCCTAACATCAATGTAGAATGCTTATAGCTAAATTTTATTAGTTTTTTAAAGCGTGTTATTTACTGGTTTTTTTGTACGAGGTGAAGAAACAGGCTAGTTTTGTGTAGTTTAAACAAGAATTAATTTAAGTTAATTTGTGTAAAGTAATTAAATATGAGTATAAATCAATTTTTGATTATTTTAGGTAGGTACGTAATAAGGAAGTTTAAAAAAATTTAATCTAAATTTTTATAATCACTTCTAAGTCATTGATCGGTTTCTCCCAAAATTAATTAATTTTTTTAATACATGTGATGGTGAAAAAGTTACTCTAATTTTAACAAACCTGTTTTGTTTCAGCAAAAAAAAGGATAGAGAAATTCACACGTTTTCTCTTTTAATACAAGTAGCAACAACACACTGATTAAAATACTATTTTTGTGCCTTTGTTCTGTAATTGGGCATATGCAGACCGCAAATGCGTCCAGAAACTATGCGTTTTCCGGTTTAGGCCGGCAAGAATAATACTAATTTACAGTTGGTATTCCTTGTACTGATAGAATATTCGACATTTGACATATCATACAGCCTAATCGCGTTACCATGTATGTGTACGCATCCATTATTATGTCCGTATTAGTTCCTTATAAACTACAAATTACATCTATAAATTATTATAAAGTCAACAAATTTGAGTAATGAATAATTTTCAATTGTATTTTTTAGGTTATATTAGTTACTGTCAGTTGTCAGTATTGCCAACTTAATTTCAATAGGAATGACATTTTAAAAAGTACAAGAATTTTGTTTATTGATTTTAATAACAATTGTTGATGTCGGCACAAAAATCTTGTGTATCACTCTGCCATAAAATAGGTGTTTGCGAGTACTCATAAATTTGCATAAACTATTGCAAAACATGTAAACATATAAACATTTTATAAAAAAATATATGGCGGTAATTGCAAAATTCTATGTGGCACGTTACGAAATTAAAAAATGTAAGGTACGATTCATTTCTCAAAATTTCAAGGAAAGCTCACGGGGTAGTTGATTTTGACAATAATTGTTTATTAATTCACGTTACTACTAAATTTTAGATAACTATAATTCCTATACGAAAATGTAAACTTTCACGATTCTCACACATACTTATCTTTTGGGGATTAAATAGTGTATTTTTTATTAACCGTTTATGTATATTTAAATTTTTCGGTAACAACTATAATTATCATTCTCAGAAAATGATAATAGCTTTAAGAATTAATTGCAGTACCAAAATAAATGTATGAAATAAGAAAACGCAAAAATAATCCTGCTAATATTACAACAGTTTGCTCAATATTTAAATCCAATTATGCAATCTAATTTTATTTTAGTAAAGCGTAGCTAGATCTTTAATAAATTAAATACTATTAAACTGCCTTGAAGATGATAAACCAGATCACCATCTAACAATGGCCAATGTTATGATCAAAGAACAAATTTAAGTGTAACGTTGTGAAAAACTTGTAGAAGTTTGTCGTACTAATCAAAGATCTAGCAAAGAAATAGTTTTAGATTATTAACAATTGTTATCGTTATTATACACCAAAAACACAATGTGTACGTTTTATATGATTTTTAATGTTAACTACATATGTCAAATTATTGTAGTGTTGTAGTAACTTAACATATTTAATTGGTAAAGCATTTACTTCAAGAGCGAGGAAAAACACAGCAAAAATCCTGGACATACCAAAAGAAAAAGTTAAAGATATACCATTATATCTTTTTGTAATTATAAGATGCCAATTTCTCTTGCCTATTGAAGTTATTTGGATGTCTCAATAGCTTCACGTTGCAAACGAGCATAATAATCATATACCTTCTCTAATAATATTTTAATTTTTATCATTAAAATGTTTTAAACCGCTCGCAAGTTATTGAAATCTGATAATTTTTACTTAATGAATAAATAGTGACCAGTATTGTGTACTTAATGACACTTAATGAATGCAAAGTATTTAAATTTTCTAATCGATCTGACCAAAAATAAACAATTTCTAGCTCAATCATTTAGCGAAAATGTCAAAGGTTTGATTATTTTTAAACGGTGCAATCCTTTACAATATAATATTGTTTCTATTTCAACCTGTACCGTAAACTTTTACTTCAGTGAAATCTAACAATAAAACTGCAAAAATGTTTACATACAATGTTTCCGTAAAGAAACACATACAAAAAACAACATTTCTTATAGATTAAAGTCCCGATAACCTGTATTCTAGCCAGTAATAACAGGTAATGAAGATCCGTATTAATGCCCTACCTAATGGGATTGATTTGCTTTAATTAATCCTGAGTATGGGTATACACTCGTCACTAATAAGCGGCCCTTAACGGGGTTATCACTGGTCGTCAAACTATAAGCGCTAACTTAAATGTACTCTCCACTCACGCCCTTTTACGCGTGAAGAAATTCGGCAATTTGATGTACTGAATGTCCTGTTAAATGTTTGTCACAGAATATTCTAATTATACCTGATCACTAAATTCTTAACTGTTTATAAATCGTCGATTAAGTACTGTGAACAAACGCACATATATTTAACTCAGTATTATTAATGTCAAATACTGTCAACTTACAAAGCTTAATGCATCCTTATTTAGATACATAAGGGATCTCTAAGCTTCCTTTTGATAGTGTAGGTTTAACACACAATACTTTCTTTAAATACAACTATTGTTGTTTATGAAAAATATGTTTAAACACTTCTTAAATTTTTGGAAAGGTCTAATAACAATTTCCAACTCACATTAATCATTTCTTTTGTAAACGCTTAAATAATTCATCCCCTAAATAGGATTTTGCAGTACAACTATGATGTACATAGACGCACACACACACACACATATATTATATATATATATATATATATATATATATATATATATATATATATATATATATATATATATATATATATATATATATATATATATATATATATATATATATATATATATATATATATATATATAGCTGGTAGTAATTATTTACAAATAGGCATAGATCGCCCGAGTGTCCGTGTTTACCCTGCCGCTCTTCCTTACATACATCCAGACATCTACCACGCAAAACGTTATCATATTTATCCCGCATAAAGCAAAACAGCCTATCCCAGAGGAGTTTCAGTCACACGTCTTTGCCGCGCATGAAACGGCACCAACCGAAAACTTGGGACCAATGTATCAACCATCTTGAGATTTTTATAAAAATTTTAATTCTTCAAAACATCCAAATTTTGCATCCATACCACTCCACGTAACATTCAGATCTAGGTAATACTTTTTATAAAAATCCCACATGTGCGCGAACTTTCCTTCCGCAAAATTCAGTAAATTTCACCACCATTCGTTTTACGTAAAATTTTCCATTGTGCAATATTATGTCGTTTATACAAGAAAAAATATATACACATATTCTTCCTCTACACCTTCATATAAAACCACCGTATAATAAATGCACACGCTACAGATTTACTGCAATTTTAAACTCTGCATTCATTATCGTCTCAATAAGGGTGTTACTAAAACATTATTTCCCATTTCAATTTAATGTTTCTAACTCATTAAGACTTCTACAACATTTAAGCATACTTTTACGTAATACTCAAAGCTTTACTAAAATTCCAGCGGCGTAGCTTTTACACCAACTTACATTATGTGCGTCAAAATAATCTTACAATACCCAATTTCCAAATTAAACATGGTGCTATAATAGTCAGTTGTGACGCGTCACTTCTTACACAAGTTCCTCTAAAAGAACTTATTGAATATATTGATCATATGTTTTCAAAAAACATAATAATTCTTTCTCACAACTGTCTTACAACTACTTATTTTCAAATAAATTCTATAGTGGTGAAGCAATTTTTACCAGGAAAAATTTGAAACGTTAGCTTTCTGAAATGGACCTAAAAAAACCTTTTGCCAAATAACTTTTGTTATTTGGAAACATGGAGAAGAAACACTACATGAGTTTCTAGTTTTTATAAAAGGTGTACATCCAAACATTCAATTTACCATTCAGAAGGGAACTAGTGAATATTTACCGTTTCTAGACACACTAATAGCTAAAACTAATAATTATTTATCTTTTAAGGTTTACCAGAAGCCGACACACATAAATTATCAAACCACCATTCAGTAAAAAAATTTGTTGTACCTAATTAAATCTTTAGTGGATTAAGCTAAACGAATTTGAGTTCCTGAATATTTGAAAGATAAATAGTTAACAAAATCACTACAAGCTATTAATAATGTTATTACATCTTCGAGACATAACCATAAAGAAAAACTAATCCTTAGTGTTGATACTGCTTTTCTTCCCTTTCTAACTTATGCTACAGATATAATTGAAAAAGATACTAAGTGATCCTGACATTAGAGCTGCTTTTAAACCTACTAGAAGCATTAAAAGACATTTAAGGTTACCTAAATAATGTTTTCAACCCATTTTCATCTTCCAGAGTGTATAATCTATCCTGTTTTTGGAGAAAAGTATACATTGGAACCACAAAACATAGCTTTCATACTAGACGTAAAGAAGACATGAGATTTTGTAGGTTGGGTCAACCAGAGGAATCTGCGGTAGCTGAGCATCTTTTAAATGATTTAATTTATGACATTCTATTTGACAATATGGAAATATTGACAAGTTTAACTCATTATTACGTTCGTTTGCAGCGTGAAGCTATTGAGATATACAAACATCCAAATAACTCCAATAGACTTAGAGAAAATGTCCGATTAAATAGGTTTTCGAATATTACAGTTAAAAAAAGTCATATTGGTAGCTCTTAATTTTAACTGTTGGTACGTTTAGTTTTTTTGTGTTTTTTTCTGGAACTTGAAGTAAAATAGATATTAAGCTACAACAGCACTATAATAATTTATCATGCGTAGTTAAAATTAAAATCATATTAAACGTACGCATTGTGTTTTCAGTGTAAAGTAATAATTAAAATGATTAAAAACCGGGAATTATTCCTTTGTTAGATCTGACTAGGTCTTTAATTGGTATTTTAGGATTATGTTTGTGAATACTTTTTTCAATTTTGAACTAAAGTTTTTACAACATTACACTTACATCACAACTTGACTTGTTAAATTTGTTCCTTGATTACGACATATTTCATTGTTAACCTTCATTTGTTAGAGGTTATTCCAATTTGTCATCTTCAAGGCATTTTAATGGTATTTAGTTTATTAAAGATCTAGCTATTCTTTACTAAAATAAAATTAGATTCCGTGTTTGGCTTTATACCTTTGTCACACTGTTATATTAATAGCAGGCTTATATTTGACTTTTCACATCTCATAAATATATTTGGACATCTCAATTAATTCTTAAAGGTTTTACCATTTACTGAGAAACATAACTGCAACTAATATCGAAACGTTTAATTTTATATAAAGGATATATATGAAATACACGTTCTAATACCCAAAATTTAAATACTTCTATTCACTATTTTACTATCAATTTAAAGAAAAACTATACGTATGTTTAATTCCATAATAGCTATTTGTGTATTAAGGGTAGAGGGTTATTGTGTCTCTAGACAAGAAGTTGATGCGCAACGTAGAGGCGGGTTTTCGTAGCCAGCGTTTGTAATACACAGCGTGAATTGAATAGGGAATTTGACGTCGGCAGGAGCGTATTTTTTATCAAGCTGCGCATTTCTGTTTTCCTAGGGAACGTTATATTTCTTAGTAGTATTTAAAAATTTTGTGACGATGAGCAGTTTTGGACAAAAAAGCTAAAAATATTAGCCCTTTTGCTATTAAAGGAACATTTGGCGGAGGAGGATGAAGAAGTAAGAATACAGCAAAGTTGTGTAAACAGAAAAGTTATCAGCAATGTGTTTTAAAACGAGAAGAAGAGGGAGCTTTTAATATATTGATCAAGAGGCATTTGCTTGACGAAGAAGATAAGTTTCAAAGCTATTTTAGATTTAATTCGATCTTGAATGACACTATTAGTACACTATCACAAAATATATTAAGACACTCCGAGTACAACGCAATAGACTCCTCTGAATGCAGTCGGTCTTATCACGCTCGACGTACAACGCTGGCGTGGAACGTATTGCGTTCTGTAGGAGAATACAAACATTTAATTCCTATGCCGGTGTGTTGTGCTGGGCGTATTACGACGAACGCGGCGCACAAAGCTCGCTGGTTAGAAAAATCCGCTTTAAAGCAGATTGTGGTAACCATAGAGAGTTACACAAGCACTTTACACTCGAAATGCACAAATTAAGTTTTTACAATCGATTAAACATTTGTTTTAATTTTCAAAATAATGTTCTTGTTTTAACTAAAGTATTTCAAAAGTAGGTGGTATAACCGAAGTCGTCAACAAGTGAATTCCAGTGGCGTACTAACTTTATGCATGCATTAATATTGCTGCAACACTCAACTCTGTTCAATTCTTTTATGGGCTAAATTTCCGTTTTGCGATCTTTAGTCATCTACAAGTAACGCTATCCCTGTCTTTCATGACCACGTTGCAAAAATATAATCTAATTTAAATTTCTTATACTGCCAAAGTATTGCTCGTTTTTTCTGCGATATTTCTCAAATTAAAAAAATCGTGCCCAAATGTCAAATTTCAGGTATTAAAAAATCTTTACTTTTTAAGTCAAAATATTACACACACTGATGAATCATGGGTTAACGTGGTCTACGCAATGAATACATGCCGTGACACCACTATTGAATACGATCGGTAGGCACTTGCCCATAGACAACATTACATAAATTATGTAAAGACTGTTGAAAATATCATGTGGGTAGTAGATAACCTTCAGGGTGACATTAGAGAGTTTGTGAGATCTAGAAATCACTAATCGAGTAAACCAAACTTGTTGGATTTGTGCGATTTATATTGATGATATATTTATAATTTATGTAAGTGATGAATATGTATTGCGTGATTTATTTTGGAGTTAGAAACTGTGTCTGTCGTATCGTACCTACAGTATTATAATCGGGCTGACAGTATTATAAAACGATGCAGTAGTCTATCGGCACAATAAGTATGCAGTGTTCTCATTTTATTCAGTGGTAAGTTTGCAGTTTGAATATGACTCACTACTGCCCAATATGAAATTCACACCGACTTCGCTTTTCTAGTAAAAACAGTCCAAAGTTTCGATGTGTGTAGGTGAACGGTAGCTCTTTTCGATATATTTATCAGTTACGTAAATGATAAATGGAGTTAAATCTATATTATTTAACCTTACTTCGTGGAATCCCATATTTAATAGCACTAATGGTTTAAATACAATTAGTGCTATTATCTATTGTCTGTTAGAGTTGTTTATTTTGAGGTTAGAAACTGCATCTGCTATACCGTACCGACGGTATCATAATCCGACTTACGGTATTATACAACGGCGCAGTGATCTATTAACATAATAAGTCTGGCAAGCGTACACAGTGTGCTCTTGGAAGTTTGGGCGCTCTATAGTGCTTATATTATCGAAACCTTATAAAAGAATAAATTGCAGTGCTTGATTATAAACCCAAAAGATAAGTATTTTAAGCTTCAATTGGCTTACGATCCGCCTAGAACTACGAATGGAATTGTTCAGAACAAAGATTTATTGTCAAACATTCACTATGTTCATCTCAAGCAACTGATTTATAGTTATCGAAACGTATAGAATTATATAAATATAAACATAAAAATACACCTTTTAAACCCAAAAAGTAAGTATTTTAATTATGTCTAATAATGGTGAAAGTTTACATTCTCATGGCTCCAATACATATCTATCATTTACATAAATGATAAACATGCTGAAAAGAGCTAGTCTTCATCTACATATATCGAAACTTTGAACTGTTTTGTATTAGAAAGCGAAGTAAGTGTGAATTTTATATTGGAGTGGAGATCCATACGTAATATTCACATAGACGGATTACCTTTTACATGGGACTGATACTGCTCCAACATTTGCCTTGATATGTATTATCTTTTGTAACTGTGGTGTCATATTATCATATAAAGATCGGCATATTTCATATAGTTTGGTTTTTATAGCGCGACGTTTTGGAATCGGACTCTGTTTCCGTCATGAGGCTTAGTACTGAGAAGGACTGTTTTCCCACTTGGGTCGCATCGTTTGAGACAAAAATTAGAGATAAGTGAATTCGGTCCAAGTACAAGAAACCGTCCTTCTCAGGACTAAGCCTAATGACCATGCAGAGTGTTATAAATACCAAAGCAGTGTAAATAGGCCGATCAACTCAACTAGTTTACCTTGACACGTGAAAGAAACCCCTATAAATAGTAGCATTCGGTGGAAATTATGTTTTGCCCAAGAGAGAATTTTATTATAGGTACATTATTTGTTTCCATCATAATATAATATTTCTCGCATAAATGATATGTTCCAACCAATCTGGTGGAGTCGATTTGTGTATGCCGGAAAGACGGTTGTATAACGTTAATTACAAACCCTTCAAATCATTTAGAAGGTTATCTGCTACCCATACGTTATTTTCAACAGTGATTAGATGGTTTCTATAATATTGACAATTTTCAATTGTCACTTTTTCGTAACCTTCATCCACGTCCTTCTTAAACCTTACCTTCCTGCTGTGACAAGAGGCACAGTCACTATCGATAAATCACTTCTCATAAGTAACTACTTGTGTACATCATAAGCCTTCTTTTTACAAAGGTTCCAACCCACCTTTTTCAATACTGATGTCGCCCTGCCTTACTTACTGCAATCCACGATTAATGAATGGAAATAATTTTTTAACCTGAAAAGTAAAGCATTTGTAATTGTGTGATGTGCGACTATATTTTATAAGTATGTAATTTGACATTGGATAGGAAGACTGTAATTACCTCCTTTTCTGAAGTTCTAGACCACAGTGAGGGGTTTAGATGGTTTAATGTGATTTTCTTCCAGCTCAAAAATTGTAATTCGATTGCATTAAAACTGAATAAAAGCATTTAGCACCCAAATGTCTAGATCCAATGCTTTCTGGTGGTGGTGTTGCGGAGTAAAGAAGCAAGAGGAGTAGATTTGATTTTTTTTTGCCGCAATATCTCATAAACTTGAACAGCGATTGCATTTAAATTTTATATAAATTATAAAAAAAAAACATTTACAAAGGAGCGTAACGCAACTTTCGGTAAACGAACATAAAGCGCAATACATAAAATGATTTAATGTTATAATGTTTGAAAATACTTTATTTACTATTTCGTTTATTTACAAAAAATAAATTGAAGAAATCTCAAACATGGGACCTGTGACAGGATACTATACCAAGCAAAATATACCCACGTACCACACAAATAATGGATAACACGGTAGGTTTGGAATTTATACAATTAATTGTAAAAATTGTAAACATAGGGCAAGGGCAAACTAACCGATCTATAAATATTCACTTTAAAGAACGTTTAACTCGAAATAAATGCAAGTGTTGGGACAAGTCTGTACTTGTTCGGTTAGCTCTTAGAAAGTGCAATTTTTCCGGTTTCTTATAAGCGACTACCAAAACCTCTAATAACATTAGCATCGAGATCTTTTCTTACAGAATAACGTTCAGCGTATAAGGAAGTAGCTGCAGTTAAATTTGCTAATGACTCTCCTAGAACAAGTTACATATCGGCATATTCTACAATACTATATTCCATGTTATAATGTTACAAACAAACATAATTAAACTAAACTTTCTGGTCTACCACGAATGAGACTATAAAAATGAATAGATATCAACGGAAATAAATCAAAAACAACAAACTAATGAACTTTGTTTCAGATAACAAAAAGCGACAAAACAAAATGATTACAAAAATGTAAATAATTACAAGAAAATGTTTGCACAAACAAGCGGTACGATAAGCCAAATTGACAAAAACCTCATTAATTAATGTAATTGTAATAACGGCGCAATGGCTTAACTCTAGCCGAGATTGTGTAATCTGTTTGTTAATTTGCAATTAAAAGAAGGGTATCCACTGAGACAACAAATATTGTTGTTCCCGATATCAAAAATCTTGTTGTGTTCAGAGTTGGTAGTAAGGGAATCACTTCAAACACTTTCTCTACATTTTCCCGTTATTATTTCTAAGTGATGGACGGATATTTCTAAATTTTATGTTTCAAAAAGAAATAAAATATAATGGAAGTAAATCAGGTGAACGTGTTGGATATTTTAGGGCCCTTGCGTGTCTATCCTGTTAGGCGAAACATCATTTAAATTATTTTGGGACAACTAACGCATTATGAGTCGGGGCACCATCATGTTAATGAATTGTTTGTTGTACGTCTCTCATCTTCTGGTCAATAGCCGTTTGTATCTCATCTAGATCAATACTATCAAGAAATTTAGTATATCTGTATATACTAAACGGTGATTTTTTAAGCAATACCACACATTAAACCCAAATTTTCCTTCGGCATGCCTAGCTACTCTTCCCACAACAAGGGTGAATTCTTCGCCAACCGTGTCGTTGTGATAATTTCTAGTTGGAGACTGGCCAAATGAACCACATTCTGTGCAATTACCTTTCTACCCATTAAACATATATGCGTTTAACACATGATTGAATAAAGTAAGGAAGTAGGAATTTTCTATCTAAAAGTGTTTATGTTTGGTTGTTACCTTTCAGGAAATCGTAATTGATATTGAAGGCTTGCTGCCATCGTATGTTCATTGTGTTGAATAAACATCTGTAGAGTGTCATACTGGTTGGCGCATTTTACCTTCTCAAAACTGTTTTTCAACAATTTTAGGTGGCATTAAGTCGACTTTAAAACCTCAAGATGATGACTGCAAACGAACCTATTGGGAGACAAATACCATACAATTCTTGATCTTTTCTTATGCTTGTTTGAAACATGTGTCTCAACTAAACATTAACAAAGTAATTGATGCGATTGTAAACAACGGCTTATGCCAGACTTGTGTTCTGAGAAAAGGAAAACCTAATATAATCATTCAATTTTATTTAATTTTTTTAAGAATCCTGGTTAAGTATTATAATCTAATATAATCTGTCATTATATATTTAAAGGTATTTTTCTATGTTCATTCAAAAAACGAACACTTTTCACATAATTTTTTAGTTTAAAAGTTATCGTTTATTGCTCTAGTGGTATAAAAATATTAGAGCACGCTACGCATGCATAGTAAGATAAATTAAAAGATTCAACTGCTAATGTAGAAATGTCATAAAAAAATGGATTGAGAAGAGAACTGAACTTAATGTGTACAGCTTAAGATGAGTTTGTATTAATATGTTTTAAAATGAAATAGTTTAAATAGGTGAAACGTAATTAGGTTATTTATTTTAAAATTATTATAATTACTACTTAAATTTCAAGCAATAAAATTTTTAATTTCATTTAAAATTTAAATTATTATACGTTTTGGTTAACAACAAACAAATTAATTATATTAATAGAACGTGAGCCTGAAATATCGCAAGGATTTACACATCCAAAGCAACTTGATTAATATTAAATTATTATACGTTTTTGTTGTGAACAAATAAGTTCTAAAGTAAATATGTAAATAAAAATCATTATTAATCTTATTAAACACGTAAATAAAAAGTTTACCTCGAGTAGGATTTGAACATACGACCTGTACTTTGCTAGAGTACCGCGCTAACCAACTGAGTTATCGAGATACAAGCCCCATAACAATCAAATTACGTATATTAGTGGAATGTGAGCCTGCAATATCGCAAGGATTCGCACATATCAAAGCAACTTGACTAATATTAAAATTAATAATGATTTTTATTTACATATTTACTTTTGAACTGATTCGTTCATAACAAAAACGTATAATAATTTAATATTAGTCAAGTTGCTTTGGTATGTGTGAATCCTTGCGATATTACAGGCTCACATTCCATTAATATAAGTAATTTGATTGTTATCTCAATATATTTAGAATGTACATCAGTTCTACATACATAAAGACAAAATTTACATCGATTGGGGCTTGTATCTCGATAGCGCAGTTGGCTAGCGCGATACTCTAGCGAAGTTCAGGTTGTAGGTTCAAATCCTACTCAAGGTAAACTTGTTATTCATGTATTTAATAAAATTAGTAAGGATTTTCATTTAAAATTTGTACAAAAAAAAATTACGTTTTGTTACAATTTCGTGTATGAAGGTTGTTTCATGCGCACACTATCGCTATATTTTATTTTTTTTCGTTGTAAATCGGATACACATAAAAACCAATTATTCTGGATGCCCTGTTTAAATAAATAAAGTGCTAATGTTAAAATAGGGTTATTACTTAAAATCTGATGGTTGTTGAAAATATGATTGGGAGTAACGATAAAGACTTTTTTGGACACCTCAGCACACATCAGTGTACTGGCAATTGAAACATCTAAATGTAATATCCAGCAAATCATGTTAACAATGATCATTATACATAATTATATATTACATTGGTATAAAATATTATGACCTAAAGGCATCGTTGAACAAATGCAGACCGCTTGCAATAAACACTCACTTTTTGCATTACATAAATAACTATTATGTAATGCAGGGCAATTAGCATAATTACTAAAGTCGTTTAGTTTTAAAGAAAAACTCGCTCTAGTTAAGATTTAATCAGCATTAATATTTTGGGATTGCTAGTATTTCCATTGATATTATGAATTCTTAAAGATGTAATTAGGCAATTACTAATACAGTATTATATGTTCTCTTCTTTCAAACGTAAGACCGAATCCTATCATGGTCCTGGGGACCATATGTTTATCCTAGGATTAATGGCTTGGTTTTTAACTTCATTTTAGCATTTATAACGTAAACAATAAAAACCACTGCGTGCGTAATGGTAACTATATTATTGCTATTGATATAACACTAAAATTGAAACACCATATTTTTGATTAAAAATGATTATTAATTTTATTAAATACATAAATAAAAAGTTTACCTTTGGTAGGATTTGAACCTACGACATGTACTTACGCTCTAACCAACTGAACTATCGAGATACAAGCCCCAATCGATGACTTTATGTATGTAGAACTGTTGTAAATTCTAAATATAATGAGATTGCAGTCAAATTACTTATAATAATGCTACTAACGGTAGCTGTAAAACTACTAATCCAGAATCATCTGATTCCTCATTTGCTTTATCCTGAATGACGGAAGCGATTGATGGACGTAACTAAGATTAAGCAATCGGGAGATGGAGATTATCGCGAGATAGAAAAGTATCCGTCGGTCCTCCCCAGCATAATTTGATCATAAAAACACTACATTAGCTACTTTTCAACCTTGGAAGATTTAATAATCTATACAAGTGTTTTTGGTGCTGGATATTAGACTCGTTTGACATCCTCATAATCCGTGCTGCCAACATAACTTACAATATCATGGAGCTACCAAAAATGTTTTAGAAAATATTTTTATTGAATTAATAGCGTCAGCACAAAAAGTTTTATACGTCCAAAAACTATTTTTGAAAGTATTCGCAACTGGCAGGCCTCGGTCAGCAGTTCTGCTGATATTCGCAAAACTATCTCTTTTGGACTAGTGATACAAATAATTGTTTCTCCAACCACCTTAATAAGACAGTATTTCGTACTAAAACCGGGATTCTTTGGCGTCTCCATGGTAACTGTACAAAAAGTAATTTACTTTTTGTCCTGGCACACTCTTTAGCATTTTGTCCTTTAATTCAATAACGGGGTTACAACCCCAAAACCATTTTATGGTACTGTTGCTCAGTTCTTCTATTTATTTCTGGCTACCTTGCTGAATTCCCGAGGAACTTGTCTTTTAAAATACGAAACATCCCCAGAATCTATAAAAAGTGAATGCTCTGCTTTAGCACACGGATCCATTTATGTGTTTAGTTTAAGATTCAGAAATTTTTAGGCAAACAATAGTAAATTATCTGTGAACAACCAAATACTTCATGCACTGCACCGTGCTTCAGATGCAACAAAGATTTCATCGTTGAGCATTGAAGCTAAAGAGTCCACGGTTTCATTAGAAAAGTAAATTACAAAAATAGGCCAATACAGCGCTTTCCACATATGAATTCCCACTTTTTTCGATTTTGGGTAGAATCAAGCAGGCTCTTTCTTCAACAGCTTTGACAACGTCAGATGGGATATTTAGCAGTTCTTGACATTTGCTACTTGTCTAACCATCATATGACGTAAAAAACAATGAGTGGGCTCGACTAAACTCAGGCGTACGGTCGGAAGACCGCAGAACACTCGGATGCGTGATTGTTTTGGAGGTATAGCTTAAAATGAAATGAAATGAAATGAAAGGAGAGTAAAACCTGTAAAGCCTGAAACAGGATTTACCAAAAAAAAAAAAAATAAGAATGAAAGGAGGAAGTAGAAATGAGTTAATAATTCCCTCGATAAAGTAATTTTTATTGTCGATATCCTGACAAAAGAATAACAAAAAAATATAAATTAACATTCCACCAAAGCCCACGATGGCAAGCAGTGAGCCTCAGCTTGTGCCCACGCCAATTATAATTTAAATTTCAATAACATAAAAAAAAGTAAAATTATTATACGTCCCCTTCCGGCGGTTGTAACATCTTACTGTTCGTATTCGGAATTGGCTAATTTAACACATAATCCCATTGGGATGTTTAGTAAGATAAAAAATAATAAAAAAAAAATTAATTAATGAACTTGCTTGCCTTACGCTTCACACAGTATACAGTAAATTGAAAAGCTTGTTCGGTCCACAGTAAATAAATACCGTAACAAACAAAGTAATCAAGAAATTTATAGGAAAAAAAACTGACCCGAACAACCTTGTCCACAAGAAAAGTAATGTACGTAGCACATAAAGAATACAAGACAAAAATTACAAATTCATATAAAATTAAATGTTTAACATTTGCAGTAGTTCACTTAATACAGATAATCGTTACACCCAGTATATTGCAATCAAAACAGGAGTTAAATCGTTGGGTGAATGTAGCCACAAAAGATAGAATTAATTAAGTCAAAATGGAAGCTAACCTGTTTGGGTGCGGTCTATCAAGTCACTTTTAATGATTTAATCGAAGTTTTACTTTGGATTGAGTGCAGAAATATTCAAAACTGAATTAGTGAATATATATATATATATATATATATATATATATATATACTGTTTTAGATCAAAGGATTTTGTGAAAGTGAATTGCTGGAAGTACCTTAAATATATAAATTTAATTAAGAGGTAACAATTGTCAATTTGATTACAAAATTAATGTTATCAGTCCATTTATTTTCGTTGTAGAAATTCACTAAGAACCTCCTAGGTGTAATTGAAATTTGGGAACACAATCGTGTCACCAGGTGATAAAGAAAAAAAAAAGATCTGGCCTTTATTGTTGAAACTATTACTTATTTCATCTTGCAAATTTCGGGTACTATTCCAATGATCTAGCAGCCTTCACGTGTATGGTCATGGATGTCAGCAAGGCTCTTATTCCTTCCAGCGATAATCATGTACTTTGGATGTAACGTAACAGTAAAATGTGAGCAGAAAGTTTAAGAAGGAATAACGTTAGAAATGTAGGTAGTACAGAGATGCTCCTACAGGTGACAAACGAGTCGGTAGTGAACATTCAACGTAACGATTGCTCTCGCATTTCCATCACAAAATCCATAAATGTAAATAATGTCAGCATACTCTTCGTTAGAAAATTGAAAAGGCATTTTAAATTTAAATTACACTTAATTTACTACAATCCACTTTGTCATTATTAGAACACAAACGAATAAATGACAGATTGTTTCGGTTTTGTTTTTCCAGTTGACTAATAATAATTACTTTTGAAAAAATATGTGGTCATTTATAAACTTTAAACGCTTGTATCTGGGTAACTATTGCGAATCAGACCTATGTTTATGGGACTTTTTTTACTTAAATTGACCCAAGGAACATACCATTTCAGTTTGTACAGTTCCTCACCGGACACCCTGTATAATTATAAAAAATTACGAAACCTCTATAAATCAATTGTGAGTGTCAAAAGTTTAATATCACAGCGAAAATTTAATGCATTGCAATAAAAGTCTAATTAATGGTTATATTTACTGAAATTACAGTTACATATGTGTTTTTAAAAAATACATGGATATTTTACTAATTTTAAGAAATGTGGTTATTCATAATAGGAATAGGATTACTAGCTATTTACTACAGTTAATGAATCGATACAATATCCATGAAAGATGATGATGCAATTTGTTTGTCTGATTATAAAAAATTAGGAAATAATGTAATTGCAAACCGCAAAACAAGTTAAAAAGAAAATTAAAAACATTGAAATGAATTCCCGACTTAAATTATTCGTGTTCCATTAGTGTCAATTACAGTTAAACAAGTAAATTATAGAAATTGCACTTAAATCTTTCAATTCTAAGAATACTTCTAAACGAGACATTATTGCTAACATTTTTTTGCTTGGGTTGTTATTATTAAAAAATATAATTTCCGATCATTTGAGACCAGAGTTTTGGTTTTTAGTCGTTAAGATTTGATTAATAACAAGGAAATCAGTCTGTGTCTCAACACTTTCAGTGCGGCAATCGGCCTACTGGCGTCATCGTCGGAGCTGAAAGTGGGGGCTATATTCCCGCCTGATATAGAGTACTTCGTGGTCCGACACAATATTTTTAAGGAATAATAATAATTTAAAAAAGTACCTTCTTTAGGAGCCAATTTGAAATTTTCGTCACAAGTGATCCGATAAAAAATATTGATTTTTAACAATTTTTGGTTGCGACGTATTGGGAAACCTGTCACCTTGAAAAAAATTTATGGTACTTTATACAATTCTCCTTAGTGATTGGACACAAGATAGCATTGATATTTGGATTTGGAAGTGGGTTTGAGCGACTCGATAATGCAAAAAAAAACTCCGTAATAAACAGCTTTTAATCTTTCTAATTCAATGTACTATACTTCACTTTCAGGCCTTTAATTAAAAATTACAGTTTAGTATAGCAGTTACACCTATTTATCACAGTTTTAACCAGAATGGATTATAAAACAAAAGAAAGTGTTCAGATAAACACTTGAACATGTTTTTAAAGTGTTCTTTTTAATTGGTGAATGTATCGATTACCTACCTAAAATATTAAAAAGCTTTTAACCTTTTGTACATTTATGTCATTACTTCGTGAGAAAATTTTAATTAAATATATAATTCACAATTTAATTAAAATTTTTGTTGTTCGCCCTTTATGATACCTATCATACAAATATCAATATTCTTTTCTATAATAATATACTCACACATTATTATAGCCATTTGATTAAAAGATTAGTTAAAAAGCATCAATTATACACAATCATAATTAAAATTTTGGTTGTTAAAAATAATAATATAGCTTTTCTTAGATAGGTATGCAAATAATACTTATTAATAGCGCAACTTGTATATAAGTATAATTATCTGTATAGTTTATTTTGCAAAAAAATTTTATGACCTATCAATTTTATTGATTACATGGTTGCTAGACAGACTTCAGTGAAACAGAGTACTATTATTATACGCTACTTTATTATGCAAACGTGCCAAATTTTACTTTCTCTATTTTTAGCTTATCACACAAAATAGATCATTTAATGGATAAATGTTTGTTTTGACATATTTTACTAAAAAAATGTAATAGGATTTTATGGTGTTAACCGTTTTTCATTTAGACGATACACACATTGCAATGTTAAACAAAGCAAAAGTAAATACAGTTTTACGGCTTGGTTTGACCTTTGCACATATCGTTAAAGGATGAATGTATTTACACAAAATACAAAAAGGTGAACTAACTTTAGTTTCCATTCTTACAGTTTTTTTTTTGTTTAAATCCTTTTTGGGAAAATTTTGCTCAAATATAAGATTTTGATTGAATCTAAATGAAACTGATAAACCAAAAAATATTCGATAGAATTTAAGAGATGCTGTACATTCTCAACGTTAATCTAAATTTAACACAAGTTTTCCATGATTTTCACGGTTTATTATAAAAAAAAGTAATAGGTTAACCGTTCTTTAATTAAAAAATAGTTTTCTCTGCCACTTTACATTGTTGGAATGCGAATGCGGGAATTTTTTTTCCAAAAGAGTTAGGTAGAATATTTTTTGTAACGAATAACGTTAAAAAAGTCAAAAATATATAAATATTGTTATTTGATAAAAAAAAAGCTGCCAAATTATCTCCCATATGCTTTCTCATATATGTAAATTAATAACTTCAAAGTCAGGATTTGAGTCATATCGGTTTTTAAACACCATAATTCCCTATTTTTGATCCGCCATTTAGAGTTTTTCTATTTTGACAAATGATTTTTTCTTAGCGATCTCATGAACCCCCAACGGTGTGACACGCAGTTTTTAATTTTTTTTTTATTTAGATACTGTTTTACAAATTAACAAAGTTGCAAAATGGATCATTAGCCCACAATACCTGAATTTTAGTCATATCGGATCTAAACACGATAATCCCCATTTCTGATCCGTCATTTTGAATTTTTTAATTCTAACAAATAATTTATACTTAGCGATCTTAAAACCCCGAATATACGACTTTCAAAAAAATCGGTTGATAAATTAAAAAATGCCCAATTTTGTGTTCTAAAAACGGCGCGCCACTGGTTATTATATATTTTTTATTTTGAAAGAATATAAAAAAGTATTAGTTTGTTTTTTTAATTATACAACTTTTTAAAATTTGAAGCAATGAATTTCTTAAATTTTTAATCCCCTAAAAATGCCCCCTCCCCCCACCAACTGGTTGGATTTTGCTCATTAATGAACTTAACGACCTAGCTTTTATGACAAAGAATTTTTATACCTAATTTCATATCGATAGCGTTAATGGTTCAAAAGATACCCCGCACACACACACAACACAGACAGCACACAGACAGGATCGAATCTTTCAAAAGAATAAATTGAGAAATGTGCAGCTAAACTGAAATCAACTCATTCGTAAATGTTATTAAATATTGTTAAAATGAGCAACAGGGAAGAAAGCATTTGCTCCCCACTAGGCGTTCAAAACGTGCAAACAAAGCCGTTTCGCATCTGCTTCCGGAAAAATCCGAGGGGGCGCGCGGGCGGTACGAACGCAGGTACATAAAATTTGTTGAATGATGTAATCAACAAGGACTTGAAAATGGTTTATTGGCGTATTTGGAACAGCATGAAAGTAAATTTATTCGATGCTCCAACTATGTTTAATAACCCATCCCAACATTGATATTTCTAAGTTTATTGCATATTGAAAAGATGAACGGAACACCACAAACCAAAAAAAAAAATCCGCCGTCTTAAATGATGAACATATATCGACATTTCTAGGTGAAGGACCGCTGAAGATATTTTAAAACTGAGAAATTTGGGACCCCGCACTAGTACACTCTACTTGATTTTGCTAAATCTTACACTACATCTCTACTAACAAACGCTTTAGGGTTGTCAGGTTAGACTAGTGCGTGGTACCAAACAGACCAATAATAATTCACATTTTGAGATTTCATACATGTAGCTCTAATACTGGGCATTTCGGGAGCATTAAGACGTGAAAAACTTACAAAATGAAATCCAGTGGTATTGAGTTTCCAAATGATGTAGTAGTCACCATTCCAGAAACTAGGACTGGCATTTCTAGATCCTTTTCCATTAAACAACCAGACTGGATCAACGAGCTGAAAACATATAATCTAAGAGAACCTAACAACCAATCGATATTTCTTAACTTACCATAATGGCAAACGCATTGATGCTCCTGTGGGAATAAACACAATTGGAAAGATTCCAATCAAAATTGTCCAATTACTGGGGCTTAAATGTCCTAGGAAGTTTACTCGGCACAGTATTTTCAGCACTTCAGATACCATGTAAACAAATCATGATGAAGCACTATTTTCAATCAAACAATTAGGGGGACGGAAATCATCTTCAGTCTTACTTCCAAGATTCCGTACGTAATAAAATTGAATTATCAAAAATGTGCCAATTTTTAACAATTGCACTTGTTCTTCCACGTCTGAAAAATAATTTGATTGATAAGTTCACATTTACATACTAAGTAATGTAAACTTACATTGCTGCATAATCCTTGCAGTTATTTTCAAAAATAAATATTATTGTAACAGATTTTGTATCAAATGACAATTGCCATTTGACGACGACATTTCAGACATCTGTATTAATCAGAACGTAATATGAACTACCCTAGCGAAAACTAAAATATCTGATGTGGAGCAACACACGATCTTCCAACCTACAAAATGAAAATTAAAAGAAATTAATATAATTCTTATAACAAGTTTTTTTTGGATAATTATGCAACCTCTTTTATAATAAGTTCATTACCAAAATAGGCAACATTGTAAAAATAAAACAATAATCTATGTGAAACAGACATTTAAAACTTAATGTCAGATAGCGATTAATAGACTCCTACAGTACGGTCGGGGGTAAGAGTTCTGTGTGGTGAAGACAGGCAATGCTTTCCTTATGGGAATTTTGTTTCGACGTTGCCGGTTGTATGCAACGGGCGATAGTACTCGTATAAGCTCAATGAAACAACGAGAGTTCTTATATATATATATATATATATATATATATATATATATAAGCGGGTCCAAATTTACCGATAATCCGGGAAAAAGCGGTGTTGCCTGAAAACTGCATGAGTTGGTTTTCTCTGTTGGTTAAAAGCTTCTTTTAACCAACAGAGAAAACCAACGTTAAGAAACTAACTAATTGCTTAGTATTGTCAGGGCCTGCGGCTAACTAGGGTTTTAATAAGTTTAAAACTCATTGATATCTGCCAATATTTCGTAGCGTTTAGTTTGTTCCTTTATCAAGTTACTTTGTGAAAACCAGCTTATTGTGCTTAATAGATGATTTTACAGGATAAATTTTGATTAACATTCTACTGTTACTAATTATTGATGATCATTGTACTAGTGCAAGCACATGTTGATTGTCATATACAATTTTCAAATTCTTTTTAAAAATGTAACATCAGGACTGTAATCATCAATAATTAGTGACAGTAGAATTTTAATCAAAATGTATCCTGTAAAATCATCTATTAAGCACAATAAGATAGTTTTCACAAAATAACTTAGATAAGCCTTGATAAAGAAACAAAATAAACGCTCCGAAATAAGATATCAAAGAGTTTTAAACTTATTAAGACCCTAGTTAGCCGCAGGCCCTGATAATGCTAAGTAATTAGTTACTAAAGTTATGTACATATATATATATATATATATATATATATATATATATATATATATATATATATATATAAATACACACACATTTAGTAAAAATTATTAAAACCAATATTTTTATTCCAATCACTTGTGACGAAAATTTCAAAATGGCTCCCAAAGTGGGTACTTTCTTAAATTATTATTATTGCTTAAAAATATTATTGTGTCAAACCACGGAGTACTCTATACCAGGCGGGAATGTAGCCCCCACTTTCAGCTCCGACGATGACCTCAGTAGGCCGATTGCCACACGGAAAGTATTGAAATACATGTAATTAATCAAATCTTAACGACTAAAAACCAAAATTCTGGCCTCAAATGATCGGAAATTATATTTCTTAATAACAATCCAAACAAAAAAATCTTAGTAATAATGTCTCGTTTAGAAGTATTCCTAGAATTGAAAGATTCTTTATCTCGAATGGAAAAGTGATTAGGATACGACACTAATGGAACACGAGTAATAAAACAGTCGGGAATTCATTTCAATGTTTCTTTTTCTTTTTAACGGCAAACTTGTTTTGCGGTTTGCAATTACATTTTTTCTGGATTATTTATAATCAGGCAAAACAATATTACGTGCATTGCAAACAAATTGCATCATCATGTTTCAGGGATATTTTATCGATTCATTTACCGATAGAAACTGTAGTGAATATCTGGTAATCCTATTCCTATTATTAATGAACCACATTTCTTAAAATTAGTAAAATATCCATGTATTTTTTATTAATAAACACATATGTAACTGAAATTTCAGTAAATACAACCATTGATTAAACTTTTATTACAACGCTTTAAATTTTCGCTATGATATTAAACTTTTGACGCTCACAATTGATTTATAGAGGTTTCGTATTTTTTTATAATTATATAATGCAATATTTTGTAACATAAAATAAAGTAGTACTATGACAGGTGTTTCGAGAATCCGGTACATGGCATTTGCGAATCATATTCCGACAGATACTATTAGAATTTGTTGGTTCAGGCTAAAGCTCCACGATTTCTATATGCTACTGCATGCATTTCATTATAATTCTAGGCCCACTCACGTCTCGTCTCACACTCCTATATTCCCGCCTGCCATAGATTATGTCGTGGTCAAACCCATTTGTGTATAATATGTTTAGATAATCTCTAGCAATGTAACGCTTAGAAATGTATAAGAATGTCAAGAACTGTTAAATACCCCATCTGACGGTGTCAGAGCTGTCGAAGAAAGAGTCTGCTTGTTTCTATCAAAATGTGAAAAAAGTGGGAATTCATATTCGGAAAGTGTTGTATTGGCCCAATTTTGTAATTTCCTTTTCAAATGAAACCGTGGAATCTTTAGTTTCAATGCTCAACGGTGAGATATTTATTGCATCTGAAGCACGGTGCAGTGCAAGAAGTATTTGGTTGTTCACAGAGAATCTATTTTTTGCCTAAAAATTGCTGAACCTTAAACGAAACACATAAATAGATCCGTGTGCTAAAGCAGAGGATTCACTTTTTATAGATTCAGGGGACGTCTCGTACTTTAAAAGACAGGTTTCTGGGGAATTCAGCAAGGTAGCCCCAAATAAATAGAAGAACTGAGCAACAGTACCATATGAATACCTATAAAATGGTTTTGGGGTTGTAACCCCCTTATGGAATTAAAGGAAAAAAAAAGCTAAAGCAATCAGTTATATATATATATATATATATATATATATATATATATATATATATATATATATATATATATATATATATATATATATATATATATATATATATATATATATACAATTATGGAAAAATATTATCCCGGGGTCTGACTTATAATAAGTAAAACAAAGACTGTACAGTCAGTTCACGTGCTAAGTGAGATAGAATACACAACAAACTAAAAGCGCTGATGTCATACATGCGTCTTTTGAGTAGGCTAGTATCAATGATACATTTAATTGCTACTGTCAGCGAGAATTGAAAATCAGTGTCTCGCAAGTCCGACGCAATACTCATGTATTCCACTGAAGAAAAAATACAGATTGTCAAGTGGTATTATTAAGGAAGCACTGCACAAGAAATAATGGGCAGGTTTGCTTTTTCCTTTGAAAACATACCAATTCCATCAGAAAGTACGATTATGCGTACTGTTTGTAAATTTGAAAGATGTGGATGTTCAAATAATTTTGGAAAATTCAGTAGCATTGATAGTAATGGTGGTGAGCATCCTGGTCGTAACTTAAACGAAGAGCGCGAACTCCAAGAAATTGCAGTGTGTAGTTTAGCAGAAACTAATTTCCCGTATAATAGCTGAAGAAATGAATATTGATCCAAGAACAGTTCGCAATATCTTGAAAAGGAGTAAATACCGTTGCTATAAGTTGCAAACTACACAAGAAATTTTTCCAGAAGATCATCAAAAGCGTATGAATTTTGTGAAGATATGATGAATCGGGCTAATAAAAACGAAAGATTTATTGAAAATATTTTGTTTACCGACTAGTGTTCCTTTAACTTACATGGCCATCACAATCCGTCTGTTGCTGTTGGTTACTCTCGGAAAACAAACATATTAGTATCCCTTACCGGATACAATACCTCCAAAAAGTTAATGTATGGCAGGAATTTTAGGAATTTCCATAATTCGTCCATCTTTATCAATGGAAACTTGAATGCGGACAAATATTTAGAACTGTTGAGAAACCAGATCATTCCAGCTGTTCAACGCCTCAATATAAATTTTGATGACATTTGGTATCAAGAAGATGGCTGTCCTGCTCATACGGCAATAAGAGTTCAACAGTTTTTGGAAACTACGTTCCCTAATCGTATTATTAGTGGAAAAGGTTCTAAATATCCTCCTCGCTCACCTGATATCGCGCCGAACGACTTTTCTGTTTGGGAATACATATCCCAGCAAATTTATGGACACAGACATGAACGTGATAACAAATTGGACGAACTTCGTGTCAAAATTACAGACTCTTTAAACAGTATCACCCAAGAAATGTTAGAAAACGCCCGATCTGGATTTTACCACAGATTCGGTTACTGCCTTGGTAAGGTGGAGGTCTTTTCGAAAATCTTATAACGTAGAGTTTTGAAAAAAGTGTATTGTGTTCATTTTTAAAAATAGTTAGTTTTCACTAAGAATTATAATGCTTAAACTTAAGTTATACTATCAAATGTAAATGTCATAAATTCGCAATTACAATAAACTTCGATGTTTAAGGTATTATCATTTAATGTTTAAGGGTAAAGTATTTACTTAATAGTTTCAAAGAACACGCGACTTTTCAACATTATCTTAATTGTTTTGGTTTCGTTAGAAATGTTGCAGCTAGATTGAAGGAGATTTAAGTAGTTCATATTTTGTGCGTACATGCAAATATGTACAAGTGGCAATATCGGTAAAGTTATTTCTTTTCTCTTCTTTCTAGCTTATTATAAGTCAGACTCGCAGTAATGTTTTTCCATATATATATATATATATATATATATATATATATATATATATATATATATATATATATATATATATATATATATATATATATATATATATACACCGTGTCCAAGATAAGGATGCCCACTATGAGGTCGGTTAAATGCAACAAAAGTTACTCATTTGAGAGGATGTATTTATGGTCTTTGTAGAACTCGAATGTCTCTTGTAGTTTTGAGATATTTGAAAAAATTAAATTTTCTGATTTTCGTTTTATTTTTTCTGACCTTATTTGAAGAGCTATCAAGAAAAGAAGAGCATATTTTCATTGCCACTTTTCTAGCTCTACTTAATGCTGTTATTCAATTTTTGATACAACGTTTCGTTTGTTAGCAACCATCATCAACTTTATTTTTTTAAATACACGAAAGAATTATTTTTGCCATATTTAATTTTTCTCCTTGATTCTGAATTCAACGATATATCACACTTTATATTTTTGATACGTTTCGGATGAGAACATTCACATTCAATGTAAAACATCGAAAACGTACAGTTAAAAATAATACTAGAAACATTAGAAAACTGTAAAATTATTATAAAATAATGTTTTTTCATTTTCTAATACCTGTTGCGAATAAAATAATTCACAAGTATGTATTTAGTGAAAATACCATTAATTAAACAGTTAAAATACATCTTCCGTCGTACTGATGCATTTGATAAAAATAAGTTGGCATTGCATTTTGTTTACCTACCTGTCATAATTGATTGTTGTCCGTATTTGTTTGTTTGGTGGTTTTTAGGTTAATTACATTTTGTGTTTACCTAAAAACAATATGGTAGGAGTACATTTTTCAAATAACGAAAAATTCGAAATACTGACGTGTTACATTTTGTGTCAACGTAATTGTTCTGAAGCCGAAATAATGTATTTAAACAAATATCCAGAAAGGCGTCAACCTCACAAAAGAACTTTTCGCACATTATCAGTTAATCTAAAAGAATATGGTGCGTTCAAAAAAACCTGTAAAATCTCGCAAAAAACCTTGCAAGAAAAAGCCAATACTGTTTTATTAGCTGTAACGGAAAATCCAGAGGTTTCTACTAGGAAAATTGAAGAGGCAACTGGAATAGCCAATTCCACAGCTCATTATGTTCTAGAGTACATCCATATAAATTTAGAATTTGCCAAAGACTTCGACCAGGTGACCCAGAAAGACGTAGAATATTTTGCGAATGGTATACACGTCAATCTCAAGACAATGAATATTTTCCGAATAATATGGTCCGATGAAAGTATGGTTAATAATAATGGAATTTTTAATCGTAGAAATGCTCATTATTGGGCAAGAGTAAATCCACGTCTGTACAAAACACCAACATTTAATATGTGGGCTGCTATATTCGGTACTCGAATTATAGGTCCTTTCATTTACCACGAGTCCTTGAATTCTGAACGTTACCAAGTTTTACTCCAAAATTAATTAGAGATAGCTTGGAATGGTTTGCCTTTCCAAGAAGTTGAAGGTTGTTGGTTTATGCAGGACGGTGTAATTCCAGAGTTGTCAGAGAATACTGTCAGTTAGATTTCCAGAAAGATGTATTGGCACTCATGCAAATGTACTGTGGCTCGTTCTCCAGATATAACACTTTTGGATTTTTTTCTTTGGGGATACATTAAAAATTACATTTATGAAAACGATATTGAAAACGAAGGAATTTTACAAAGATTAGTTCTCCAAGAGTTTGCTAGTATTACTCAAATGCTGAAGAATGTTTTAGATGCTACGGTTAGAAGATGCTATTTATGTTTAGAGAATAACGGGAATCTTTTTGAACATCTTTTGTGAGTTTATTAACCTTTAAAATAAATTTGTTTTTTATTTGTCTATCATTTAAAATTACAAAACATAATTTTATAATAATTTTACGGTTTTCTAATGTTTCTAGTATTAGTTTTAACTATACGTTTTCGATGTTTTACATTGAATATGAATTTTCTCATCTGAAACGTATCAAAAATATAAAGTGTGATATATCGTTGAATTCAAAATCAAGGAGAGAATTTAAATATGGCAAAAATAATTTTTTCGTGTATTTAAAAAAATAAGGTTGATGATGGTTGCTAACAAACGAAACGTTGTATCAAAAATTGAATAACAGCATTAAGTAGAGCTAGAAAAGTGGCAATGAAAATGTGCTCTTCTTTTCTTGATAGCTCTTCAAATAAGGGCAGAAAAAAATAAAAACAAAAATCAGAAAATTCAATTTTTTTCAAATATCTCAAAAACTAAAAGAGATATTCAAGTTCTACAAAGACCATAAATACATGCTCTCAAATGCGTAACTTTTATTGCATTTAACCGACCTTCCATCTCTTACCGTTTTCGAGATCCCCATAGTGGGCATCCTTATCTTGGACACGGTGTATATGTATATATATATATATATATATATATATATATATATATATATATATATAAGCAAATGAACAAAACTTTGGTTAATTATGTAAAAAGGTTACAAAATTTAATAAATGAAGAAAACCTTTATTTAATTAATTAAAAATTTACATTTAAAAAAAAATTTTTAATTACTAAGCATGTAACAAAATCTAGAAAACGAACAATACTTGCATCCAAACAAATGCGTGATTTTTCACTGTATTCTTCGGAACACTCTTTTCAATATTGCTATCAATGATTTCTCCCGAAATTTTACGAAATCGTGTCATTTTTACAATAAACTTAACTTAAATTTTTGCTGTTTAACAAACGCCTCTTATTTATGACAAGAATAGCTCTCTTACTATGGTAGTTAAGTATGACGTCATTGCAGTTGAATTACCTCTGTAATTCTTAACGTTCAATGGGATTATCGGTGTAATCCTAATGAACTTGCATTGCTGTATAGGAGTAAATTATACATGAGGGAAATATTCAAATAAAATTCACATGAAATATTTGATGCTATTTTTAAACTTTTGTTTACGTATTTTCTTTACCTTTTTTATTTTATGCTGTTAACAACCTGTCTTATTATGCGATGATTTAATTACATTTTTATTGTGCCATTAAACTAATTCTTGTACGAGATATGTATACTCTATATCTGTTAATGTCACTTAATGACCTGTCTTATTATATAAGATGATTACTGTTAAGTAATTACATTTGTGATTGGTTTATTTTGCAAATTTGACTGATTCCTAACTAGATTCTAATGCTAAATACCATATAAGCCATTAAACCAATTTTTGCACAAAATATGTTTACTCTTTATCTGTTAATGTCCGTTAATGACCTGTATTATTATACCTATAAATTGTTGTTGTTTTTTTTTATAAATGTCACAATGCTACATCATAATAGCCGGATGCTAATTTAAAAAAAACTCCACCCACACACACGCGCATGTACGCACATACCCACATCCACACACACACACCCACAAAACACACAACACACTCAACACACACGCACGCACGTACGCATCACGCACAAACGCACACGCACTCATGAAAACAAACTTGTGCACATACACCCACACACCCCCACACACACACTCACACACACACACACACACACACACACACACACACACACACACACACACACACACACACAACACAAACACAAACACAAACACAAAACAAAACAACACAAAACACAAACACAAACACAAACACAAACACAAACACAAACACAAACACAAACACAAACACAAACACAAACACAAACACAAACACAAACACAAACACAAACACAAACACAAACACAAACACAAACACAAACACAAACACAAACACAAACACAAACACAAACACAAACACACACACACGCACGCACGCACGCACGCACGCACACGCACGCACGCACGCACGCACGCACGCACGCACGCACGACGCACACACACACACACATACACTCACCCACTCACTCATCTCACTCACTCACTCACTCACCCACCCACCCACCCACCCACCCATTTTAACTGTAATTTAGACTTTATTACTACAATTGCGGCATAAGATAGCTTAACGGAGTATTGTATAAATGGAAAAATTAGATTATGCGCAAAAGTGCTAACTATAATAGAAACTGATCATGTTCTAATCTAATAATAATGAAAACCTACCACTCAGTGGTTTTATGTAATATTTTGCAAGATTATTTACCTTTCTATGAAATTAGAACTAGGAACTGTCAAGCCGCTTAGACCATGAGGATTGATGAACCGAAGAGAAGGTCAACTTGCAGTCATCGTGTTGCTCGGGTCTAAATCCAATGTATGAGAACAGAAAATTATCTTACACAAGAAAACTAGACGAAGAAAGGAAGGAGAAACACGCACTGAAAATGATCGTAATAACTAAGACATCTAGCTTTTTCAACTTACTACAATAGTGCGTCAGATACATCAGTTTGTGTAAAATAATATGCGCTAAGCTATGAGGAAATGTTTGATCTCGAAGAGGATGCCAGCGGTAAGGTTTGCAAATGAGTGTTTTACCTCAGGAGTATTTTGTGAAGGGAAGTACGGTAACCTACAGCAATATTTCAGTAATTGCAATGAGCTGTCAATTGGTACTCTCAACTCATCAGCTCCATGGAAAGTTTTAGTTCGGTTATCACTTAACATACTCAACATCAACTGAACGTACGTTTCATTGTAGTTGAACTCTTTATGTGAGCCACTGAGTAATAGGATTACTCAGTGGCTCAGCGGTAAATGCGACAAATAGAAGGTACCAAGTTCGAATCAGAGTAGTCAAGTGCTTGGGAAAAAAATTACATATAACATATCAATTTGACTCAAGTGCGAAAACAGTTTTTATCAGGACTAAGCCTGATGACGGAACCAGAATCCGCTTCCGAAACGTCGCGCTCAAAAAGCAAAAACTGTGAAAATAGGCCGATCAACTGAACTAATATGAAACCACAGTTACAGAACACTTATAGTACACATTGGTATTAGTTGTATTTCTTGTTCTTTTGTAATATGTGACCGGTTAGAAGAAGACAAGATAGAAAATGGACAAGAGGACTGTGACCTAGAACGAAAAGGAAAGGACCACGTATTTCATACCCTTCCCAAAGGGGAAGGCGGGCTGTTTGAGCTTTTCAAGCTCCTTCAGCATACGTACATACATTACGTATATATGCATGATGGGACTAAAGATGGGTGTGGTCAGGATAGGACCGGCAGAAACGGAGTTCGGGTTCTGAGGGGGACAATACTAACCCAGCATTTGCCTAAATAGCCGCACATGCTATCCGTATAAGCAGTGACTATGCCGCTACATGTGTATGAGGAAAACCCCCTGAAAAACCTCATACTGGGTAGACGGTAACGGGAATCGAACCCATTACCTCACGAATGCTGAACAGGTGGTGATACCACTACTCTACTAGCTCGGTATAACCTAGAAGATGTTAGCCATATAGCGTTATGATTAGCATGAGTCGGAATAAATGACAAAAACAAGAAGATGATATTTTAGAAGAAAAATTGTTAGAACATGTGGTAAATATGTGTTTCAAATTGTGCTAGAAAATTTGGCAGAAAGTTTGTAGAAGATAAGGTATGAACAGTGTGAAAGTAAGTAGTTACAGAAGATATAAAGACATTTAGACGTGACCATCACATCATTAAAATGATTTATTAATTTTATAACAAAATCTTGAATGTATTCTAAAACATGCATTAACCTACCTAAATTTAAATAGAACTTATTGATATATAAATTTTAGTAACTTTAGTAACCGTTTTTTTTCCTGCGCTGGATTTCTCATAAAATTTGGTAAAAGATTGAATAACTTGACAATGCAGCGTCCGATTTCCAAAAATTTTGTAATAGAGACTATTCAAAACAGAATTGAAAATTGGAAAATTAATATTAATAATTAAAATAAATTTAATTTTTCAAGTACTTCGGTTCGGTATTTCATTTTCAAAAAAAAACTCCCAATACACTTTAAGCCAATATTTCGTGTTTAATTAACACTTCATTAGGGCAACTGAAAATATAATTTATAAGTTAACATGTAATTAACAAAAATAAAAATAACTAACAATATGTAAGGGTATAAAACCAAAAATATAAGGTAAAACTAGAAACATTATTTTTTGTCACTAATGACTGAATTACAATAAAAGTAACTAAATCTGTTAATAAAGTTAATATCTAAACATTTATCAATAAAACTAGAATTTGAATAAAAAAGTTAAACTTAAGAATCAATGATAATAACAGTATAAACTTAATGCTACTAAATAAACCTATTTAAAGAATTTTAAAAATGCTGCTATTATTTACATCACTTCTAAAATTCATTACTTGGTTGCTCGTTTTTATGTGGTTATTTGTATTACAATGGGTGGTAAGTCCTGACGAATTTGATTTTACTCTGCAATCGTATTTGTGTTGAGAATCTTTTGCAAAGTTTTTGTGAAGTTCGCCTACATATTGAAAAAAAAAGTTTAACTTTATATTCAAATCCTAGTTTTATTGATAAATGTTTAGTTATTAAGTTTATTAACAGATCTAATTACATTTAACCGAAATCGTCAGTAAAGTAGTCAACAATCGGCAGTAAAGCAAGAAAAATCGGCAGTAAAGTAGAACTTTACTGCCGATTTAATGAATGCAACCAAATATACATTTGAAGATGTGTCGCAGCAAACAGTAGAACACTTCCACTACATTTAAACCGTCAATCCAATTTGCAAATGACGTTTGTCGGTTGTATTTGTCTATCATTTTAATTTCATTGTAACAATAAATATAGAAGTAATTGTATACTAATTTGTTAGATTGTTGTTATTAATAATGTGTTTTCGGCTAATTAGACAAAAATCATATGAATAAATGGAGTTCGATGTTAATAATGATTTTGATTTAGATAACATAACCTGCGCACCGCCAGATTTGCAACAACTTGCATATAATGCTATATCGAATTTGCTTCATCTAAGATTTATAATAAACAATACGAAGCATTCATTTCATGAGCAAAAACAATAATGTAAAAAACTACACCGAAAACATTTTTGTCGCATATTTTTGTGAAAAAGCAAAAACTCTGAAATCGTCAACATTATGGAGTATGTATTCGATGTTAAAAGTAACATTCAGCATAAAACACAACATCGACTTATCCAAATATTCCAAATTGATAGCATTTATAAAAAGACAAATTACAAATTACGAACCCAAAAAATCTAATGTATTTACTAGAGAAGAAATATATAAAATTTTAATAGAAGCTCCAGACCATAAATATCTTATGTGGAAGGTAAAAAAAACTTTTATTTTTTTATGAAATCTATTCTTAGTGTTATTTCTAATTTGCAGGTTTGTGTAATTTTTGGTTTATCAGGCGCATGTCGTATGGGTGAACTAAAAAAATGACCATTGACGATGTTTAAGACAAAGACGATATACCAATAATTACCATCCCAGACTCAAAGACAGGAAAAAAGCGAACCTTTACAATATCGAACAAAATGAGTGAAAATATAAACCCTATAATGTTCTATAGGAAATATGTATCTTTGAGACATGCATATACAACACACAAGAACCTATTCATATTTTGTCGATTTGGCAAATGTTCTATTCAAGCGGTTGGCATTCACACTTTTGCTAAAATACCGAAAGAAGTGGGTATTTATTTGAAATAACCCGAACCAAACAATTATACAGGACATGCTTTTCGAAGAACCTCTGCATCTTTGTTGGCAGATGCTGGTTCAGATGTACTAACCTTAAAACAACACGGTGTGTGGAAGAGCTCGAATGTAGTGGAATCATATGTAGTGACGTCAATTGCTAGAAAGCAAGAAATAGCAGCCAGAATTTTAAAGGGTCGCATTTCATCAGCTTCTACTTAAAGAATCGCTAATAATGACACAATTACAACATCTTCAAATCAACACTTTCTAACAAACTCTAATAAACTACAGCCAATCAATGTACAAAATAATGAAAATTGTTCTATTGTAATCAATATTACTAAATAAATATTTGTTAAAATTATCATTGCCAGTTCAATACGTTTAGCTGAATTAAAAGCCTAAGGCTATTTACACACATCGACTTTGGATGTACGATAGAAGTTCGTACGAACTTTTATCGATTTAAAGTAGCGTTCAGACCTGTCGATTTTATTATCGTGGACGTACATTTTTAACGATATTTGCTTCAGTTGCTTGTCAGCATGAATCCTTTTTAAGGCTCGTCTTGTTGCTATGTGGTTGTTGCACCGTCGGCGGAGACGACGGCGTAAAGCCAGAAATCAGTGGGTTCATCCTGTTAACCAAAGAAGATCAGATGCAGTAATTATCCACACGCTTTATGAACAACTTCGAAGTGACGAGGACAAGTTTTTTAATTATTAATTATTACATGAGAAGTTGCGAAGTGCGATTAGCCGCCAAAATACTAAAATGAGAATTAGCATAACGTCAGTGGAAAGACTTGCTGTAGCATTAAGGTAATCAAATTTTTATTATATCTTGATTTTATAGTAATAATTATATAATGTATATTTTTCTACAACCGAGCGAAAAGTACAAATTTGCGCTTCTAAAAGAAAGCGCAAAGTTGCACTTTTCCGAGTAGTAAGCTTTTTTTTACTTTGTCGCTCGCCAAGCGACAAAGTAACTAAAACGCTCGCGTAGTTACCATGGAAACCTTAATAAAGAAACGTCTAGTGTTTCTGCGATTTTTCACAAAAGTATGAGTTAAGGGGTATTTGACAGATGTCGACAATTTTGTGACCAGCGCGTGATGTTAAGATCGTTTTCCTACAATGAATATCTGGTGTAGAACACCACACTACCTTCCAACTTATAAAATGGAAATTAAAGGAAATGTAATAATTTTAATAACAATTTTTTAGAATAGTTATGCTACCTCTTTTATAATAAGTTCATTACGAAAATAAGCAGCATTGTGAAAATAAAGCAGTTTTAACAAAGATACTTACAAAAACACATGTGTAACGCAAAGTGATGCTCACGTTTTGAAATCTTAACTGTCAAATTTGAGGTTACCAGTAATTATTAATTTTACCAAACATTTTTATAAAAACACCGGTTGTAGAAAAAATCATGTGTGTAATTTGAGCACAAAGTGCCATTGCCGCTCTCGCGAGATAGCCGCGCTCCACTACGCGTCGCGCGTCAATCTTCTCGCTCATAGCGGCAATGTATCACTTTGCGCTCTTAATACACAAATAGCTATAGTGTATTAAGGGAACAAACTTAAGTGTGTCATAGGGTTTTTTTTCGGGAGGAGGTTAAGATTGATGAATACAAAATTTGCACTATTACTGATCTTGATAGTTACTTGACGACTTAGGAAGTTTTGTCAGATGTAAATAATGCACAATGCAATTTTTCAATACTAAACTTATATTTCATAAGGTTGTAAACAAGAAAACATAATTACAAGAAATCAGTTGACACTGTTTTCAGAGGACTCAGACCAACCGGTAGGTGAAAACGTTCTTGTGTTACTGTCGGTTGGTGACTGGGCAAAATTGTCGAAAGTATTTGAAGTGTGTGCTTGATTGAGGAATCCGGTGAATGTAGTTTGCTGAGGAGGTTGAGAGTGAGAAGCTTGGGAATTAGGTGGTTGAATGGTAGGAGATTGTGTGAAAGCAGGTTGAGGGTAGTGAGGTTGAGCGTGAGAAGATTGGTAAGGAAGTGCTTGAATGGTAAGAGGTTGTGAGAAAGCAGGTTGAGGGTAGTGAGGTTGAGCGTGAGGTGCATAATATTGTTGAGAATGGAGCGGAACTGGTGGAGGTTGAGCCATCCTCTTCCTTTGAAATCGTCTGGAGGACGTTCATTTGAAACTCTGGAGTTTCGCTCTGATCGAATGATTTTAAATACGGCAACAGGCTATGTAAAAATGAAGTATGGCTGTCTGATTGTTATTCTAGCTATTGCAGGGCTTTCAACATTTGCAGTTCTAGTTCATCAGGCTTTCGTCTTTTTCGATTTGCAATTCTGTGAGTTCGTGGGGCAGTAACTTCAGTAATTCCTTCCGTTACTTCCTCGGACTGCTCGTCCACCGCTTCTGGATTTTTCGCTGCAACTGAGACATCCAAACTCTCGGCTGTGTCTCTCGATTAGTAGCATTTCTGCAAAAACTGCATCTGATCATTGAATACGTATTTCTTCATTGTTACGGCTCCTGCCCCGCTTTTCTTTTTACTTTGGACTCTCCCTCTGGATTTAGAAAATGCATCGCGGAGATTGGTCCATCTTCTAGTTACTTCTTTACCTGTGGAAATAAAGCAATATAATAGGAACAAACTAGTGTTTTTTAGGAATCATTTCAAGAAATAATTCAGTAAATTGCATATAAATACAAATGAAAAAAATGATCCAATGTTTTTTGGCGTCTTAATGAAGAGCGAGTTAAGCTGACTACATATGTTCCTTTTTTTTTATAAAACCTTATAACTTGAAAACCATTTACAATAAAAAAAATTTTACTTTGTAAACACGTTATGTTGTTGGGTCAGTATTAAATAAATAATAATAAACGTGTTTCATGGTTTTGATAAAATTTTGTAACAGGCTTAAATTAGTATAGAAGTCCATACTTATAAATTTGAAATTCGTCGCAGGTTTGCTGCGACGAAGTATTTAATTTTGCTATAACTTTCATTCTGACCAAACAAGTAGAAGACATCTGCTACGTTTTACTGTACAGTTTTATAAAACAACAACAATATCTCACTTGTTTTTTTTTTATAAAAATTGATGTATCAGTAATGTGGGCTTGCAAATTTTCAGGTACTTCGCAAGCGGATCTACATTTACTGATCTCCATTATTCGTATAGAATGGGTGTCTCAACTATACGGTCCATTGTAGAATAGGTGAGCAAAACTATTTGGACAGTCATGAGGAAAGTGTATGCCTGAACTTACTAAAGAAAAGTGGGAAGCTATCGCATCGGGGTTTGAAAAGAGTGCCCAGTTCCCTCACTGTTTGGGGGCAGTAGATGGGAAACACATCCGCATTATTAGCCCAATACATAGTAGTTCTATGTATTACAATTATAAAGAGTATTATTCTGTAGTCTTATTGGCAGTTGTAGACGCGAACTACAGATTTGTTTATGTTCATGTGGGAAGCTACGGCAAGGAATGCGATTCGTCAATTTTCAAAGACCCTGTGGAAATCCATTTAATCTAATAAGTTTTAATTGCCTGACGAGAAGCGTCTTCCATGAAGTGAGAATCCAAAGTTGCCATATTTCTTCGTCGGTGACGAAGCATTTGACCTCAACAACCATTTAATGCGATCATTTGGTGGAACACACCTAACATTAAAGAAAAGGATTTTTAACTACAGGCTGTGCAGAGCTACACGATACGTGGAGTGTGGATTTGGAATTTTGACAAATAAGTGGCGTATCTTCCACAGGCCCCTTAATGTAGAACCAGAATTTGCAGTGAACATTATTAAATCTTGTGTTGTACTCCACAACTTTGTCCGCGATAGGGACGGCTACTTGCCTGAGGACACAACAACAATTATCGGCCTCGAAGATTTACCTCGTGATAATACAGCAAGAGGAGGACTCCTATCAAACTCCACAAGACATATTTTAAGTGATTACTTCCTGACAAATGTTGGATCTGTTCCATGGCAGATAAACAAAATTTAATAAGGAGATCATTGTCAATAGCTTCAACCATTGTTTAACAGAATACAGAACTTCTTACAAACAAAACACAAACTGAACTTAAAAAAAACAACTACTGTATAAACTTGAAAAACAAAAAAACTAAATAATTTCACCAAAACTTTGTGACTGTAGCAAAGAACTGAAATAAACTTATCGACCTTAACCTCTAATAAACTGTCTTCACTGATGGCAGTCGAAACGCAACTAGGCAAGCGAAGCGGACGTACGAACAAAATTCGATGTGTGTGAAGACGCGTGTTTGGTCACGTACACCACTGTCTTCACGACCACTACACGGCGTTCGTGTATAACCGAGACAATGGACGACCGCTAGACGTGGTCCGTGCGATGCCGTTTGAGGATCGATGTGTGTGTAAAGACACATTCATTTCTTTGCGCCACTGTTGGAATCTGGTCGAACGAACCTTTATCGTACGTTCAAAATCGATGTGTGTGTAGATAGCCTAATTTAAAAAAACAATAATTATATTTATTAATGTTAGTAAATGCTATTTCGGATAAAATTTAATATACATCTCGGCATTAAAGTCATTTTTTAATAATTAAATTAAAAAATCGCAGAGGGAGCAAATAACTTAAAACATGACCGTCGCAGCAAACAGTGACACTTCCTACATTTAAACTGTCAATCCAATTTTTAAATGACATTTGAAAACGATCAATAATTATAATGATTAGTGTTAATACGATTTCGGATAAAATTTAATATGCACCTCGACATTAAAATCATTTTTTATCACTCACGTGGTTTTCCACATTTGTGATAAAAATAGGACTTTAGTGCCTTGATGCATAAATAACTATTATTGTAATTCAGTCATTAGTGACAAACAAAAACGTTTCTAGTTTTAGCTTATATTTTTGGTTTTATACCCTTATATATTGTTAGTTTGTTTAATAACATGTTAACTTATAAATTATGTTTTTAGTTGCCGTGATGAAGTTTTAATTAAACACGAAATATTGGCTTAAAGTATATTGGGGGTTTTCTTTGAAAATAAAATACCGAACCGAAGTACCTGAAACATTTAATTTATATTAATCATAAACTCGGTTGTAAAAGTAATGATTAATACTAATAAGACCAAATTAATATCCTTTGCTCCGTAATTTTAGAACACCCTGTACAGTTGAGTTTATTTTGGAAAAATAATGTAAACAAATAAATAAACCTTCAACATTAATTGGTAGTTAGTAATCATAATCTTAGTTCACAATAACAGAATATAGGAAGATTTAATGATCTTTAAAGTGTCAATATTCATCATCAATGGTTGTGAATATATGTAGCTATTTGCAGCTAAATTGAATGCACTGCCTACTGCCAGAACATTGGCACTTGTTTTTTTAATTATATACCTCACATTAACCATGGCTTAAGAAAAGCATATAATTATTTTAATAATTTAAAACATCGTAATAAATTGAACTTTCTTGACAATACTCAATTGAGTCAAATACAACCATGCAATTTAATGCAATAAGAAATCGTTTTTTTTTTACATAATTGAAAGAAATAAAAGTTAATTTACGGTTACATTAAAATTCACACACTTTAAAATAATTATAGAATTACAAACGTGTGTCATAAGACAAGCATGCAAGTTGTATTCGTTATTATCTTTAAGTTAAAATTACGAAGCAAATTGAGTAGTTGTAACGTGGTTTAAGACAGCGAACTGTAATATAAATTATAACCTGTTAAAGTGTTTTGTTTGAAAAACATTTATGAAGAGGTTGTGGTTTACATTTTCTTTTATCAATCTTTTAATATGCATATACAAGCAGTACTTCAATTTTATAAATTAAATAAAAATTGAAAAAGCTATTAGGTGTGCTAATTTACTAGATACTGCTGAGAAATTACATGGAACTTGATTACATTTTACATTAATATTAATAACTTAATCTTCGTTAGGCAACACAACATGAATCGGCCATGAAAAAAAATAATTTACGTCTAATTATCAATTAATTATAATTTTTAAGCGTTTGTGATTAATTAAATATTTTATACGTATGCAGACCGTCCTCGTTCTTTTCTAAAGGATTTGATTGGATTAAAAGCTTGTTTTATAATCGAAATTTTTATAGAAAATAACTTAATTAGTAATGGGTATTTAAGCAGATTATGTTTAATTTGAATCTACTAATTAACTTACAAGATTTAAAAAGAAAAGTATTAAAAGACATTTAAATTTTTAATAAAGCTAGGTCATTTTAAATTTATTGCGTATTCAGTATTCATTGTATATTAATGTTTATTTTTTATTAATTACTTCTTCCTTTATTAGTTATTACAATTAGATTAGGATAAGTTTCACAATATAAAAGAGCGTTTTGTGTTTATGCAGTGTTATTTGTAATCAAAATTGCATTTCACAATTTAAATTCGTAATATTGCTTTACTGTCCTTGTCTATAAAGGTAATCACAAAGAAGATATTAAATTTATTGGATATTATAAAATTAAGAGCGAATAGAGATTCAATAGAACTTGAACTATCACAAACACGGATTTCGATAGATTGTATGACTCACGGACCAAAAGCACCATATTTCTTTACAAAAATGATTTATAAATTAGATACGGACAAAATACTTGCGTCTAAATCTTGATAAGTAGTAACCGTTTCAACGTCAAAATGGGAGAGCACGGTTGTTCTAGTGGTACATTGGTCGTCTGACACTCAGTTGAGGCAGGTTCGATTCCCGGCTCATACAATTTTTTTTTCTGTTAGGTTAGAGTAGTTTTGTTTATGTTTTTTTCCTATTAAACCATAGATTTTAGATTTATATGCCTAACTACGAAGTTGTCAAACAAGGAAACGCGTGACTGGTCCGCATTTATCGAGATTTAGCTGCAAGTGACAAAATGAGCCAGTCATATTTGTAAATTATTCTACTGATACTCGACCACTTAAGTGTACTTATTCTACCATAGGAGGGTGATTTGCATGCCAAACTACGCAGTTTCTACGACAGACGGGATTTGTGATCGGTTTTGGAGCAATGAAATTGATTCGCGGTTTAATTGCTGTTTTGATCATTTAATTCTCGCGGTTGATCAATTAATTCTATTTATCTACGACTAATATACAGGGTGATCAACTTAAATTACGGAGTTCGATAACTTCGTTACCTTGAGAGTTACGGAACAAAGTTTTAAATAAAAGTTATTCATAAAGTCAAACTGCACATTTTTGCTATTCCAATGATAAAGGTTTTTACTAGGTTCTACAGGGTGCTTTTAAAGATATGACCATTTTTATGAGAAAATCGTAATGAAATAGTCACCCTATATTATTTAAAATAAACAATTGAGGGCTAATCAATCTCTCATGGACAAAACAATTTCGTGATAGTCTGGTTAAAACTTATCACTTTTGTGATAACTTTTATTGTTTGTACAGGGTGATCCAAAACTCACACCCATGATTATCTCGGTTCTTTTAAACGGAACGCCCTGTATTTTATATCATCACTGAAAAGTACTTAAGAAATACTTTTACTCTTCTTAAGCATTCCCTATACCTAAATCTTACAGTTATTAATTTATTTAGATTTTTAAAAATAAAAGCGACATTTTTGGCACTGCAACTTTTTTATAGTTTGCCATGACTGTACAGTATTAATTGACTGAGGGTAGTATTGTCTATATTAAGCTTGTAAAATTAATATTTTAGTTTTATGCGGTTAATTTCCTTGTTATTTACGTACAAATTTTGAGTTCATCATGAGTTTTTCTAATGAGGAATTAGTCGATATGATCTGGACACTAGGTGAATGTCATAAAAATTGCTTTCTAGCAGTAAGGGTGTATCACGAGAAATTTGCAGAGCTCCAACTACCTGAGAAAAGGAATTTCGAAAAAGCGATGGATCGACTTAATGGTACAGGTACTGTAGGTAAATTGAGGAGAGATGGCGCACTTTTTTTCCAATTACTTCAAACTCTAAATTTTAATTAAAAGGGAAATACCAGATATAGAATTGGGTATTCCAAGGTATTAGGTTTTCACGGGAAACTAAGCATTTTATGTTCTGGTAAAATCTTAATTTTTTTTTCTTGAAAGTGCGTCATCTAACCTTGTATATAGGGTAGATGACGCAGGGCTTTGGGTGAGTTGACGCACCCCCTTTAAGTTATATTTTCAATAGTTAACTTGTAAAATGCATTTAAAAACCTTAACGTCATTTTATTAAACCTGTCGCAGAAATTCAGATACTTGGTACAGTCTTCGTGCATCCAACGCTGGCATTTTATGCGCTGGATCCAGTATTCCTTCCTTGTTATAATCTTGTGATAATCTTCTTTACATCCTACACAAATGTTTGATTCGTCTTCAGAACTACTTGAGTCGTCATAAGAGACGGCAGTTTGATTTTCCTCGTTAGAATCGGAATCGGAATAGCGGGAATTTCTCTTGATAATTTTCTTAATCTCATTTGTTGATTTCGAAGTTACCAAACTGGCCATTTTTTCTTTTTTCCTCTTATCTGCAATATTTTCGGAAGTCGTTAGGACCGAAGCAAGTTGTTTGCTACGTTTTCTTACAATCTCTACTGCACGTGCTACGGGCACTGGAGATATTTGATCCAGCATTTTTCCAGGAGTCTGGATCAGGGAAATGAGAATAACCTGGCGTTGGCTCTAGAGAATTACCTCTTCTTCTGACGTTTTGCTTATTATTACTTTGATTATCCTGTGCAACTTCTTCTGTAAGGTAGGCGTAGTCAGGAATAATGTTCGGATCAACCGGTACTACACCTGTTGCTTTAAACGACGATACTGCATTTTTATGGTAATAGATTTTTCCCATGCAGAAGCAAGTAGTTGTCCAAATTGGAGCCTGGTCATACGTCTCCCAGGATTTTCTCGTAGAAACAAATTGCAAGCATCATAATAAAATGCTTTGAAAGACTCTGTCCAAAGGCTGTAAAAATTGGGTACTGTGACTTGGCAAACAAAATAAGATTATTTCATTTTCAGCTGCATATTCCAACATTTGCACATTACTGCAATGAGAAGAATGTCCGTCAAGTAGCAATAACACTTTCCTTGGGGTTTCCGAGGTTGTAATTGTTCTTTAAACCATTTAAAGAAAAATGTCATTGTTCACATATGCATATTTTTCTGACATGTACACCAGAAAACCTGGCGGTATTCCAACTTCGAATTCAGCCTTTTTGTTCTTGCCTTTAAAAATACAGGTCGGTGGAATGTAGTAGCCCTCAGCGTTGCAACATACAATAACTGAAATAGTTTCCCCCTTTTCGGCAGATGAGATTGATGCTATATTTTTTGATCCCTTGACAGCTATAACATGTCCAGGTCGAGTATTTAATTGCAAGCCTGTCTCGTCTATGTTAAAAACCCTCCGAGACTCATTCATTAAATTATTTTCGATCAATATACGTTCAAGAAGATCAAAGTAAGGGGCAACGTTCCCTTTTGTTATTGCTAGTGCACGATATGCCGACACACCTTCAGTTTTGCGTATTGTAAGTCCTTTATTTCTTCTTAGAAAATAATCAAGCCACGGATATCCGGCCTTACGAGAATCTTTGTTGAACTTGTGAGTTAGTTGTAGTTGTTCTGCTAGACCAAATGCCATAGAACGTACAAAAGTTCTTGATGGCGCAAATCCGTGTTTTTGCAACTTTTAATATGAGCTACTTTTTTAGCTTCGTTGTGCTTTCCTAGAGTGGACGATGGCCCTAAAGTCTTGGTCCGTATATCCCCCTTTCTTCGACGACGGCGTAAAGTGGCTTCTGGAATATTGAATTCACGGCGTGCTTGACGCACACCCATTTCATTCCTGTCTATGGCATTAATTGCAGCAGCTAACTGCTGTTGCGTTCATGTCCCTCTAGAAACGTTTCCTTTCCTTGTGTATTGTGTTGGCATGTCTGTGAAAAAAATGAGTTTCATCATTCAGTAATAATGCGAATAGAAAAGTTTCAGTTAAATTAATTATTGATTATTGACATGATTATTGACATAAGTACAATTTAAATTTTCTAGTAGGTATAGTTTTTAATGATGTGTACTCTCCTGATTTGATGGTGCACTAACACACCTTACTGTATAATGCGCCAACACACCTTACTGTATAAGGAGAGATGACGCATGCAACATTCAAAACACTAGTCAGTTGTTTCATGATGAATTTAGGTTAGAAAAACTTAAACTTAAACAAATCAAATCGTGATCAAAATCCTACTACACTTACCTCTACACTCTCTCGCACTAACTGCAAAAAAAAATATTCAAGGATTCCAAAATTAACTGTTAAAATAAACTCGCATAATATTTCACCTATGACCGCGAAAGTTTCTTTGTAATGCGATGTGGCGTTCCTAACCATGCGTTCCCGTGTTGCCGGATTGATTATATGCTTGACACTACGAGTGCAACAGCACTACGTCATCTAACCTCACGCGCCAACTCTCCTCAATTTACCCTATATGAAAAGAAAGAAAAAACGAAAACTATTGTTACTGAGGAAAATGAATGTATTGTTGGCAGTTACAGATCATCCCATTAAAAGTATAAAAGAAATTTCCAGGGAACAAGAAATAAGTTATGGAAGTGTACAAAAAATACTATCTAAAAACAAGATGCACCCATATCATATCCAATTGCACCAGGAATTATTGTATGATGATTTTCGACGAAGAATAAATTTTTGTAATTGGGCTCAAAGAAAAATTCGCAATCAAAGAGATTTTTTTGATTATGTACTTTACCGCATTCCATAAAAATGGATGTTTAAGTAGACATACTTTTCATTACTATTTCAGAGAAAATCCTCATGTAATAGTTATTTTACTACTTTACAAACAAGATGGTCTTTAAATGTTTGGGGTGGTATTCTTGGCGATTTCGTGATTGGGCCATATTTCTTCGAGGAAACGGTAAACGGTGAAGTTTATTTAAATTTTCTGGAAAATCAGTTGCCTGTTGTTCTTGAAAACGTTCCCCTGCGTATACGTCAGTGCACGTGGTATTTACATGATGGGGCACCCATACATAATAACGCACTGAATATACATGATCAGTTTCCAGGACGATGGATTGGTAGAGGAGGGCCAATTCCGTGTCCTGCGAGATCGCCTGATCTAACAAAAGTAGATTTTTTCTGTGGGGGTATGTGAAGAATGAGGTATATAAATTTCCTGTAACTACTTTAGAGGACATAAAAAATAAAATTATAGTGGTTTTCCTAAACATTAGTATCCCAATGGCTAGAAATGTAAGTAGATAATTTGAAGATCGGCTACAACATTGTTTAAATGTAATGGGAGGCCACTTTGAACAGTGAATATAAATACTACTTCATCAAAACACTGTATTTCGTCACTATTAAGTCACTATTAAACTGGTTTAAGTTTGACCTCCTGATGACGATCGTCGTGTGATGAAATACTAGTTAAAAAGTTTAAGTTCACCTTGCTGATGACGTGTACGTGGTCAACGAAACGATTGTCGGTCGATGAAACACAGTGTTTCGGTAAAGTGCAGGTGTGTATTTTGCTCAATCTCCAATGTTTTAATGTCCAGATTAAAACTTTGTTACCTAAACGTTGTTTTGTTACTCATTTGTTAGAATTTTGTGTCATTTATTAATCTTAGTCTTTGTGGTTTTATTTGCAATAGTTTATACTTAAAGTATGTCTTTTTTACATGACAATAATAGTATTGATACAGAGCTGATTAACCTTACAGTATTTTCAAATGATACATTACAGTCATGAAGTTATGCCGAAAATGTCGCTTTTGTCTTTAAAAATCTAGATAAATCAATAACGGTAAGGTTTAGGTGCAGGGAATGCTTAAGAAGAGTAAAGTATTTCTTAAATACTTTTCAGAGGTGATATAAAATAGGGGTTGTTCCATTTAAAATAACCGAGATAATCATGGGTGTGCGTTTTGGATCACCCTGTACAATAAATAAAAGTTATAAGTTGTAACAAAACCACACTACCACGAAATTATTTTGCCCATGAGAGATTAGTCCACAATTGTTTATTTTAAATAATATAGGTGACGATTTCATTAGGATTTTCACATAAAAATGGCCATATCTTTAAAAGTACCCTTGTGGAACCTAGTAAAAACCTTTATCATTGGAATAAGAAAAATGAGTCTAATTGAAATTTGACATAATATACAGGGTGTTTCATTAAAAAAAACATACATTTGATATGCTGTGTCTTTATGAAATACGCTGTATATTATTAAGTAATTTTAAAATGTGCAGCTTGACTTTATGAATCACTTTTATTTAAATTTTTTTTCGTAACTTTCAAGGTAACGGAGTTATCGAACTCCGGAGTATATGTTGATCACCCTGTATAATTTTAGTAGTATACTTCTAGTTTTTGTGGTATAATGCCATATATTAATTCATCAGGGAATAATGACGAGGGATTAATGGTCATTATTCCCTCTAGCGTTTCAACGACACAATTTCTCAAATTAAATCATACCTACCGTAGAAACAAAACACGCAAACTGAAAAGTGTCAAACGGGTAATGTTTATATACCTATTTATAATAAAACGTACGCAATTTTCAACGAGTGGCGTCTTCGAAAGAACACAGACTCATTTTCTAAAAATGTTCTGTTGGTCTACTTTGCTGAATTAAGTGCACGATACAAACCTTGTTCATTATGGTCATTCTATTCTATGCTTAAAACTATGTTGAAAGTAAACCATGACGTTGATCTGGAAAATATGACAAACTACGGGAATTTTAAAAAGACGTCTTCCACCCTGACCCCCGAACTAATTAGGGAATTTATTGACAAAGCACCTGATTGAAATTTTTCTTTTACATAAGGTAAATACAAAGACACATTTAATCTGAACTAGTTCAAACTCATAATTAAATTTGTAAAACCACAAAATTATTACCGACGCCAACACGTACTGCACTATAATAGCGATAGAACGGTTGACATGCGTCAACCGTTTTTTTTTTCTGGAGTCTTCAAAAACCACTAACAAGTACCTGGGCTTCTCTTTATTTCACTTAAACATCCAATTAGTTAGGAATAAAGTAGATTTATTAGAATCTTATCTTAGTGATAAAGACTTTAACGTGTTCTGTTTAAGCGAACATTGGTTACGCAATGAAGAATTAACCAGTTTTAAAATTAATGAGTGGCGAGTGACATCCGTCTATTGTAGAACTAAAACTTCGCATGGTGGTGTTTTGCTTTTAACTAAGCCCGAAGTTTCAGATTTTATACCTTTGTCTATTATGATTTGGCTATGGAAATGCACTGTGAAGTTGCGTCGGTTTCCTCCAAGAATTTGGACACAGTAATTTTGGTAAAGTAATTTTCTCGAGTCAGAGCAGTTGGGTCACTTATATTAATACTGTCAGCGGACGCCGACGTCAGATTGTGAAAAATAACAGAAATTTGACAACTGTCAAATCTCAGCTTCAGAGGTTAGGTTTATTTTATCACAATAATAAAATTTAAGTTTTATATTTCTTTTTGAATGTGTTATTGATGTTATCTCACGAGAATATTATTTCTTCATGATACTTCTAATTATACAGTAATAAAACTTATACATCTATAGAAACAGAACTAAATAAATAAAATATGTTGTCTATTATATTTACGAGAAATTATACTAACATTAATAACAATTATTTGAAGAATAGAAATTAATCAATGTGAGGAGTCTGAATCTTAAAAAAATAATCTCCACTGCTGTCACTATGTTCATCGTTTCCGTAAGTTTAAACAATTTTCCACAGCAACTTGTAAATTATAATATCTTTTAGAAATGCCCCAGACATTTTCGATTGCATTAGAAATGCAAACGTAACACAGTGTCCATGTTGTTGTGCTAACATATCGGTGACATACATCTTTTCAGGTTTGTTACTGAAATCAAATAATCCAGATGTTACCTATATTATTATTGCAAATAATATGGATATACTTACACTTAAACTTTTTGTAAAAAAGGTGTGGTTTCAACAGATCTGCCTCAAAAGAAATGTTATTGCCAATTAACCATTCCTGAATTTCTTTCTTTGTACCTGCATTAGTGGGAGGCTTGTTCACGACTGTACACCGTGTCCCATTTTGGGTGCAGGATTTCTCGGCTATTAATAAAGATAGAGCCTTGCGGTTTTCGTGAACAGTTGCTACTTTTTTGTGAAACGTTTAATGCCATCAAAACATTTTTTTAAACTTATTTGCATTCTAAGTTACAGGGAGATTTTGAAAATTTGTACTATTTGGGGGTATCCTGTATCTCTACTATTGCAAAAGTTATCAAAAAGGTAAGAACGTTAACTGATATTTTTGCGAACAATTCATTGGCGTACTCAAAATTTTTTTAGGGTACCGTTTTCAAGATATAACCCAAACTTTTTTAATGGAACAGCTTGTATATTTATAGCCTGTTAAATTTGTTATTTTTTTCTCTTTAAAATGATGTATAACATTACATACTTATATTTATTATTAATCTCCGAAATCATTAAAAACTGTAAAATATTAATTTTTTATAGGTTGGCCATGCTATTTGTTGTTCTCTTTAATATTTTTGCTTCAAAAATAAAACAAAAGTAGTTATTCTCTATTTCCATTTGTTGTGATAAGTAATAAATAAATAAAGTTATAAAAACTTTATTTTATTAAAATAGCTCTAATTCTAATTTAAATTCATTATAGTAATAATTGGATAAGAACTTGCCTTTAAACTTGATTAAAATAATAAAATGGAAAACGAAATTTAAAATCATTTTAACGTTTCGGTATTTACTTATACCATTTTCAAAGAGTACATCATGCTATAAAGCTAATTACATTTTATAATGTACTTATATTAATAACATGACATTACAAATTTAAAGTTTACTTCAACGTCAAAGTTGTTAAAGTAACCTTAAATTTGGCATGTCCTGTTGTACATTTAAGGGTGGTTTGTATTTATATATATATATATATATATAATATATATATATATATATATATATACAGAGACTCCTTTATGTCCAGATCTGATAAATTACTGGCTCTGTCCAAGATTGTAAAGTCATCATGTGTGATGTTGTGGTTTTCTTCAATTTTATGTTTAAAGATAGCGGAATCAGGTATTGTTAGAGAACGCTTACCAAGTCGAGGAGTAATATCCAAGTGTTCACATCTACGAACAGCAAAGTGACGACGGGTTTTACCGACGTAAGTAGCATTACAGCTACTACATTGAAATTTATAAATGATGTTCGAAGATATGTCATTTGGGAATGCGTCTTCGACTCGGTTCTCTTTTTCGTGAAAATCGGTATATGTTATTGTTCTCTTTTGGGTAATTTCGCAATATTTATTAACAAACGCGAAGAAATTTTATTTTGTATAAATCACTATCCTAATGTAATAATAACTGGAAATTTTAATGTTCGTTTTAACACAGCAGACAATAATGCTAAGCAACTAAGTGATACGTGTTCTTTCGGTTTTATAAAAACTATTTCGGCTTCTACCATAAAAAACAATATTTTTATAAATTTCATCAAATACTTTAAACACTAGTCCCTCTGACCATTTTGGTCAGACGATTAAGGTTAGTATGATAGACACCAATACCCCAACCAGTACTACTATACTACATAGACCAATAACTTCTAAAGGTATTGCTTGCTTATTTAGGATTTTAAGGCGCATGCTGTTAGGATTTTCAGAATAAAACAGATTTAAACAGTAATGAAAAATTTAACATATTTATAAGTAGTTTTTGTGATGCTTTAAAAATAGCGTTTCGAGAAAGGTTGTTAAAAGTGCGTAACCGAGATAATAATATTAAATGGTTTAATAATGAATTGAAAATGATTAGACATGAATCGTACGAAAGGAATAAATCTCAAAGGCTTCTTAACCTCAAGCGGCAAGTGTGCAGTAAATATAAAAACACTATTAAGAAAGAAAAAGTGATGACCAATAGTACTGTTATTGAGACTTCCTGTAATCCTATAAAAACCACGTGGAGCATTGTTAACTCATTTAGAAGCACTAAATCCATAATCGTACATAATCTTTCTGCTGAAGATTTCAACACTTATTTTTCTAATTTGTGTAAAGCGGGTTTCGATACTATACAAGTACAATCAGATGCGTTAAATTATTATAATTTTATGTTACCTAATAGTTTAACCACTTACTAAATTTATCAATGATGCACTGTCTGAAGGTATTTTTGCTGATGCCCTAAAAGTAGTAGCTGTTGCACCCTTACATAAGAAAGGAGCTGTCACTAATGTTGCTACAGGCCGATATCCACATTACCTGTCTTTTCTAAGATTTACGAGAAAATAATCTCTAACCGAATTATTGCTTATTTTGAAAGTAATAAACTTTTCTCAGCTAACCAATATGGTTTTCGGTCTTGGTGTACAACGGATGCTATCAATTCATCCATAAATAAAACTTTAAATTGTTTTGAAAATTGGCATGCGAGAGCTGTGTTTATAGACTTATCGAAAGCCTTTGACAATGTTAATCACAGCATCTTATTGAAAAAACTCGAACAAGTATCTAACTGTGATGCAGTGAGTTTACTATTAATAAAATCTTATGTACATAACCGCTACCGAATCGTTAGATGTAACAATATTTGTTCAAGTAAGAAATCTTTATCCAAACGCGTGCCTCAAGATAGCATTCTTGGAGCACTGTTATATTTTATTTATATCAACGATATGCCCTTTTACGTATGTAATGAAAACTGTTTATTGTATGCAGACGATGCCACATTACTGGGTAAAGCGTGCGATGTAGAAGAAACAATATTATTTACCAAAAGTCTATTTAACAAGGCTAACCTACGGTGTCATGCCATCAATTAGATGTGAATGTCTATAAAACCGAAAAAATGATATCTTTAAAGCCTCATTCTTTAGTAAACATCTCTGTCAAATTCTTAGGAATGCTTTTAGATCCAAAGCTAACCTTTAATGATCATGCGAATACATTGCGAGTAAAATTTAAAAAAAATCTGTTTGTACTACGTAAACTGTCCAATAATGTTAGTCAATCAGTTTTAATAATTGCCTATTGTGCTCTCTGTCATAGCCATCTATCATACTCTGTAACATCTTGGGTAATTCAGCTTGCTGGAAGCGAAGATTTATTCTTCAACGTAAAGCTGTGAGGATCATATGTAATCTCTCTTTCAGAACAGACTGTTGCCAAGCTTTTATTAGTTTAAGTACTTATTCTAACTCTCCCATGCATATATATATATATATTCCTGAGAGCTTGTGTTTAGTTAAACAAGCTAATATACCCATACGTTACTGCCCGGAACTCACCAATACGACACTCGAAATAATAATAACATAATCATCCCTCATTGTCGTTTAATTAAAGCTCAAACTAGTGCTAACATTCTATCAATAAAACCGTTTAACAATATTCCACTTTGCCTTAGGTCCCTACCGTATAATAAGTTTAAGCAACATATGAAACTAATTTTGATTAGTAAGGCATTCCATGCACATGATGAGTTTTTCAAACATAAATTGTTGAATTAATACAATTAATATAAGTATTACATGTAACTAGATTTAATTCATTGTTCTTTGCTTGACGAGTGTAAGTACTTTCTTTTGGTGCAGTAAGTTAATGTAATCCATTATGGTCCAGTGGCTAGGATATCTGGCTTTCCTCCAATTTCGGGTTGAATTCTATACAGGAAATATTTTTCTAATTTCCATATTGATTTATTTGTTTCAGGTTATATTAATTATTGGAATTATGAGCTTTATGAAATGAATATCAGAAGACGTGAAAAATCTCCAAACGCAGTTATTAATACAGTACTCAGAACTAAAATTAAAATTGTAGGAACATACACCATAAACAAGTACGTTTTACAATATTGTAAAGAAGCGCAACAATCGCTGTCCGTCACATATAAAATTCAATTCTCCAAACTTATTATTCAGTTTATTAATTGTAATATTACTAATTTTAATGTTGTTTATTGAAAATCTCAAATTAATGTAGATTTATAAAATTCCATTAAAAGACAAGACAAACTTTGTGAAGTAAGTATTTTAGTCGTAGATAAAGTAGAGTATACTACTCGCAATAATGGTTTTTGCATGTAAAAGTAAAAGCTATAAAAAATTAAACTGTTTATGACGAAATTTTTGTGATCAAAGCAGTTGACATTTTAATATTTACACGCTTTAATGTATTATGTATGTGTTTATAAGCGTAATTTTCTACTTTGCGACTAAACACCTTTCACTTTTTCGTTACTAGAACGGTTACCTAAAATTGGATCTACATTTTAATAACAAAGACTTTGTAAGACCAAGTGAAAATTAAGTAAAGCACATAAGAAACAATTACGGAACTGATATTTATATACTGAAATATGTTGCTAAGGTTACACTTTAACCACAGTGTACATGAAATGAATTTCATCTATTCTTTTATGTAATCCAAATTGCCATGAATACTTTAAAGTTAGAATTTGATGTTTACGAAAAACCTAACAATTTGAAATACTTAATTATGTACAGTTGGGGCAACAAAAAACGGGACACTACGGTTTTACAAGTTCAATGAGCATATCTACTTTAATTAGTAACTAACTACTTAATTTTATTATTGATTAATCCCAACACTTTAGATTATTAGTAATAATGACAGTATGACAGATAAGGGTTTTGAATAATTACTTATTTCTCATTTCTAAATATTCTTGTGTTCCATTTAGTTTAGTTTAATAGTGTTTCTAGGACTCCTTCTAAAATGCCTGTTCATACTACCATTAATTTAAAAGCTCGTATCGTTGCTGAGTTAGAGAGTGGTAAAAGTGTTCGCGAAATTTCGCGATTATTAAATGTGTCGCGATCTACTGTTGGACGAGTGCGAATAAAATGGACTGTCCAACATACGATAGCGAGAGCAGTCGGTAGTGACAGACGAAGAACATCTACACCAGCTGAAGACGAAGAATTAGTTGCTTATGTAAGAGATCATCCTTTTACAAGCTACAGGGTTGCCAAAAATGAAACAGTATTTCCTGGATGTCGTGCAACGGTTCGGGCTAGATTAAAAGAAGTTGGAATAAAACAATACGAAGCGGCCACTAAAGAACTATTAACAAATGATAACAAAGGATGTCGTTTAGAATTTGCCAGGCGATATATCAACGAGCCCTTCGAATTTTGGAGTCAAGTTATTTTCAGCGATGAAAAAACTTTCAGTAGCTCTAACAATCGACCTCCAAAAGTATTTCGACCGGCTAGAACCCGATGCGAAACAGAATATTTTAATTTTAAAAAACGTAGTGGTCGTTTTTCTGTAAATGTTTGGGGTTGGGTAAGCCATCGCGGGCCAGGAGTTTGCTGGATAACTGACGGGCGCATGAATTCCGAAGCATATTTAGACATACTGGAAACTATCATGACTCCTTCTGTTCAAGTTTTATATTTTCCAACAAGTAAGTTAAGATATGAATATTATCTTATTTAACTTTTGAATTTTTACTGTGGTTATAATGAATTTATTGTTACAAAGATAATGCACCTATACACACGTCACGGAGAGTCCCAAATTGGCTTCAGGAAAACAACGTTCGTTTGTTACCGTGGCCAGCAAAAAGCCCAGATCTCAATATCATTGAAAACGTTTGGGCTTTGGTCACAAAGACAATTCAAGACCAACAAGGACTACCTTTCATTGCCCAAAACCGTGACCAATTAATTGCGGCGATTGAAAATGCATGGGAGGCTGTTGGAATCGATTATCTGCAGCATTTAGTAGCGTCAATGCCTAGACGATTGCAGTAGTGCATTGACAACGAGGGCGCTCATACAAATTATTAATTTCATGTTACTGCATTAATCACTAAATTACTTTAAAAGTATTTCTTTATTAATTTTTGTTTTAACAATTTCTGACCTAATCACCAAAGTATTATAATTAGATTTTTTAAATGTAGTTTTTCAAATTTTGTTTTTTTTTTTCTTTTTAGATTTTAGTTACTTTGAAATATCAGACCAAAGTTTTTTTTGTTGTGTATTCTAAAGCATAATATAATAAGATCAAAATTGATCAGAGCATTCTACTTATGTCATCGATGCATTGCATTAAAGTTTGACTGAATTGCAATTGTTATGTACGAAGGTCAAGTACTACTTAAAGTAGATTGAACTTGTAAAACCATAGTGTACCACTTTTTGTTGCCCCAACTGTACCTAACAGCACCAAATTAATCAGAATAGTACTCCAAATTCCAAACATTCATACAACCAAGCAAACTAATCGCTCAAGTAAATGATCAAGCACAAAAAATGATAATCCACAAACATACTTACCAAAACTTACCAAAGAAACTAAAACATGCAATAAGAAAAAAATCTAACGTTCCAAATCAAAGAATGTAAACAAACTCTTTAACACGTACATACGCACACAGTTACTCACGCTCATACAAACACGTGAACAAACGATAAAATCACGCATCCCCAAAACAAAATAAACAAGCCATTGCAAACATCCAAAAACCCACACAATCCAAAAAACATACCAAAGAAGCCAAAACATGCAGAAAGTCTGGTCTTAAACTCACAAACATGCAAACACGCAAACACTAGTAATTAAGTAAAAGATAAAGCACAAAACATATAAACTCTCTTAACATTCAAACACGCAAACAAGTAAACAAGGTCAGCCCCCTCAAAATAAGAACGTAGCAAACAAACACCTAAACGCATCAAACTGACACGAGCCAAACAAGAAAATATACTAAACAAGCCAAAACAAGCTAAAAAGAAGTATTTAAACGTCCAAACTAAAGAAACCAAACAAACTGTTTAACATTCAAGTAATTATCTATCCATTAACACACATACAAACACGTGAACAAGTAATAAACGGTAGCATCCTGCAAACACAAGTCCCCGAAACAATGGTGCTAGCCAACAAGCCATTGCTAACATCAAGGCACCCCAAACAACCCAAACAATATAGCAAAGAAACGAATACATGCAAAAATCTAGTATCAAGCAAGCACATAAGCAAATACGCAAACTCCCATATAAGTAATCATGCAAACACATAACCTCCAAACAAAGAAACTAGGCGACAAACTTGCACGAAGCAAATAAGAAAACACCAATGAAGCTAGAACAACAACAATAAAAAACTACTCAATCATCAAAACAACTAACAAGTTATTTAACATGCAAACAAGTACCTTACCACCCAATAAATAAGAATTAGAATCATGCAAACACGCATTATTGAAGCAAACAATCCAGTTTAAGCACCACAAACATACAAACAAACAATCAAGTAAACACACAAATGCAAAACATATAGACCTAGAAACGTGTAGTTACACGAAAACATAAAAACGCTCAAAAATAACCTTTATACACACAAACAAGTGAACATGCAACCCCCAAAATAATGAAACTAGCCAACAAACGCAAAAAAAGATCAAACTTGCAACAAATAAAAAAACATACCAAAGATGCTAAAACCGAAGCAGTCAAATCAAACAAACTAAACATGCAATCACCCATGCAGTCACACAAGGCTACACGCGTCTAATCAGACGCCCACGCACGCAAGCACCCACACCACACACATGTACGCAAGCATTCACCCATGCACGCACACGCACGCGCAATCACGCATGCACGTAAGCATGCACCTATGCACGCAAGCGTACACGCACACACACACGCACGCACGCACCCATACACGGAAACGGACACGGACACGGACACGGATACGGGCACGGACACGGAGACGGACACGGACTCAGGCAATGACACAGACACAGACACAAATACAAACACAGACACAGATATAGACACAGACACAGACACAGACACAGACGCAGACGCAGACGCAGACGTAGACGCAGACGCAGACGCAGACGCAGACGCAGACTCAGACGCAGACGCAGACACTGTCACTGACACTGACACAGACACAGACACTGTCACTGACACTGACACAGGCGCAGGCACAGGCGCAGACGCAGACGCAGACGCAGACGCAGACGCAGACGCAGACGCAGACGCAGACGCAGACGCAGACGCAGACGCAGACGCAGACGCAGACGTAGACGCAGACACAGACACTGTCACTGACACTGACACAGACACTGTCACTGACACTGACACTGACACAGGCGCAGACACAGCTACAGCCACGGTACAATCACAGCCACAGCCACAGGCAGAGGCACAGGCACAAGCACAGGCACAGGCACAGGCACAGACACAGACACAAACGCTGACAAAGACACAGACACAGACACACAAACGCTCAAACAAGCACATAAACTGGTGAACAATAAGCAAACATTAGAATCACGCAAACATGCATCCCCCAAACAAAGAAACTATTCATTAACCATAGCGAGATTCTAACGAACTAACAAATACGCAAACGTGTGTAAATTGGCCTTAGCACCTTTTAGTGGTTACGTAAGTATTATGAGTCATTTACTCCAAAAAAACGCAAGCGTAACCCGGTGGATACATGCAGCGTCTTTGTTTTGGCGGTACGTGTTTCCTGCTTCCTTCTGAATTCAGTATTCATTGTTTACGTATTTGTATGTGCGTGGGTGGGTGTGATTTTGAACTTGTTTGCATCTTAAATGGTTTGCTTAGTGTTTTTGATTTGGACGTTTGGGTTGAGTGTTATAGCATATAGTAGTTACGTTGGTATACTATTTTACGAGATTGGTATAACAGATGTTTGTTATTTTCTTTTGTTTTGGGGCTTACCTATTTACCTGTCTGCTTGTTTCAAGTATTCATTGCTTATGTATTTTTATGTGCGTGAGTGGGTGTGCTTTTGTACTTGTTTGCAGCTTAAACGGTTTGCTTAGTGCTTTTAATTTGAACTTTTGGGTTGACTCTTATAGTATACAGTAGTTGCTTTGGTATATTTTTGTACGAGTTTGGTATAACAGATGTTTTGTTTTGGGGCTCACCTGTTTACGTGTTTACTTGTTTCCAACTTTATATGTGCATAGCTTGTGTTCGGACGTTTAGATCCTTTGTTTAGATATTTAGTGAATTTGGCTGCTAGTGTAGTGTCCCTAATTTTTTCCCCAATGATGAATTGTTTTCGTTACGCATTTGTATTTGTATTGATTCGTTAACAAACAAATTAATACATTTATGTTTACAAAAGTATGACGATTTTTTTAAATGTTTTTTTTGTTTGTAATGTTTTGGTTCGTATGTGAAGGTATTTTTTGTGAACGCAAGCTAATGTTATTAAAACAACTCTTTTAGAGATAGTAGTAATTACATCTTTTATAAAGGTTTTTATTTCATTTATTTAAACCCTCACAAAAATTCCTTTGATTCACTAGCAAATTAAAAATTTGTTTATCGTTAATATAGATTAGAGTAGCAAAAAATAATTTAACCCACATCGTTTAAAACGTAATACTAATTAGTGTGAAATTTCGGTACCTATAGGGCCTGACAACGAACCGACAAATTAAAAAAATTCAAATTCTATTATTATAGTCAATATTTCGAAATATTTTATTTCATCCTCAGGAGTAAATCAAAAATTCTATTGGAAGTCAGGTACATAGATAATTAAAAGACTAGAACTTAGAATTTTTAAAATGAAGTGTAAAAATGTAAAAATGTAATATGGAACATATTTGTATTGAATGACCAACTGATTTAAAAGGTAAAATAAATCCTAACTGGATATGCTAAAATTAACATTCAATACAAATATGTTCCGTATAAAGCAGGACGCATATTATCGCGGAACGGAATGGATCGGAATGGAACGGAAATTTTAAAAAGTATATAATCAAGTTAGAGTCCGCACACTACCGCGGATCGGAACTGCGAGGATTGGATCGGAACGGAAGCGAATCGCTGGGATTGCTTGCTGAGCGAATTTCTTCCGTTGTTCCGCAGCCCCCTCCAATTTTCAATCGTATGTTTACAAAATACGCACGACGCACAAGCATTTTTAAATAAGAAGGTTGTTTCTCGTACGAAATAAATTAAATACTAAATGACAAGAGCAAGTTATTTGTATTAACATTATATTGTGAAACAGTTCTGTGTGTGTTGATTTAAAATGAATGAAGAGCAATTAATCAATTTAATTCGTGAGTTTCCATATCTTTATTTGATGAGTGATAAAAATTATCATAATCAACAAATGAAAGAAAATGCATGGGATGAAATTTCTCGAGAAATGAAAATGCCGGGTAAATAAGTTATAAGCATTCTAACCATATTTATTGTTATAATATAACCATTTTTTGTTGTATAAAAAAACATTATTGAAATTGTCTTCGGACTCTCAGAGCTCGTTCATCTTGCGAAGGGGACAAGACCTTCAAGCGAATTGAAATATTCTGCGAATGTGTCTCGAATATGTATTGCATCACGAGTAGAATTTGCTCCCATATTTCTCAGACTCTGTAATCCTTGTGGCACTTCAGATTTCTCTAGCTCACCAGGTTGCCAAGAACATTTATCATTTCGTAAAAAATTGTGCAAGCAAGTACCTGCCACAATTATCATGTCTAGATGTTCAGGAATAACGTTTAATGTTTTGAAGAAAATTCTGAACTTTTTACAAAGTAGCCCAAAGGCGTTTTCGCTACATCGTCTAGCTCTGCTATGTCGGTAGTTGTAAATTTTTTTAATGTTGTTGTTTCGTAGTTGAACTCCAGGATATGGACGCATTAGATTTGTACTTAGAGGAAAAGCTTCACCCCCTACAATTACATGAGGCATCAAAATATCACTTCCAGGCAACTTTTTTGGTCCAGGTATTTTCAACGTACCACCATTCAAAGCTCTTCCTAATGTCGAATTTTTGAAAACCCCTCCATCGCTATTTTTGCCGAAAGCCCTAACATCAACGGTAATAAATCTTAAGTCAGCATCGACTAGCGCCATCAGGACCACACTAAATTGTTTTTTATAATTAAAATAAGTTGAGCCACTGTTTGGTGGCTTTTCCGTTACAACATGCTTCCCATCCAAAGCCCCTATACAGTTTGGGTAATTCCATTTTGTACAGAAATCTTTCTCTATATTTTGCCACTGTTCAGTTGATGGTGATGGGATCACAATGGGATGGAGTTTTGACCAAATTTCAGCACAAACTTCATAAACGATGCTTCGAACTGTAGATTCCCCTAGTCTGTAGCTAAACGCCAAACTAACAAATGAATCACCATGTCCCAAATACCTGAAAAAAATATTAATAATTTGGTCTCTTTTCAGTCGATGATTGTAAGAAGAAATGGAAAAATTTGAAAGATTGCTACAGGAAGTCAAAAGCCAAAAAACGCGGTAAAAGTGGCGATTCTGCAGATTGTATTCCAAAAAAATGGAAATATGAAGATGAAATGAATTTCCCTACTGATGATCCAATGAATGAACAAAATGAAAATTCTGAAGATGTAGGTGGTGAAAGTTCTGTCGGTACTCAAGATGCATTTGATGATACGGCTGTTTTGTCACCTCGCCCAGAAAGAATATCATCACCTCGATCAGATAATATACTCTTAACACCTAGTTCTTCAAATACATCAACTGTCTCCAAACCAAAACGCCTCCCAAAACCTGAATTAAAATCAGCAGGTGTTACAACAGTACTTAGAAAACAAAGAAAAGCGTAAAAAAGCGGATCACTTAACAACATTTTTTGAATCCGCTGAAGAAACGACACGATATTTGCCTCCTGAACTACAAATTGAAGTAAAACATCGAATTTCAATGTTGCTTTATGAATTCGAGCTGGAAGCAATGAAAAAATCAAGTTCAAATGCTGATGTGGTTAATAGTACTGAATCAACAAACTCTAATAACTATTCAGTAACAATTGATAACAATAATATTTATACAAATTTGTAAAATAAACATTTATAAAAGTATGTACTTACTTTAATGCCAACGCCAACTTTTCTTCTGCACTTATAGCTTTTCGAAATGTCGTATCGTGTTTCCGAATGTCCAGAATTTTTAACAAATCGTAAAATTTTTCGCTAGACATCCGGAAATACCTGAAAAATTTTTGCTCGTCTTCCAATAGGTCTGGGAATAGAGGATGAAATTCGCCATATTCTTGTCTTTTCAAGTTAATTTCATGAACCCATTTGCGTTTTTTTTTTATTACTTTCTCTTTCAATTTCTTCTTCTTCTAAAACTACACACAATGCCACAAATTCTTCGTCTGAAGTATCCATCGCAAAAGAACGACAAACACTAAAACTTAAACCAAGCCAGTCTAGTAGTAAATTACTCAAATACAAATAAATATTTCCGAGGAAGTCCGCGCTAATGTGCGGTGATTCAAAATTTCCATTCCAATCCATTCCGTTCCATTCCATTCCGATCCATTCCGTTCCGCGATAATATGCGTCCTGCTTTACATTTTTACATTTTCACACTTCGTTTTAAAAATTGTAAGTGCTAGTTCTTTAATTATTGATATACCTGACTTCCAATAAAATTTTAGATTTAGTCCTGGGGATGAAATAAAATATTTCGAAATATTGACTATAATAACATAATTTTATTTTTTTTTAATTATCAGTACGTCAGGTAATATAACCAAATTTCGCACTAATTAGCATTTTAATAATATAAAAAGTACCTTTCCCCTCAGAGCCCTAACTCGATTCCTTCGGAGTTTATCATTACTGTACCTATTCTTAATCCCTCCATGCATATATATATATATATATATATATATATATATATATATATATATATATTATATATAATATAATTTTTGCTGGGATGTGATGCCTCAAAAGAGCCCGCGACACAAGAGCCCTGAAAAATAGCTTCTAGAAAAAAACGACTCACGAGATAATAGCCCCCAAGATTACCTCTAGACGAAACGGTCCCGACAAAATAACTTGGCCAATAGTTTTTGTTAACATACAAACGGATGTAGTTCATGTGAATGTTTTGATATGTTAACGGTCTTATTTTATATGATTTACATTTAGAGAAATTCTTCCAAAGATATCACCTCAATTTCAAAATATTAAACACCATACTGTTTGGTAATTCGTATAGATGATTAAAAATAATGGTTACTCGTCACTGAATGATTGGAGAAACTGCACATTAGTTGAACTAGTAAAGAAACAAAGAATATTTTGTTTAAGGGTATTTATGGAAACAATACACATACCAATAAGTGACCGGACGTGCATTCTAATTAACATTATGAATTGTTTCAATTCATGTAGGATTAGAGATTAAGGTCTGAAACGCGTATGTTAAGTTTATTTCAAGTTATATAAAACAAAAACTAAAACAATTAAAATATGGAAACATAAACAGAACTACATCCTTTCTCATGTTAATAAAAATTATTTTCAATCTAATAATACGCCCCTTTTGCACGCTACATTACTTTTCGTATGAGTTATTTTGGGGTCCCGCTATTTTATCGGGGCCGTTTCGTCTGGAAGCTATTTTTTCGGGGCTATTATGTTGAGGCCTTTTTGTCACGGTCTGTTTTGTCGGAGCACTATGCTGGGTAAATTAGTGTGGAAAGCTCGAGCAGCCCGCACTCTGTCTTGGGAAAGGGATAAAACAAACACGGTGCTTCTCCTTTATCTTTCCTGCAAGTTAAAGTAGCATTTTTATAATGTGCTTTATTTTGTCCTTGGTTTCGACCAGGTTGAAGGTGTAAGGGTTTTTTTTATTAGGTATCCTAATCTAATAGCAATTTTGTGTTTAGTCGCAAAGTAAGGAAGTACGCTTATAAATACAGACATATATATGACGAAATGTATGGCCCACCTATTCTCGCTAGGAAAATAACTGCTAGACTAATAAAGAAAATAAAAAGATTTCATGGTGAGTGTACATAATAAACAAGGGCTAAGCTTCAAATATAAAAGGCGTATCCTAACTCTGTAACAAAAGAGACGGCCATTTTTTAAATGACATCCCCTTGTATAATATTGCATTTTTAGAATCTACTTGACGTCTGCTTTACATTGATGTACAGTTTTTGGCTTATTATTGCAATGTTGCCAAGTTACTGACGATTTAAATAATTTTTCGGAGAAATCGTAGGCAGAGAAAGAAAATCCTCAAACTTACATTTATAAACGCAGACTCAAAATTTCTGTCCTGTATGTAACTAAAGTACGTACAAAAAATCTCACATTACTTGTGCATCCATACAATACACATGGTGTTTTAAATTAATGACCCCACTTCATCATTTTAAAATAACTAAAATCCGTTTTTTTTCAAATGGAACACCCAGTATATTATTTCATATTTTAGAACCCATTAGAAGAAATTTCTATGTGTACTATACTCTACTAAACTCTACGGACAAACTTTGCGTAGTGATTCTAGACCCAAAAATAAGAAAAAAAGTTCATATAAACCCAGGTCCAGAAACGCTTCGTTTAGGAACAAATTTGAATATGGTCCTGAAATTTGGAGCAATATACCGGGTGGTAAAAAAGTTAAGGCCAATTAACTTTTAGGATGTCGCTGTAGATGGCGCCCTCTGCAGGTACCATCAATATAAATAAAATATTTAAGTTTCTCGACCACAAGTACCCCCGTGCTCCAAATTTCAGGACCATATTCAAATTTTTTCGCAAAATATCGCCATAAAACCGAAGAAAATAAAATTCTTTCACACCCTGTAGGTCCTAAACGAAGCGTTTCCGGACTTGGGTTTATATGAACTTTTTTTCTTATTTTTGGGTCTAGAATCACTACGCAAAGTTTGTCCCTAGAATTACTGGACACCCCGTATAGTATGTACCCAAAATTTTGTTTAATGGCTAAAAAAATGAAAACTGAAAATTACGTTACATCTAGGTACATCAACATAAGTTGAATTAAAAAAATAACAATATTTGAAATTCGCACCTAAACAATTTTATGTTAACAAATGCCTTCCATTAACCTAAATACATTTTCGAGCTCGAACTTTCACAGAAGTCTTGTAGCAGTTGCTGGGTTGTAGACGCGAACGTTTCTGTAATTCTTCTCTTCATGTCCATTCCACATTGTAACGGGTTCACAATGAACTTTTTCTTTAACGTATCCCCATTTAAAAAATCATATGGTTTCAATTCTGGGGACGTTGCAGGCCAAATTTTGCCATTTGCAAACGTGTGCTGTAAAATCACTCGGCGCACCATCCAATTGGAACCACATAGTATTTAAAATATTTTTATACATGTTAAGTTTCATGATTTTCTTTCTGTCTACGATTTTTCCGAAAAATTATTGAAATCGCCAGTAACTTGTCAATATTGCATTAAAAAGCCAAACACTGTACATTACTGTAAAGCAGACGTGAAGAAGATTCTAAAAATGCAATGTTATACAGGCGGTGTCATTTAAAAAGTGGCCCTATTTTTTTGCTACAGAGTTACGACACGCACTGTATATTTGAAAATAATTTTAAAACTTAGCCCTTGTTGACTATATACACTCACCATGAAATCTTTTTATTTTCTTTATTAGTCAAGCCGTTATTCTCCAAGCGAGAATAGGTGGGCCACCCTGTATGTAGATTAACTATTTTCATTCCAAAAATTTTCCCATAATTAGATTAATTTGCACATGTATTCTTTCATAGCTATGGTTTTTAGATGTATACGTAATTAGTTACCTTATGCATATGTTTTTAAAGTAAAATAAGCCGTAACTGCATTGCGATATTGGTTATAAGATACGATAGCTTTAGGTTAGTAATTATGGTTACAAATAGGAATTAATTAATCAAACTCGAGAGTTAATTGATCAAAACACCAATCAAACTGAGAATAGATTTAATTGCTTCAAAGCCGACCTGTGGTAGCAAATGGTATCCCCCCCCCCGCCGCTGGCAGGCAAATCCATCCCTATGGTACAAAATTTTCCGTATGTGCCCAGGTACTACTAATTTGTCGACAAATTCAAAACCCCTGAAGAGAATGAACGAAACATATTCAACAATTTTCTGTGCAATAAAAAAAACAATTGAACTTTAAGATTTTCTGATGGAAGCATAAAGTCTGCAGAAATTTTTGAAAAAGTAAGCCTTTTTTAGCAAATGAACAAGGTTGTGGGTTGCATCAGCAAGATCCGCGCAACTTTGGAATTGTGAGTGGAAACAATTAAAAAATTTTATGGATTTAAAATAATGGTATCCTTTACCGACTACTTCGTTAAGTATTCAAGTAGGTCATTTTATTTAGGGCCGCACTAAAACTGTGATCTCGCAATTCCAGTTAACATCAAAGAATGTTAAAAACATGATAAAACATGGTAAAACATGATAAAACATGATAAAACAACCTGTGGTAATTTAAAAGGCAACACAATAAGGTCTATTTAAAAAAGTGCATGAATTTAACGGAAAATCCAAAATTTTCTGAACAACGTTCTAGTTAAAAAAAGTTAGCGAAATGTATAACAATGAAAATAAAACAGTAGACAAGCCGTTCGAAATATTTAACCCTAATCCAATTAATACTTAATAGTATAATTAATACTTAACTTATTGCAATATCGAAATAAATTCCTACAAACACTTACTGTATGGTGCTAAATGTTTTAAAGTAAACATGGTCCTCACATACAGCTAGCAATGCAATGCAAGTAGATAAAATGATAGTGTTAAAAGGTTACATCATTAAATTCACCTTTCATTTGAAACCAATATCACAAAAAGAGAACAAGGAAGGGAATGCTCAAAAGGAATTTAATTAGTGCACACACAAAATAAACATAGGCAAAAGTATAACAGAATAAGTAATTACTCAAACGAAATTTGTATATTCACACAATAATTTAGTTAAAAATAACTCAAAAGTCTTACAATCAATATTAAAGCTATTACAAAAAAAAAACTGTAGTGGGTTAAGTCCAAAAATAAGACAATTATTTATGCATTACGTTATCGGCGATGTTTTTGCGATAACCAAATTAAAATAATAAAATTATCATTAAAATTTTACAATTGCAGAAAGCACTTAGGCAGTGTAGCAAATAAGTCTAATTCAAACTCAGGGCAATTAAATCCCAGACAAAAGTCGTATGTAACCGTAAGCTCAGTATGGCGCAGATATTTTAACCAATACATCGCTGAAGGTACCTTAACTTATAATAACCGACTAGGTGCGCAACTCTCTGGATAGTTAGATTGCAACCAGACCAAAAATAATCGTGATACCAACATTTATACAGTCCAAATAAAAAAAGTAAACACAAAAAAATCTATAGTATGTTGATAGATTAATTCGATACTCGTAGTAGAAGTGGAACTAGTTAAGGACACATGGCAATAAATACGTGCACTAGTAATTAATTCTGACAATATAGCAATAATATTTTCAAGTATACAAAACACATAACGAAAAGTAGAAACTCGCCTTATTTAACAACTATTTAACAACAGGTAGTCACACATTGGATAAAGAATTAGTTCAAGTGAATATCTAAACCAATCATTTAAAAAGAATCATGTAAAACATACTTCTAGTTCACCCACGTAACTCATAAAATTAAAAAACACCGAACGCGTTTCAATAGCTACGCTATCATCATCAGCTAATCGACCGCTGATGATGATAACGTAGCTATTGAAACGCGTTCGGTGGTTTTTTAATTTTGTGTGGTATGTGGATGTATTTTGTTTATTATAGATCCTGGCACAGTTCCAGTGTTCCAGATTTTTCATACTTTATTAGTTATCGCAACAAAAAAATGGTAATGGCGTTCTTCGCCTCTTGTTATGTTGGCATCTAAGAGGCGGTATTAATAAACTATTAGGTAGAAAGAGTGTAAGTGGAATTAGGTAAATCTGTTTAATGTACACAAATTATCTAAAAGAGCAACTATTGTAAGTAAAATTTATGTTCTCAGTCAACATTTATTTATTTAAATGACAGTAAGTTTAAACAGTGGCGTGCGTATAATATTTATCGAAAGAATTATACATTAAACAGAACAGAATAAGTGTAGATAGAAAAAGTAAAAGAAAGTAGTAGAAGTAACGTTATGCACGTCACAAGTTACACCAAATAAACATTCCATTTGGGATTTGAAGATTTTCTAAACATCATTAAACATGGGAAACTTGAAAAATACTTACTTAAAATGCCAGTAAATTTTGTTAAAATCAGAATATAATGGCTGCTGGTTTAAAAGAAAACGACAGGCATTATAAACTGACATTATTGAAAATACGTTGCGGCCAGTTATTTTCATGGCCAGTATGTGAGGTAATTTTAAGGAGCTATTAAACTTATTAATTGAACTTCTTTAGAAACCAACCCTCATTACCAAATTTTAAGAGTATTTTCAGACCGTTCATTCTCGCCAACGCGTTTTAATATTTATTGAAAATTTATTACACGTCCTTCACAGAATGTTAGTGAGTAAAACTCAGCTTGCACTGTTACATGTCGACGAAAAATATAAAATTGCTAAAGGCTCTTATTTAGAACCTTTGAATTTTACACAGGTAACCTTTTACTAATATTATACTTACAGATAAACCCCACATTTTTACGAGAAGCTCATACAGGGTCAGCCTGAAAGACTTCAAATCATGTGATGGCTTACATTTGAAATAACTGCACGAGTGGATTTTTAACATGTGCATTGGTAGTATTAGGCATTTTTAAATGTTACCTTAGCATTCACTGTTATTAGGATAATTAAGCAAAGAAGGAAGTACAGCGTGCAGAAAAGTGCAAGTCATTTATTTGTGAAATTTTTTCTTCCCACAATGCCGCTTATTACGACAATCTTCCAAATTAAATTCAAGATTTAGTAAACATTTTTTGATAGTGCATTCTGTAACGTTGTATATATTAGGTTTTAGCAACGTTTACTAAAGGGAACGTTATTGTAAGCGGTCAAAAAATTCTAAATTAAACTGAGAGCAGAAGTATGCGTTTTGGGCTTCCATGAGTCCAAACAAGCGGTACGTGTACGTGTGCGTGTGAGTGTGAGTGTGCGTGCGCGTATGCATGTGCGAGAATATGATATTTGGTGGGGGTGGATCAGCAGGTTAAGAGGAGAAAATGTGATTTTCTTTCGGACGCAATAGCTCAAAAGATTAGCAGAAATAGAAACGTAAAAAGTTACCTATACTTTGACATTAAATAACCGTATTTAATCTTTAACGAGACCGCTTTAACATGGGTAATAAACCATTTCTTAGAAAAGGTTTTGAACATAAACTTATGCTTAACGGCAATTGGGACGAAGCTAAGGAGCAAATCAAATCGTAGAATCAAATCTGAGAAGATTTTATTTTAATTCAATCGATGTTTGTATATAAGAAAATTCGATGATGACCGCATTACAATTTACAGTGGGAAAGTTTTTCGAGTCGCCTGACTCAAATTTTTTTAGATAAATATTTACGCGTTTTATTTATGTTTAATACCACAACGACTAAAAGTCTTTAGAAATGTAAGGCAGTATTCCAACGCCACTTTTTCAAATTCCTTGAAAATATCGATAATCTTTTAATGTTTTATGTAATTTTGAACTTCACAAATGACTGTATCCGCGCTTATGAGAGAAATCTTAACTTTTGTAGTGTTATTTGATTTTTTCAAGGCGTTTGATGCTATAAATCATTCTCTTACTGTATGTATATCATATTTTATAGATTTTAATCCATCGTCTAAGTCTTTAGTTATGAACTGTTTATAGAAGGGGCCACAAGCTGTGAAAGTGGATAACAAGATATACTTTCTTGTGATAGTAAAGATCCGGGTAGATTTTAGGGACTTTACCGTTTAATATTTATACCTTTTACTTAATTCATTGCTTGAAAACGTATAAAGCTCACTTTTATGCAGATGCGTTTTCATAAATGGTGATCTTGATAACGGAGTAAATAATTAATGATCATGGTGTTCAAATGGATACTTCTAAGCCAGCTGCAATTCATTTTGGTAAATAAAACGATAGTACTACTATAATACCAATAATTAATGATACATCTTCATCATTACAAGGTGCACAAAAATTTCGTCTGTCTAGATAGTGTGATGTCTAACAAACACATAACCAAATGCGTTACGAAATACTATGCCTTATTTAAAATTATATATCACGATTGACACACTTTTGATTTAAGCACAAACACTTCATCATGTAGCTCTTTGGTATTTTCACGATGTAATCATTGTTATAGTAGCGCCGGGAGAGGTGTCCCATGGCGGACTCGAGAATGGGGATATAATTATTACTGTGAAATGCATCTGTTTCCCTTTATCTTAGTGCGAAGTTCCCACTTAAAGAAAGACGGGTTATATAATATACGTCTGCTATATATTTTAAATGCAGGACTTAAAAACGTATCTCGATTCTAAAGTCAAAACGCATAACGCTGTCAGATGTCTTCTTGGCTATTTAACCTCACATTATTCTTTGTATAATCGCATCGTGTTTTGACAGCGCGGCTTAAATTTTAAAATAATCTAGAAATACTGACGATGTTTTGTTGGTATTCAAAATTACCAACTATATGAACCAATAACGACATAAGTTTTTAAAATCTTGAACCATGCTTTACTAAAAGATGAGTCATAAGACACCTCTCGCCGGCCCTACCATATATGGTTTACAATAGATATCCTCTAGCAAATAAAATTGCAGAATTCTTTTTGTAAATGTAGGTGTCGGACTACCAGGAGATGTGTATGTATCTTAACCTTTTCATATCATAAGTGAGAAGAAAACAGGAACTAGGAAAATCGTACCATTCAAGATGAGGTCGAATTTGGGCCTTATCTAGCAAAAACAAGTTGTCGGGAGGTAAAGTACTGGTTAGATTTGTACAAAAGATCTATATTACAAACAGCTGCATTACTAGTTCACAGAAGGTGGTCCACCCATGGTAGACACTGAATTTTATTAGCATTAAATTTAACTAGATTATTACTTCTTCTCCTAAGGATACGTTGAATGTTTCTGTTGATTGAAATGGTTATGCAGCTTTAATATCTTGATTTTAGATACAAGGTGGATTAGTATTATAAGTACACTGAGACAAGACAGACAAAGTGTAGGAGCTATAACTAATCCCTGTTGTACGCCCGCGTTAATACAAACTTGTTTAAAAAGTGGCCATCAACAACGACGTATACTCGTCTATTATCAGAAAAACTGAAAACACAATTTATGAGAATATCAGTTAACTCAGACGAGGCGAGTTTACCAAGTACACAATTATGCCAAACTTTGTCAAATGCTTTTGAAATATCTGAACCGACTACAATTGCTTCAAACTTGGGTTAAACTACCTGTTGAACGACTCTGCTTAAAACTGCATGGCTGGTCACTAATGAATTTGTTAGATTCAAGAAAAGCTACTCATGACTTTTGTGGGAATAGGTCGAACATTTGCTAAGCTACATGGAGAAGGAAATTTCACAGAAGGTATAGAGATCGAATAAAGCTTAGATAGGACTGGTACTAGTTATAGGGAATATTTCTTTAATATAATAGCTGGGATAGCGTCTAGGCCAGTGGTTTCATTGCAACCAAGCCTACTTGTAATCGATTCCAGGAGGATTAATATTTGAACACGGAAGGAATTCATCCAAAAGGAGCAGGGGTTTTACCTATAAAACAAAAACATTGCTGCTGTTAAAAAAATAAATGAAGGGAATAATAAGCACAATATACTGTAATCGAGAATCAAATCAATATTGGATACCAGCTGTTAAAGCGATGCATTTAAAAAAAGTGGTTAGTCGTTTTGTGTCGCATTACCTTTCTGACTTTCAATAAAACAGAGCGTGTAAGGATTTGCCACGAAGCTTTAACTTTCCCACTGAATGATGGACACCAAATTATTTCAAAATAGTGGCAGGTGACGAAACTTACATTCCTTTTTTCGACGTACCTGACTGTCACGGGGATCGTATAACGATCGCGAAGATGCGGAAACTCTAACAATGACCAATAAGCAGCGAGCTACAACAAAAAAATGTACGCGGTATTCTTCAGAAGTATGGGCATAGTAAATACAACTAAGCTAGATTGACAAAAGACAGTTTCAGCTAGACGATACGCTGAAAATGTTTTCCCGAATTGTTCAGTAAAATTCCAGATAAGGGAATTATGCTGAACCATGGTATTGCATCATCCCATACGGCAGCTTTGCATTTGCATTTCACCGGATTCATCCATACGCGACTTTTTGGTATTCTTTGGGCACAAAAGTAATTTATTTGTTATGAAGAAGGTTTTTGTCTGAAGACGAGATTAATGCCACAGTTCACGCTTATTTTGAAGGTATTTCGAGAAACGATTGATTAGCTTCTAATCAGTGGCAAGAAAAAATGTTAAAATGTATATTGCCGTAGGGAATTATCTCGAACATATTTGGAGTAAAATCCTAGAAAACAATAACCGTTTTCTATTCTCAATAAATCCAGCTCGACCCTCGTATTAGACATAATTCTATCAAAACTTAATCAGAATATTTGCAATTCAACCGAACTAACAGTTACGCCTAACATAATTATTTTGTATTTGATTATCTATTTCTTTATAATTAATGATAGTAAATATATGATTGATTAGCATGTAAGCGGCATTACAAAAGAAAAGATAGGATATAATAGTGGAAAGTCTATTTTAATTACATAAGATTACAACATTTCCGTTTTATTAAAAATTGTAACCATTAATAGAAGCTAACAAAAGTTCTTTCATTCATAAACTACAATATGACTTTTTTTTTAATTTATTTATACAAGTTTGTATTTCAAGGTTCTTTACATAAATTATGCTGTTGGGATTAATCATTTTTTGAAAAGTAATTATGATTACATTTAAGAGGAAAAGTATAGGTAACCGTCTGCAGTTTGTTATAGGTACCATTTATTAATGCACTTCCAGGAAATATATTAACCAATCTAAGTAATTGAAATATTCCGCTTATACAAGGTTAATTGTTTTATAATTTCGTTCACCCATATTACACAGTTATGCTAAAGTTCGCAACACTTACATGTTAATTGTAACACGCAGCAAATACGCCAAACAACACTTTTTGTTTGCAACAGCAGTACCGATTATACTCCGGTGCAAGCGATGCCCTGCATCGGGCAGCAAATTTTAGGTGCGGCATTTTAACTGTAAGAATGCATATTTTTGACACATATTTTATTTAGGAATATACGATGTAAGAAAAAGCGCTTGCTCCCAAATGTTCTTAAACTTAAGTACATATCTATACTTGGGATACATGGCAGTTGGAAGATAACTAGTTTGTATGGAACATTTGTGGTCCAATGTAATAAAAAATATCTGGTGTAGAACACCACACGACCTTACAACCTACAAAATGGAAATTAAAAGAAACGAAATAATTTTAATAACATTTTTTTAGGATAACTATGCAACCTCCTTTATTACGAAAATAGGCAACATTGTAAAAGCAAAAACAATAATTTATGTCAAACAGACGTTTAAAACTTCATGACAGACAGAGGTTAATAGACATCTAGATCCTAAATTAAAAGAAATCAAACATTTTTGTTATACTTTTTTTAAGTAACTATGCAACTTCTTTCATATGTTCATAACGAAAACAAGTAGCATTGTAAAAACAAAAACAATAATCTATGTCAGAGTTTGAAACTTTATGTCAGGTAGAGACTAATAGACATACTTAAATACATGTTAACTTAAAAAAGATATCAATAATACAGTTTAACCATTTTCATTCATATTTAATCATTTTTTAGACTTAACCTTGCTTATATTAAGAAACTTTATAAAGAAAAGTTATGTAAAATTAAATTTTCTTTAAAAAATATGTCTACACCTATTCTTATAAAATTAATCGTTATTCAAATGTTGATAAAATTTGAACTAACACTTTTTGCCGCTAAAATACGCGCCGTGTCAAATAATTGCATAGAAGATAATTAATCGACATGTTACGGTTATATTTAGGTATTTTTCTATCTTTGAACTATGCAGCGGTTTTATAAATATTTGATAAAACCTGAAACTGACCCTAATAAACCCCTCCTCCCCGCTGCTGGGTTTCTCAATCTAACCAGCTCTAAGACATATTCAAGCAAGCTTAAATACAAAATTTTAAGTACGTAGATATTTTAGTTCTGGTGTTATCGTGGATACTAACATACATCCACACACAAACACACACACGCAGACACACACCCACCCACCAACACAGACACACACACGCACGCACGCACGCACACACGCACACACCGACAGATCAGGCGCAGACGCAGGCGCAGACGCAGACGCAGACGCAAACCAAAACGAAAACACAAACACACACACACACACACACACACACCGCACACTCGCACACTCGCACACCCGCACACTCGCACACTCGCACCCTCGCACACTCGCAAACTCACCACCTCGCACACTCGCACACTCGTAACCTCGCACACTCGCACACTCCCACACCCGCACATCCGAACACTCGCACACTCGCTCACTCGCACACTCACACGCACACACTCACGCACACGCACTCACACATGAACACCCACACGCACACGCACGCACGCACGCACACACACACACACACACACACACACACACACACACACACACACACACAGGCGGCATGGTCGATCTTGCCGAAACTTGGCGAAACGTAAAAGTTGTAAAATGAGCTAATTATATATATATATATATATTGGATATACAGTGTGTCGCATTTAAGTCCCAAGGGAAGCAAAAAACTTTATTAAAGGAAATGTCAATCTGACAAAGAATAAAATCAATTTTGAAAATAATTATTTTATTGCAGTGATTTACATTTATTATAGAATGTAGCCTCACTCAACTGTCCATTCGAATACATTTTTCAATTCTCTTGCGATTCTGATTAGCAACTTTTGTCAGTTCTCCAATCGTGGTTTCACGGCAGACAAAGTTCATCTTGAGTTCTGGGCTTTGTTTTATAATTTTTTTTTTGACCATTCCCGAAAAATAAAAATACAATTCTGGATTTGTGGATTGGTGCACCATCTAGTTTCAAATACATATGCTGTTGAACATTAAGAGAAAGTTCTTCAGGTGTATCTCAAAATTCTCCATTGAAGAAGTAAATTAAACGTGCAGCATTTAACGAGTTATTAAAGAAAAATGGACCAATGATTTCGGTCTTATAATATTCTACACCAAAGAATGAGGATTATCTATAGCCCAATATCTACAATTTTGAGGCGATACCACCCCATTAGTGGTAAATGTAGCCTCATCAGTAAACATGACTAAATTCAGAAAATTTCATTCATTTAAAAAATTACCTTAAGCCTAATAACAGTAGTCTAATCTTTTACTATCATCACCTTCTTGCAAAATATGTGAGAATTTTGGTTTGAAGGGCTTGATTTTATGGCGAACGAAACAACAGCTTCTAACTGTATCCATCTTAATATTCAGTTGAGGCTCATGCATGGATTTGCTCGATTTGCGTCCAAGATATCGTTATCTTCAAGATACGTGTGTATTCGATGAGGTTAGCCATTCTGATGTATTCTAATAACACTGCCAGTTTTATTGAAAAGAGTATTTACAAAATATTAAAACTGTGAATTTTCTGATGAATGGATCAAAATTGAATTCTAAAGAACAGTTTCCAACTGTTTTCGATATCTCCAACGCGAAGCAAAATATCGATGTGGTAGTGAACTGGGTTTAGAGCTCACATTTAGGTTTAGTACCTCAAAACATGTGACTATGCAAAAAATTCAAGCCTGTACTTCTTTAGGTACCCATTCACATACAGGCGGGTGGCAGTTCGTTAACTGCCAGTTTTGAAATGCAGTGATTCCTCACACACGTACAGTTAATTGATCAGTTGAATGCCGTCTGTCCATCGCCTGAAAGTCCTAGAACTGCAGATCGCCTGTGTATTCGTCATACACTTTCCGTCCAGAATTGTTGATGTTCAATTTCGGTCAGTGTGTGTATTTATTAACAAAAAGGTTTATAATTATTAATACTAGTTTAATAAATATGGCTGTGGTAAGCCGAAAAAGTAAAACTGGTCTTCTCTTGATTCTATTATTGTATTGGGCGAAAAGTTGGTTATAAGACTGTGATTATTTGTGGGTCGATTAAAGTTTATCAGTAAAGAAGACTTAAAAACTTTGTAAGAATAGATAAATCCTTATTTTCCCAATTACTACATATGAGAAGAGCAATAAGTGCTGAAGAAACGTTAATAGTAACGTTAAGATTCTTGGCTACTGGTCGCTCATTTGAAGATTTAAAGTTTTCAGCGATTATTTCTCCTCGGGCCCTCGATAAATAATACCTAAAATGTGAATGTATTTATAAAGCACTCAAAAAGGACTATTAAAAGGTAATTTTAATAAAAAACTTATTTCAGTCTTATTTTTATTTCAGTTTTACAAGTAGTAATCTTTCTTTTAACTAATAACAACATAAATGTAACAAAATAATTCTTTTGGGAAAATGTTTTTATAAAAAAATGTTAGTCTATTTTGGCTCATTACAAACCAACAATTCAGAGAAAGTCTCATATTTTCATTATTAATTTCGAAGTCAGGGGTTTCTATCAATGTCGTGTTACCATCATTACAAATTTGTCCAAATGTTTGCTGAGGGACGTATGATGAATTATTTTGTCTCAAATAGTTATAAAGAACATTGCTATTAAAATTAGAGCCTGGAATCATTATTGTTGAACCTAAATTTATTTGTGACAAAATACTTAACTTCTTTTGTAATTCATGTAATACAAGAGTATTAATAAGATGTTCCGCATACAGCCTCTGATCAGCATTCATTGTTCTAAGTTTGTGAGCAATATTTGCCCCTATTACGTCATATTCATCTGCTTGGACCTTTTCTAAAGCACTACAAACTTTCTCCAGTGCTTCACCTTGTTTCATTTTGTTTTTATCACTCATTAGCACTAATGAAAAACCGTGTACTTTCATCCTCTGTACTCGCGGTAAATATCTGAAAAAAAAGTAGATAGTGAAAATAATAATATTTTATTTCAGTTTTCAAAAACATCCGCTGAGTGGCAAGAAATAGCTCATATCTTAGAAGCCAGTTAGAGTTTTTCCAATTACCGTGGGTCTATTGATGGTAAACACATATGAACCACAACAGTGGCTCATATTACTACAATTATAAAGATTACTATATTATATATACCGGTGACGTTATTAGAGGCGATTGGAAGGAAGGTTGAACATTAGATAATTTGCAACCACGACAAGGGCATAATGCATCTAGAGAAGCGAAAGAAGATAGAGATAAATATAATTTTAATACCATTGGAAAAGTATCATAACAAGAACAATTTGTTTAATCATGTATTTGTCTAAAATATTGTTACGGTGAAAAAAGAGACCGTCATGGAATTGTACCTAAAATATATTTCTTTCAATAAACGTTTTTGTAGTTATTTTTTATGAATTAATAATTATTATAGATTAATGGTATTGTAAAAATTTTATATAAATGCAGTATTTACAAAATGTTTGGCAGTTTTTATTTTTATAACTTACCTCTTTTTGTCTAGTATTCTTCTCGTCTTCTTCTGAATCATTATCATATGACATTGAGTTTCTTGGTTCTTCCTGGGGGGCAGTAGACAGCAACAAGTTATAATACCATGTGGGTTCATATACATCATCGGTTGAAGTTCCACCCCGTTTACATTTCATAACTTTCTTGTGTTCTTTCGAAATGCACTACGTATGTTGTTAATTTTTTTCTTAATTGTATCGACAGTAGCATTTTCATCCACTGTTTTAAAATATTCAACCAACTTTTTGTATGCTGTAGTTTTTTCGTGTCATCCGAGTATACCCTGAAGCTATAGGGTGGTCTTCATCTTAAATAAGACACACTGTATATATTATTTCGTTATTGTAAAAATATCTATCCTTTAAAAACGCAACAGGTAAGAACTTATAATTCTTACATTGGTGTCGATTCCTGAAAATCAAACGATAAAGATTATCGCGCAAGCAGGTTTAACATGTTTCGATATGTTCTTTATACCCACATTATAAAATCAAACACGAAGACTTATTTGCTTTATTTATGCAGTTACTGTGTTCTAGAAAAGTACGATTAATTTTTAAGGTGTGCTACAATAATTACTTGATACGTAGTTTTTTCGACATCATCAATTCATGACAGCTCAGAGTTTATGGGTGGCCTAAACGGTATTTGACTAAAATAATTAAACAGAAATCTTCTTGTTCTTGTTTTTTTAATTTTTCCTAATGAAGTCCATGTTTCTATTTTATATATTGTTGACGCGTGGCAGAATTCGTAACAGGTGAATTTACAATTGCGCATACTTAATAATGCGACTACTATTATTAATTTTTTTTATTTCAAGAAATATTCAAAATCTATTTCCTCCTTCTGTTTTAAGCTTGTCATGAAGCAAGTAATCACCTCAAGTTTCCTAGAGCTGGGAGTTCACAAATAGCAAGGATACTGTGTAATGTAAAGGATGGGTGATTTTCTTTACTTTTTTTATTTTTTTATGATTGTGGACCTGAACAGGCTAAATTTGGCCTATCGTGCTAAAGCACTCAGGAACACTTAGGAGGATGGATAGAGGGATAATGAATTGCCAATGGATGCCTATGAGCAGCTACCTTAAATTTTCTCATATCATAAGTGAGAGGAAAGAAGAAACTAGGGAGATCATTCCAGAGTTTAGAAGCCGTGTAGAAAAATGTGGATTACGCCCGTTTGGTACGACAAGTGGAGATTTGTACTGCATACTTATGATGTGAATGAGCGAACCGAGTGTTTCTCGCAAAGATAGCCTGAGATGGTATCAAAGAATATAATTCAGCAGCACAATAGCCGTTGTAATAACGATAATACAAAGAACTGAAACCATCCTTCTATGCTCAAGGGACTGTATGTGAGAATTTAAGGACAGGTCATTTATAAGCCTAATCGCTCTCTTTTGAATACGATCAACGATATCGAGAGCGTATTGGGAAGCACTAACCCAGAGGTGAGAATTATATTCCAGATGAGGCCGAATTCGGGCCTTATACAGCAGGAGGAGTTGTCGTGAGGTAAAGTATTGCTTAGATCTGTACAAAAAGCCTATTTTACGAGCAGCTGTTTTGGTAGCTGACAGAAGATGGTCAACCCATGAGAGATTAGAAGATACAGTCATGCCCAACAGAGTAATAGAGTCTGAAAACTTAAGAACTGAGCCATTCATACTTACAACAGGAAATGATCGATCTTTTTTGGCGGACATAAGGCAACACAGAGTTTTGTTAGCATTAAATTTAACTAGATTATTGCTTCCCCATTCGAGAATACGTTGAATGTCTTTGTTGATTGAATTTGCCATTTCAGCTTTAATTTCTTGATTTGACATAGAAGGTGGATTATCACTATGAGTAGACTGAGATGAACTACAGTGAAGAGTGCTATCGTCAGCAAAGTAATGGATGTGGCTAGTTGTTGAAGAAATAAGGTCATTTATGTACCGCAGAAAAAGTGTAGGCGCTATAACGGATCCCTGTGGCACGCCCACGTTAATGCTAACTTCTTTTGAAAAAAAGCCGTATGGTTCACGTACTCATTCTACAATTGAAACCGTACTCTTATTGCTTCTATTTAGAATGCGAATTGAAGTAACAGTTACGCATAATTTAGCTACACATTTTAATAGTATTTACGGTGATTGAGCAATAAAATACTTTGTTAATAATTTTTTTTGTATATTTTAGAATGTCAGATGGACGCAAAAAGCTATCTGGTGCTCAGTATAAAAGAAAAAGGCTTGAAAAGCAATCGCAAATTGATAAACAGGCTGGGTGTTTACTGAACTACCTAGGAACTAAGAAAAACGAGGTTGACAACCCAGTTGTCACAAGCTGATGCAGACTCAAACTTAAATTACAGGTAACCGTAACAGATAATGAAACAATTCTAGAGAAACCTACTCCGGGAACTTAAAGAAAATACACAAGCTGTGGTTATCTTAGGTTCCGATCCAGGATCTTCGCCACCTAATTTGTCAGACACTGAAAGATGGTTTTTAGTAAAATAGGTGCCACCTAAACCATTAAAGGATTATAAGTATCTAATTGATAATAGCGGTCGAAGATTCAGTGCGCATTATTATAGGAAAAGGAAAAGGCCACGTATTTAATTCCCTCGCGAGCTGCTTGAACTTTCCTAGCGCCTTCAGCCACAATCATGGATTCCCACCATACATACATTACGTAAATACGCATGGTGGGAGTTAGGGTTCTGAGACGGAAGATACTACCACAGCATTCGCCTCCCAAATGCTAAGTGGGGCGGGTTACTACAACTCTAGTAGCTCGGTGCATTATTACACGAAAACATAGAAAAGCGGAGAAAAAGTCTTACGCAACTGGTTAGTCTATTCCAATATATAAAAAATTGTGTGTATTGTTTTTGCTGTAAACTTTTTACATGCTCTTTTAGTTCTATTTAGAAGAACATATGTCATGAAAAACTCACATTCAAAGCCAAATTACTTGGATTTAGTTTGGTCAGCGATTACAGCGTCAATGAGTCATAAAAGCTTATTGCTACAGAAACAAATTATTGGTATGAGGTGCTTCTACGTATTGTGTCAACAATAAAAATGCTTGCTTAAAATTGTGTAGTCATTAGGGTTACCAGTGACAAACTTGATGATTTATGGAAGTTGTTTACAAATTATGTAACTACTAGCTCAATTTGATCCAATAATGAAAGAGCATGTTCGCAGAGTGCTTAAAAAACAAGAAGCTAAAGTTCACTAGCTTGGAAAAGCTATCCGAAACGAACTGATTTAGGTTTTACATTCTCATATTAAATCACACATTACTGATGAAGCTAAGTAACCCAAATTTCCATTATTATAGATTGTACTCCTGATACCAGTAAGATAGACGAGATGACATATTTAGTTAGATATGTGTCTATTGACAAATCTGACCTCAATGAAATCATTAAGATTAAACTTTTTAGGCTTCCTTCCAGTTGAGAGATCAATATCACAAAAACTTTCAAACGTAATAATTGAAAAACTTACAAAATAGGGGTTAAACTTACAGAATATGAAAGGCCAGGCTTACGACATGGTGGCCAATATGAGAGGTGATAAGTCAGGAGTACTATCTAGAATAAGGGCGATGAATCCACGAGCATTTTACTTGCCATGTAGTAGCCATGCATTAAATTTAGTCGTCAATGGTACGGCAAAGACGCCCTTAGAAGACGCAATTTGTGTTGATATACCTTAATATACTAATTTGCTTACTGTTTGCCTCGTCAACCTTTAGATGGAGCATATTATTGAAATATGTTAAGGAACTAACTCTAAAACCAGTGGTACTCATTCAGAAAGTCGAGTAGAAGCTTTAAAACCAGTTGGGATGCATTTATAATGCTTTATTAAGTATTTCTGACGATGCCGAAATTGACACTTCTATAAGATGAGTCTTCTGACCCGTTGCACTATATTAAAGTCTACGTTCCATTGTAATGTGGTATACAATCGTAAAATGTATTAACCCGATCAGCAAGCTACAGATCCAAAAAGTGTGATTTATCATCTGCTATCCAGCTAATACAAAATTGTACAAATATTTTGTAGGATCTTCATTTGGATGAGGCTTTTAATAAAATGCTCTGTGATGCAATCTAACTCACCGACGTAATTGACGTCCCAGTCGGTTTCAAGTTAACACCACCTCGTCACAGAGTTCGACGAAAAACTATTAACTATCTTTACGAAGTACGCGATGATCCCAAATTAAAATTTAAAATAGTTTTATTTTTTACAATTGATCAAGCTATTAAAGCTTTGACATGAATTTACCTACAAACGAGGTAATTAAGTATTTTAAGGTCTTTGAAATCTATTGACTGATGGTGAATCGGGAGATGTGAACCCACTTGAGCTAGTAGATGAAATAGAATCCATTTTAGAGTTTGTAAATGCAGAGCAAAATTCAATTGAGGTATTAAAACTTATCACTACTTTAGACGTTGCTCCTAACCGCAGCATTGCTTTAAGAATACTTTTCACCTTGCCAGTAGGTGTGGCAAGTGGAGAAAGGAGCTTTTCTAAATTGAAAATAATTAAAATTCCACAACCACCCAAAATCAGCTAAATAAATTGGTTACGTTAGCAATAGAACATGAATTGGCACAGATAACTAATCTTAAAGATATTAGGCAGAAGTTTGCTGAATTAAAAGTAAGCAAACACTTGTAATTTTTTACAGTATTGTATTATTGCATGAGTTTGTTTAATATGTGTTACGTTCTTTAATTGATATATGTTACTCATTGCACTGCTTAATGTAAATCATGCTCAGTACGTACCTAAATATACAAGATTTAGTTATATTGTGCTAAGTGTCCTTTCGTTCTAGTATAAAAATTGTTCATTCTTAGGCGACTTTTATTATGGGAGGGGGGATGTCACGTTTTTGCACCGGACGGCAAAACTAATAGCGTTCGCCCTGACAACATTATCATCATTTTAAAAACTTTCCGTACCTATAGACTGTCCAAACCTCCAAGTGCAGTATGGGGCTTATGGGAAGGCAGTGCATGCTTACCAAACTCATTATACCAATAGATTACCGCACCGTTTTATAATACCGGGTCCGGTTACTAGGGTGTAAGAGACACAGTTTCTAACCTAAAATAAAAGACTTGAATATAAAGTTTAAATGAACTTTTATCAATCGAGCTGTAAGTATAGCGAGTAGAAGTTCGATTCATAAGAATCTGATCACATTAGAAGTTGAATGTGGGCACCGAGATAACTGTAAAAATTACTTTATTAAATTTCATTACTTTAGGTCACATGCTTACATCTGTTTATGTTTATGAATATTTACAATACGTAAAAAACAATCTTAATTACCTTTAAACAACATGGGTTGTGGTCTTGACGAAAGAACTAACATTAAGGAGTACCTAATAAAGCAACTTTCTATAACTATAACGAATACCTTAATTACCACACTAATTTTTAGATACAGGCTGTTAAACTGTTTTAAATGTATCAAATACTGTTATTATATATTTTTTACCAGTATCACCCCCGACTGGTGCAAATGCACTGCCATTTAAGTTTAATTTAACCTTAAGGTATCAATTTTTTATTATTTTGGCTTATGTAAGTGTTCTTTTTCTGCATTTCAACAGAAATAAAGTTATTATAATTTTATTATAGGTATATCATTTATTTTCAGCATAATATAATATTTCTCGCACAAATTATATATTCCACCCGATTTGATTTAATCGCTGGAGTCGACCTCCAGCTCCTCGGATGAGGATTGTGTAACGTTGATTATGAACTGTTCATTATCATCTTGCAGATTATCTGCTATCCATATATTATTTTCAATAGTCTGTACGTGATTCATATAATGTTGCCAGTTTTCAATTGTCACGTCTTTCTACCACCGTCCATTTCCTTATGCACATTATCAGTGTTCTTTTTACACAAGAAAGTTAGTTCCGCACCTGGTATAAAGCCACTGTTTCTACCAGCATGCACTAAGGCAAATCGGAGCCCATGGTTACTTGGTGATTTAAAACTTATTTAACTAATAAATGTAACCTAATTATTCACAGTGTTTTTCATTATAGCACGATAAACACAAAAACAGTTTTCCTTCGCAATCATCGCTGTAGTAAGAGTCAACTTTCAATGTGCGATTAGTATCATATTTTCTGCCATGTTTTTTTTTGTAGCAATTTTTGCAAAACTTTATTACTTTATGCTTGCTTTCTACTTCTTTCTCTTTCGAACTGTGAATTCGTCGTTTTTTTGACTGTGGTTTATTTTGTTTGCTTGGTTCATTTGTTTCTTCGGCGGCATTTGCAATATGTTTTATTACCTCTTTTTTGAAAGCTGTAATACTGATATTACTTTGGGTGACTTGCTTACATAAAATAAATGCATTAACCGTAGAAGTTGTAAGTAACAGTTCAAACGCAATTTTTACAGACCTACGAAGCGGATTAGAATATCAACCCGTTTTGTCGGATAGATCCACAGAGCTTTTTCGCAATTGTAGTGTATTATGGAGTTAGGTACCTGTTTTTCCCATTTCCTGTTCTTTCTATCATTTCAGCGTCATGTTTGTTGAAAAACATTAGTATGTCTCTTTGGTCTTTCCACTTCAGTATTGTTATGCCTTCTTGAGGCTCCATAGCTGAAACCTCTCCCTTTTCAGGTTTTTTATTTCAAAGTTTTTTTCGGTAAACCTTTGTGATTTTTGCGTATTGTTTTAACGAGATGGATATTAGAATTAAGCATTTTCTTTGCTAGTGGCAAAACTGTATACCAATTGTTCGTTACTAAAATGCAGCTGGTTACAAGAACATCCTGAGTCAAAAATGTTACAATTTTCTCTGGAGTTACTAGTTCGCTGTTTTCAACACCTGCGTATATTTTAATATTATGTGTGTAGCCCATGCCTGAATATAACTTAAAAAGTTTTATACCATACTTGTGCCTTTTTGACTTTATATTTTGTTTTATTGATAGTCTGCCTCTAAATGGCAACATAATTTCGTTGGCACAAACGTATTCTTCGGGAGTATGTAAGTCTTTACAATTTTTTGACAATTTATCTACCAGTCGTTGAATTTTAGACAGTTTGTGTCCTGCTACAGCTTCATTATTATCTGCAAAATGTATTTTTCCGAGCAAATCGTTTACGACTCATTACGGATCGAGGAAAATTTATGCTCAATAGGGAGTCTGTTGACCAATAGTCGGCCAATGTGGACATTTTGACTATTCCTATCCATGCCACGAGACTCAAAAAATGCTTAACTTCGGATTTAATTGTAGGCACTCAGGCGTGATAGCCTGAATTAGCGCTAGCATCCGTTTTAAGAAATACGCAGCTCGCACAATTATTTGTTTGATCAACAATATGTGAAATAATTAGGTCGTCATCTAAAATCGCCTCATAGACTTCCCAGCAGTGTCGTAGCCTCTAGCTTTCTTCCAAAAGACTCATTGAACAGTGGAATTTCCTGCTATTGGATCCCATCTCTCTAAATCGTCTAAAACAGTAAGTACTGGCGTATCTGAATTGTCTGAATATTCAGGTTTGCGGGAGGTCGAAGCTACATTTAGGCTAGGTTCAATAATTTTATTTGCATTTGCACCTTTTATGGATACATTTTTTTAACGTTGTTTGCATTTTCTTGTACTCTCTGGTAACTCAAGACTGTCGTTCGAGCCCGAGTTGTCTTCAAAAGAATCGCAGGAAGACGGGCGATACGAATCACTGTCAGAAGCTGGAAAATGCTCTCTCTTTGAATCTGAGTAAGTTACTTTAATCGTATCTGAGTAAGCGGTTTTCTAGACATCAAAAAATATACCAGCTTTTTATACAAAACAATAATATAGTAAAAAGTTGTATCTTACCGTACCCCTACCCACAACAATCTCAATATAAATTTAATATAAATACAAGATAGATGTAGACCAATAACAGCGCTTGCAAACACAAATGAACTGTAATGATAACGGTCCATCACCAAACAACAAAAACAAACTAATAATATCGCTTGAAAACACTAACGTATCCCTCTATGTTCAAAACACAAAAGCTGTGGAAACCAAGCTTAATGGACCAGCGGCGTGGCAGAAAAATGTTGTTAAAATTTGCAAAAAAAAAAACAAAAAACAAGTTAAATAAGGAACTCATTTTTATTTTGAGAATAAAGACGGTTAATTGTCTGTCTAATCAACATATATTTGCACATGGCCTGACAAGGAAAAATAATAAATTGTATTGGTAGTCAACGTGTTAAGTGGTCTGAAAAGAACGATTTTTAATAAATGGAGTTGGTTTAATTTGAAAAAGAACGTAGTGCAAACGAACAATAATATGAAAGTACAAAGAGGTTATGTGTTCCCAAATTACATTTTACGTTTGACAACATTGCCATGAAAGAAGGATAGCATTATTTGTAGGTGACTAAAGTTAGTAAAAGAGACATTTAGTCCATAAGAGCCCGCACTGCACTTGGAGGTTTGGACAGACTATAGGATTAATCAGCCACAGGTATATTATACTGAATATTTTTCATCCCGCAAGACGGGTGATTGTTAGGTTCTTGCAATAGGTAGGTTTTACTAACAAAAAGAGTATACCATTAAATTATTTCTAGACAATAAGTAAATCTTTAAAAAATGTACTCAAAACTAAAAATATGAAATAAGAAAAGATAATATAAGTTTGTCAAAAGTTTGCAGTTAGGGTAAAATTGTGAGTATTATATTTCTCTTTTATATCATAGAATAAAAGAACGAGACACATTAATTTCCGGAAAGACGTCAGAAACAAAACGAGAAATATTATATATACAGAAGTAAACTTTTAATTTAGTTTGCAAACGTCTGGACATCCCATAATTCCGTAATATCGCATCTATCTTTTATATTCCCTTGATCTTAGGGGCATTTCTATATTATTTATGAAATACAACTTTATCTACACCATATATCTATGTCTGGCGGGACGACAATTCCAAAAATTGAATAAATCAAATCAAATACGCGATCTGGTGAACTTAATCGTAAAGCTACACAAAGACGAAATTCGTTGGGAATTGCTGATATGTACTTATCAGAAAAATTCTATTTGTTGCGACGAATTGAATCTATATATCATATAGCAATGCGCAGAAAATAGTCAACAATTCTAAATTATATACGTGGGTTTAGACTTGCGTTTTTATCGCCAATAATAAACGAACACCGCCGGATAGGTTTTTCCAAATATACGTTATTAGTTCCGTATTAACCTACCTTATGATCGTAGTAAAAATACAAAATGGCTTGTAAACACGTACTTATAAAGTAAATAAAGTAATTAATTCATATTAACTAATAATCGAATTGTTTTGATTACCGCAAAATTTATGAATTATTTCGTAATATTACAAATACGTTAGTAATAAAATGATACTTAAAAATTTTAGTACCGATTATTACAAGTAATTAAAATTGAGATCGTGTCAAAGTGTGTTGAAATTAAACTTATTACTATGGATAATAAAAAAATGTTGAATACATCAATTGTAAATTCATTAATTAGCATATTAAATTTAATCACAATGTATTATAATAAAAATTTTAATGTTCGGTAAAATGTATAAAGTAGCTAAATTTTACTTAAAAACAAATTACTCATTTCACGTGTTATAAACTAAGACATCAAAAAACATTAAAATTTTAAAATAATCTAATTTATCATTGAAAACATAAGTTTTTCTATTTTTACATTCCCGTGTACGATGTAATGTTAAAGGGAAGGTATTGCGACCTCGTGGTTTTGACGGATCTTCATGTTTCGAGAGCCCTTGCATGCTTTTTGACCATTTTTGGAATGCTGTCTGTGCGAGTCTGTATGTAAACACGATAGCGGTCTGACCGTTTCAGCTGGAGTTATGAAATTTGCCATACGGCTATTATGGCAGAATCATAGATCAGTATCAACTTTTGGGCCGTGTAATCTTAAAAATGGCGCTATCAATTTGAATCTTCTTACACGCATGAAAGACACTGAAAAACTATTAGATATGAAATTTCAAGCTAATTAGAGCACCAAAAATCGTGAAAAACACATACTCAGGGTGTCCCTAAATTGCATAGGAAGGTTAGTTACGTAAAAATTAACCGATTTAACTAAACTTGCCTTAGTCGAAAAGTTGATAATAACGAAGCTACAGGGTGTCAAAGTTGAAAAAATAAATCATATTTTCATATTTTCGACTACTTTGAGCTGATTTTATAAAATTTCTTATATGGGGGTTTCTTTGGATGAGAAATTCAAATTTATCAACCATTTCGGTGTATTTCCTAGAGGGCGCTACAAGCGACCGTTAGGACATGTTTAAACCGCTACAACTTTTTTGTGCTACTCTGTAGGTCCTTTTAGCTTTCTGCTTAAAAACGGTGTACCTTCTTGATACCGCTAAGAGCACTGGTTTCCGAGAGAAACGCATCTAAAGCTCATGATGCACGCAAATTATCCAAAAGTATCAAAATAACTTATTCGACTACCCTATTTTTTTCCGCAGCAACAATTAGTTTTAATTAATTTTAATTAATTTTTCTCTCGTGAACAATTTGGATAAGACGAACGGTTTAGCCAAAAAAAAATATTTTCTAATGCATTGCACATTTGTGCAAGCGCTTTTACTTAGGTAAAAAACTTTAGTCGCCTTTGATTTTTGTTACCATATCGACAGTTGAATTTATTTATCAAACCTTAGTTTTTTCTGTCGCTTTTCCGTTGATAAAGATCCATAATTATGGCTCACAGTTTCACTAATTCTAGACGCAGACGAACCATAAGGACGATGGAAATAGAAGAAGAGATTTTGGACGCTGTTGAATTAAATCCAACGACCAGCACACCCTCTGTAGGATTGCAATTGGGAATTTCGAAATCATCAGTTCATAGAGTTTTTCAAGAACAATTATTGCACCCCTCTCATATTCGAAGAGTTCAAGAGATATTGCCCACGAAACCTGATCAACGTTTAGCTTTCTGTCGATTTAATATTTATAGAAGAATCGAAAATCCAAATTTTAGTAAAAAAAATTTATTCACAGACGAAGCTACTTTTACTAGATGCGGTATTTTCAATATTCATAATGAACATGCTGTTGAAAACCCCATGAAACGAGAGTATCTCATTATGAGCATCAATTTCAAGGAACTATCTGGCCTGGAATTGTAGACTCTTTTATTATTGGTCCCTTTGTACTGCCAAATCAGCTCAATGGAGAGAGGTACTTGAGCTTTTTACTCCAATATTTACCTATTTTATTGGAAGATTTGCCCTTACCCCTTCGTCGTGACCTTTGGATGATGGCGCACCTTCTCATTTCACTTTAAATGTAAGATAACATTTAAATGAGGTATATCCACAGCGCTGGATTTGAAGAAGAGGTGACGCACCTGTGAACTGGTCGGCTCAATCACCGGACTTGACACCCTGCGATTTTTTTTTTTGTGAGGTGAAATCAAAAATTTATGCATCCCCAGTTACATAAGAAGAGTTGTTGACAAGAATAATTCATGAAACCTATTTATTGAAGAATAGTTCTGATGTATTGTCCAGAGTACAATGTAATTTTTTAAAAAGAATTAACTTGTGCATGCAGGAAAATGGTGTAAATTTTGAACATGTGTTGAATTAGCAAAGTAAATACCTACCAGAAAAGTCCATCAATTGCACTTGTTAAAACAAAATTTACATAACATAATTTTATTTTTTTAATTTTTATTTAGCTTCATCATGCAATTTAATTGTTTAACTTTGTTCTTCATATTGTTAATTATTGTTTCTGTTTTTTCTTCAATATTTATTGTTCTTGAAAAACTTCATTCTTCTTTATTTTTTTCAATAAATCGACTTCATGAATTATTCTTATTATTATTATGAATTATTATTATACTTTTGGATAATTTGCATGCATCATGAGCTTTAGATGCGTTTCTCTCGGAAACCGGTGCTCTTAGCGATATAAAGAAGGTACACCTTTTTTAAGCAGAGAACGTGGGGAAACTATTATTCCATACTAAGGACCTACAGTGTTGCACAGAAAAGTTGTAGCGGTTTAACCATGTCTTAATGGTCGCTTGTAGCGCCCTCTAGGAAATACACCGAAATCTACGATAAATTTAAATTTCTCATCCCAAGAAACCCCCATATAAGAAATTTTATAAAATTAGCTCAAAGCACCCTGTATCTTCGTTACTATCAACTTTTGGACTAAGGCAAGTTTAGTTAAATCCGCTTATTTTAATTGCATTATCCGTTTGGCTATGCTATTTAGGGACACTCTGTAAACGCAGTTTCAGTTTGATTATCGAACTAAAAATGAACAAAAATGGTAAAAATTAAAAATCTGCATGATTTTAATAATATGCTAACATTAAAGTTTGATTCAAATAAAGTTGGGTATGACGATGTAAAAATAAAATTACATATTTGTATTTCTCTCTCTCAACTACATGTATTAGAGAAGGATGGCCATGAAAACATAAATCTGCTGTACAATTCATATTAGCGCACTAAAAGGTGTGTCATGATTAAGAAGCAGTTCAGTCACCCCTGTCATTTTTTGAAATTATTGTTTATATGTTTTTGCTTTACTTTTTATAAAAAAACAGTTTTTTTCAAAACTATCTACAACTTGTACAGTGAATTATCGGTAATTTGGTAACATTTTTACATAATTTATATAAAATTTGCAGAATTTTAGATATGTTATATATAAGCACCTTAAATCTCAAGCACAGTTGGTATTTATGAACGTGCTTAATTATTTTGAACGGGAATGTGACAATCAAGGGGAACTAGTTCCATTTGAATCTGTTATGCAGCTACGTAGTACATTGTTGTGTAAAATATGACATTTGGAAGGACTACCTTTAGCGCACGTTTGAAGTATGTGGGGTAGTATAAATACAGTTAGTACTATAAAAAAAGGGTTACAGACGCTCAAAAAGAAAATAAACTTCCACAGTCACCAGCCAAGCGGAGAAAACGTACGAAATATAAGTTCACCGAAGTTGATAACTATGTGTAGGATGCTGTAAAAAGAAAAATTTATGAAATGCATTCAAAATGTAAATAGAAACATGCAAGACATCTCTTGTCTAGTACTATACCTGTTTTTGTAGGTATACATGTTACGGTGGTATCATTACAAAAGGAATTAAGCAATAGTCAAGTTTTCGATTTCAGCAGATCAAGTTTAAGACATCTCTTACATTCCATTGGATTTTCATCTATAGTAGATGATGGTAGGAAAGATTTACTGGAACAATCACATATTGCTGCCAATCGTTTACGATTCTTAAGGGAATATTACAAAAATAAAGAAGAAAGATTATAGACTCCTGTATTGTTAGATGAAACTTGGATTTTCAGTCGAGGATCGCATAAAAGGAGCTCGCATGATAAATCTAAGGAAAGCGTGAAGAAGAAGCCAATGGGTGAAGGAAAAGGTTTGTTTTACTTATTACGTTATAATTCCTAATAAAATAGCTGTATTTTGAAATTTATAGTTGTTCATTCAGGTAATGAAGATCGATTTATTTCCGATGCTTCACTTTTGTTCATCATGGACACATCTGTGTGGAGTTGTTTACAAAATGGTTTGAAAATAATTTAATTGCAAATTTAAATGAATCATGTTTAATTATAATGGATAATGCTAGTTATCACTCCAAACATCTAGACAAAATTCCTAATAGTTCATCTAAGAAGGAAGAAGTACGTAACTTTCTATTAAAGCACAACATAGCTTATGGACCTAGCATGTTTAAAAAAGAGTTACTGCAATTAGTTGCAGGTAATTCGAACACAAAGGTGTACGAAATTGATGAAATATCACACAAGTGTGGACACAGAGTATTACGGTTACCATCACTGTCAATTTAATCCAATTGAACTGGTGTGGGCAAACTGCAAAGAACACTACAACAAAAATATAAGAAGACATCATTCCAAATACAACGATGACCATGTAAAAGAAATATGGATGGAATCCTTGCAACGAATTGATGGGACATATTGGCAGAAATGCATTAAACATGCCGATGTATCTATATTAGAGTAGTGGGAAATTGAAAAACATGTTGAGTTTGTGCAACCATTAATTATATCTGTTAACGATTCCACTTCTGAAAGTGACACTGACAGTGAATAATTTTTTTTAATTTAAATGTTTTAATTCCAATCTAATTTAAATATTCTAATTTTTACATAACATATTGATAAATAGGTGGTCTGAATACATGCACTAATTAATGTAAATTGCTTTTCATTGAACTTTCTTCTACAAGAATGAAATAATCAGAAATGTATAGATATCTATGTTATCGTAAAGTATCTAAGTACAAGAATTATGTCTATTATAAAGTAATAATTATGCTTCTAGAAGGGTTGTTATAAATCTTGAGAATAAAAAACTAATTGCAACTTTTATCAATTTTTCTACCTGAAATGATTTAATTTATAATAAACAAAAAAAGTTTTTGTTTACTTATATATATATATATATATATATATATATATATATATATTAAATTTAAATTTAATTAAATTATAACTATTATAATGCATAATTTTTCTAGTTTAAAATATAAAAAACATTCAATAATTTTCAACTTTCCTTGACATTTTATCGAAATTTATGTGGAGACATCTACCGGTAAAAATATTAACTAAAAGGTACTTTGCTGATTTACTTTACGTCGCCTAAATCTTAATTCGTGTAATTTTATGAATGAGTCATACCCAACCTTATTTCAATCAAACTATACAAATTAAACATGAAAGTACCTAACAGCGACTTAGCTATGTGATTGGACTGGTAACGCAAGGAAGGAGAGTTCTAATCCCAGACCATAAAATTAATTTCTATTTTGTTAAAATTGTTTTTAAATTTTCTTTTAATATACATTAACACTTTAAAATGCCTGTACTTATTCAAAATTTTGTACAACCGTTAAACAATAGAATCGACATGAAATGTATTTTTAATTTTTGTTTTAAGTACAATGTGTTAGACATTACCTACATTAACATTGGAAAGTGCATCTTAAAACACTATTAAAATATATATTAAACAAGAAGTGAAAATGCTATAGAACTTATTGTAATATTTCTGCCTTGGCCTTTGGCAATTCTAAATACCTAATAAGATCGTTGAGTTCTTCTTGGGTAATTTTATGAATTTCCTGTGACGATTCCCAATCTGTAAAGTCTCTGTCAGAAGAGACCTTTTCTTCCACTTTTGTTTGCTATTCTACATCTTCTTCCTCTTGTTATTTTTATTCTTCTTCTTCGGGTTCGTCCAAAACATATTCTAATGGAGTTGCAGTAGCCAGAACATTACAAAGGGATTCTCGCCAAATGATTGGAAGACTAAATACCAATGATATTTTTTCACCTTTTATCCAACTTCTTAAACGTATCATACAATTAACACAGATTCTGTCTAGATCCCACATTTTCAATCCAAAATATTTTTCATATCGTTTTGTAATTATGCTTGTTATTTTGCGCTTTTGGTGGTTTAGTGTAATTTCACTTCACATATAACGAAAATTATTAGGGCTATTCACGCACATGGACTAATTGATGCGAAGGTTTGTTGAAGTCTGTCTTTTCTGGTTTCCGTGGTTACATACGATAAAAGAAGATACCCAAATTAAAAATCTGGTTATTATTCTTCTCTTTAAAAGAATAAATATTTGTTGGAAAAGAGAGCCAGATATAATATTTTACGACCATTTATGGTGTAATATCCTTATAAATAGTGCACCGGGCGTAATACCCTTGGATATTACTTTTATCGGTTTAACCCGCTACAAAGAATAAGATCTGAGTTCTTTTAAACTTTTTTATAATTTCAACATTACTGAATAAAATTTAATATTGTTATTGTGAAACTTAAAATGATTTTATTACGTTTTATTAAAACTGAATGTTTGCGTAAATGAATTTTAAGATTTACGTTTGCGAATTCCTTTCTTAATTGGATACGGCGGCTAGCTCAAAGTTAAAATAAATAAATGATCACTGTTATCATTGACCAAAGTTATGCTCATTTCGATTTATTTATTTATCTGAATTCCGATTGAGTTGACCTCTTTCTGCATTTATGTATCCAATATTTGTATAAACTTTTAATATTAATAATCTTTAGCAATAAAAGTAAATCAAACGTTATACTCATTTAATGAAATTCCAAATCGGATCGTTGTTTACAGATATACACGGTGTTTATTAAATAGTATTAAAGCTTCAGCTAGCGTTATAGCTCATGCGAATCTGAGAAGCTTCATAAAAGAATTAATGCTAGGCGATGCGCCGTTTCTTCTAACGGGCCATCGAAAAATGACATTAAATTGCAACGTTGGAAGCTACATGTAAACAAATTCACCACATGACACGTGATAGGCGTTAGAAGCATATTGGTGACCAAAACAATACAAAAAGTACAGAACAAAGTTTTTATTCATGATACGTGACACAATGCGTCAGAAGCATATTGGTGATCAAAACAATACAAAAAATACAGAACACATTTTTTATTATTGAACATATTGTTGAAAATGGCCACCGTCCATATCCATGCACAATTTCAATCGAAGAGGGATTGAATCCAAAACACGTTCCTGTCACACTGATGTATACAAACGTCACCAAAAAATTGGCCTAGTTGCCAAGCGTATTTTTCTCAAATTCTGCATCTTTTAAAATCTTAATCTGAGGTTTTAGAAGGTGCGGAATGCGGCCAGAAAATTGCAAAAAAATTCAACATCAATATTTTGTTCGAAAATGAATTTTTCAGTGGATACTTTCCCAGACAAAAGCTAATGAAGTCGGTCAAATATCGAACTTTGGATGGCTCGTGAGAAGAAACGGCGCACCGCCTAGCAATAATTTTGTTATAGGGTTTCTCAGCTTTGCCTGGATTATAACACTACCTGAAGCTTTAACACTAATTAATAAACACCGTGTATACAAAAATTAAACCTATAATGTAGTACAATATTCTTAAAACTGACATGTAGAATCTTTATCAGAATTAAACGTATTGTTTTCCGTTTAATTATGATAGTCAAATGTAAAGTTGCGAGAAAATCATACACAAAAACGTTTTATTTCTTCACTCACAAACAAAAGGGTTCTTTCTCGTTGTTTTCGTTGAAAAACTGATGGTGTAATTCGGCGTTTCTTGAATCGGTGAAGAGGCCTCAATTAGGTTGTTGGCTGATGTCCCGGTGATGTCACTTTGCCGGTACTCTGGAACCATTCTCCTTTGTTCTCATTATCTTTTCTTATACCCTTGTTGTAGGCGAATACGCTTCTAATTTTCGTCCCACGAATTAATAATTTTGGTAAACTATTACTTGGTATATTTACATTATCCAGTTTTTACTTAATTGTTTAACTTCAACGACAAACAAGTTGCGCTACAAGCTGCAATATCCAATCGTATTACTCACCATTAACACTACGAGTTATTATTCTTTATACTTTGATTTACCAATTTGGATCGATTACTGTCTTCTATATTTTATTGTTCACTATTTACACCCAATTGATTACCGTTATGATACATACAAACGCCTTATCTTCACTTATTACATCACCTTTAATGCGAATTTCAAATTATGGTGCAATCCTTTGTATTATCACCAACTTGCCAATACTTGCACTTTTTATTATTTTAATAAGGAAGGTAATTTTCCGCTTCTTCCCTATTATACCGCTAATTAATTCTTATTTGTAATTTTCACACTTTATAGGGCCGCGTGGCTATACAATGTAACATATGCTGCGGTGTCAATCGACCGACAACTATCACCTCTGATCGCTTATTTTATGCGACTCTTTTTGATCGCTTACTTAACGCGATTTTTCTTGATCGCTTACTTAACGCGACTGTTTTAAAAACTGCATATGATTATTACGACAGCGTCTCATCCCTTCCAACACATGAATGAACTGGCAAATGCCGCGTATTTTAAATATTTTCAAATTGAATATATGGGTAACTTATTGAAATAAACTCAAGCTTTTCATTTTAATATTAATTACATTCAAATACAAATAAACAATAACCATTTCTTTATCAAGAAATAATATATAAGTATCTAATCTTGTATAATTTAGCGCGCACTTTTGATTTTTTTAAAGCTCCAGTTACAATCGGCTATTTTTAATTCAGAAACATTTGCACTGTTGCACAGTGCAATGAAGCCCAGTCAATAACTTTTAAAACTACCAATCAACCAGGTTGAAGGAGGCATTATTTATCTTGGCACAGGGCGGCCACACTGCTAGATCCACCCTTGCATATGTATCACGGCATCGGTGACTCAGATGTTATTTACACTTGAACTTTACTTAGATAGCACTTTACCTTAGAATAACTTCACTTCGTGAATAGAAGACACAGCGGAAATGTTCACAATTAAAATGCAATTTGAATTTTGTCAAAAGCATTTGAATGAAAAAGTTAATTCCGCAAAAAGGAAAAAAACTAATTCGACACAGAATCCATACAAAATATTGCACTTAAACACATTGTTTAATTATTCACAAAGTAGTGACGTCTTTTTACTCCGATTCTGGGAGATCAACAAGGACAAACGTTTATAAATTCGATGGACCAGGACTACTACAAACTTAGGTATACTGTAACGTTTCGCAGAGTATTGCCACGTTTTACTTCTCGTAGAGCCAAGACTAATTCGACACAGAATCCAAACAAAATATTGCATTTAGACACAGTTAGGACTAAAATTCATTCCTTCATAAGTCTTCCGCGATAAATGTTTTCTTAGCATCATCTTTATTTGCTTATTAATTATATTTTCGTCAACAACTTGTAGAAATATGAAGGTGTCGTTATGTTCCTTATAATTTCTCATGCATTTAATCAAGTACTGATTTTTACTTGAACTTGATCCCACAGTTTTGTCAACTTGTGCAACGAATATCTTGGCCGTTTGTTTATTTTGTTTAGAATTGTACATAAATTCGACAAGTACAAAATACCAATGCAAATGCCATCAACTTTGACTGCACCGTCATGATCGAGTTTGTCGTCATGTTGGTTAGTTGTAGCCTTATTTTGCTCACTGTTCATACTTTGCTAATGGGAAATATTATCATATTCACTACCTGGTAAGTTTGAGTCTGTTCATGATGTGAAGTTTCATCATCTCCCAAGGGCAAACTTTCACATATTTGATAGGAATATTAAGAATCTCACAATTATGTAAATTTTCTTTTTCATCATAGGGATCGTTTTCTTCTTCAAATTCTTCATACTCGAATTCACTCTCTAAAATAATGTCTATTTCAGATTCGGATGATGATGAATAGCACTTTTATTTTGGTGGTGAGTTTTCTTTGGCTTTTTGGTGGATATTTTTGATCCTGGCCCCGATTTGTGTTTTCCGTTATCATTTTGTCGCTCTTTGAGTATGGTTAACGCCCTTGAGGATGTTACAATATCACCTATGTTTTGAGATATTCTTGTTCTGCTTTTCGACTCCGGTGCATTTTTTTTTCAAATTCTCTGTCCTGATAAATATACCTTCATCGGTTTTTTTATTTTTTTTTTTTTGATTTTCCGTGTTTTTATTTTTCCTTAATTTTATAATATCATCAGCCTCTTCAGGAAATTTGGTAAAATTTGTGGGAAAAATACCTGTCAATCTAAATCTAGAGATTAAGTACTCAAATTTAAAGCTCTCTTTCCAGATAATTTTAAGCTTCTTTAAAAATTCATCATTTGGTAAATTTCTCCTATTGAATTTTATCATTTCATCGTTCGACCTAGTTATAATTGGTTTGAAAATGCACTTATCCAGGGGTTGCATGTAATGTATAACATTAGCAAGCAATTTTACCAAAATAACCCCATTGGCCACAGCTTTTTTAGAAAGTGCATAACTGATGTGCACCACAGCACCATCATAGATAAGAATTACTTTTTTTTTCATCCCTTTTTTCGAGAGGTTTAACGAATGGTAAAAAAGCTTTTGAAAGCCATTTACAAAATAATTCACCATCCATTCAGCCTTTGATTTGTGTTGTGTAGACTGTACCAGAATAATCGTCGTTTGGAATCCAAATCGATTTTCCCTTGAAGGTAATGAAAGGCAGTAACTTTTCCACGTTAGCATTGCAACAGACTAGGACAGTAGTACTTTTTATTTCCGGAATCAGCGATATTCTTTGAAATGTTCTTTTGTCCCTTTGGTGCCACCAATCTAACGTCTTTTGGGTCATGCGAGAACCCAGTCTCGTCGCAGTTGTATAATCGATGCGAGCCTGAGGGAAATATTTTTTCTTTTTTATATAGACTATTAACTGCGCGTGTCTCTGCTTTATTATGAAGGGATCTGCTCCCCTCAATCTTTGAAGGAACCTATAAGTCCAGAGCCCTCACAATATTCCTTGACAAACTGTAGCACTTCAGTCTTGGTTAAGTCATAACCGTATTTCCCGCTTTCATAGCGAATTTTCCTAAAACATTCTCATCATCTCTCGATAGCCTTGTTTTTCTTCCTACGCCAATGTTGACAGTGCTAACATCTCGTACGTTTCTGTATTTTCCCTGTGCTAACATACATTTCCTATCTTAGTAAATAATTCCTATCAAAACTTTTTTGTCACTATTAATGAATGTTATCAGTTGTCCACTCCTTTCCACTTCCTACAATTCCCTATAAATATCCGACCGCCGTGCATATATTTGTCAATTTTACGCCAGACACACGTACTTTAACTTACAAATTACACGCTATGTACCTGAAATACCTCAACAACCAGCATCCCGAATTACATATCCAAACCTGCCAACACATTTTCATCAATTTACACACCTCGATCATCCACCACATTCCTACTCTCTACACCGATATCGTTCCAACTATCTTTTTAAGTCACGCTTGTGTAGAAGGCTCTTGGCTGCTCTTAGCACCGAGTCCGGTACATAAACGTGCCTAGGGTACGAGATCATTAGTTAACACCCCGAAGAGCGAAATGTTTCGACGCCCCAGAGCATCACTATACCTTTACATAATCACCCTCACAAAAGAGAAAAGTATAATAATTAAAACGATAATCTTGGCTGTGATTTGCACCAAGACGGGTTTTGAATTATTCCAAAACGACATCTCGACGGAGGTCAGGCTCCGAACAACTAACTACTTCTACTTAAACCAGACCACCTTGAAACATATACACCTCTTAAATCGTTGCCAGTAGGTAGGCGCCGAATACGATATTCCTGTACATAACTGCACTACAGAAACGTCTGACAACACGCCTTATAATTACATGAACCGTCACGTGTCATCTAATCTCTTAGTTACCCAATCTTCAATATAAAATTACCTGATTATAATTTCAGTTTAGACCGATATTCCCTTCACCCGGTATATATCCAAGTTCATACATTCAAATGCCGTAAGACACACATAATTAATACACCCCTAGTTAATACATCGACTCAGAACAAACTAGAATCAACCTCTACCAAGACCAAGTATGTCCACTAATAAACACAGAAAATAAATTTATTGGTCCACTATTACTCGCAGTGTGTGAAATTTAGGGGACAATTGTGGATTTGTTCCTATGTGGAACTGACTCTGAGTTCATTCTTCGCTGAATAAAGGATCATCATCTAAAACTATAACACAATTTCTGAAAAAAGATTTTGTTTGGAACACGTGAAAATCTTGTATAACTACTATTTTATGTGAAGACTTGACTTCTGAATTCAAAATTCAGATATTTTGTAAGGAAAATATCCACTAGGTTTGATCAACTTACCTAGTTTATTAGTCATAATGCAACAAAGACTGAAGTACGGTTAACACTGAACAAAATATTTCTAGTTTCTAGCGCCAAATTTGATATATTTACAGCCAATGTACAGTGTGTCCCATTTTCGACGATATTTCGGAGTATCTCACTTACGATTAAAGATACAGAGTTGGGGTTTTTACAATACCGTGCTACTTTTTTGTGAGAAGAACGCTGGTATAAACAAAACTTTCATAGCCCCCTACATTTCTGAGATACAGGGCGAAATTGAAAATATTGCATTTTGGGACCCCCCTTGTATCTCCGTTATCATTTAATGTATGGAAAACGTAAAATTTTTTTCTTAAACAGTTTTTTACGTAGAATCCTGCGGCGTAGTCGTGTTTTTGCTGTAAGCTGTCAATTTTTAGCTATAAATAAAACTTATGGTTTTTTTAACGGAACGCCCTGTATATTTTTCTTGCGTTTGATTGGAAATTTTGTAAGCTGTACAAAAATATATAATACATGATGTGTATTTTAAATAATAAACCTAAAATCTATGATTTCATATCTGCGTAATAACATAGCGTGTATTATATAGCATTAGAATTACTAGGTCGTGAGTTAATTATATTAGGATATTACAAACATGGAAATTTTAATAAAGCTAAATCAATTTTAAGGCAGAATAAAACTGAAAAACTTAACATAATATTAACTCGATAGTAACTCCTTAATAGATTTTCACCTTAAAAGAACTGCTAAAAATGGTTGCCATTTTCCCGAACGTAATGTTGACATACAGCGTCTTTGCAAGTTTTGAAATGCCGCATTGGTGGCATTAAGTAGTGCATCTATTGTCCGATGACGGGTACTATAAACCTTGTTCTGCAAGTAGCTCCATAAGAAAAAGTCTAGCATGGATAGGTCAGGTGACCGTGGAGGCCATCTAATTGGTCCATGAGTACCGGTCCACTTTTGCGGGAAATAATTGTCTAAAAAAGGTCGAACAATTGCAACATTATGTGCGCACGCCATCCTGTTGGAAATGTGTCCTGTTAAGATGAGCTAAAGGAACATTATCTAGTAGCATAGGGATAACATCTTGCAAAATTTAAAGAAGACTGCCTTCATAAATTCTGCATTCTATTTGTTACCCCAAAATAAAACAAGCTACGCTAAATCCAAATCTGTTGCTCTCTTTTGAATAGCACATGATGATTTTCTTGGGACCAATGCCTAGTATTATGCCTGTTTAAAATACCTGCACTCGAAAAGTAAGCCTCGTCAGACCATATTATAAATCTAGCAAAGTTATTACCAATACCAATTTGTTCCAAATACCAGTTGCAAAACAGTAAACGACGTTCTGCGTCCCAAGGATGCAAATGGTGAACAATTTTAATTTTGTATGGCTTAATTTTATATTTCGTCAATATTCTTTGAAGCCTAGTCTTGGGAACACCAATCCCCTGCTCTGGAACTCTCCATGATTATGAAGGCGTTCTACCAAATTTTTTTTTATTCGAGAAAACATTAAAAGACAAGGTTACCTTCTTTCTGGATATCTATAAATCCAAACGATATTTAAATAAAAAATAAATCCATATACGTCAAAAGATAAATAAGTATTCAAACAAACCTGTTGAAACACAGTTGGGAAGCCTCACGGGAGTTTTGATTAATTTCTATAATACAGACCAACATGTCATATTTTTGAAAATGTTGATAATTTTCATTTTCAGCCATTGTAACGAATACAATATTACGCGGAGAATATAAATTTTACAACTGACAGGTCTTGACAAGCGCTTAGCAAATGATCATTTAATCGTTCCAATTATTACGGCCTACTAATTCTAATGCTATATAATAAAAACTATGTTATTACGCAGATTTTGTGTTTATTATTTAATACACATCATGTATTATATATTTTTTTAAAGCTTACAAAATTTCCAATCAAGCGCAAGAAAAATATATAGGGTGTTCCTTTAAAAAAACAGCAAAAATACGACTACGCCACTGGATTCTACGTCAAAAACTGTATAACAACCAATGCCAACCTTTGCCAAACATTAAACGATAACGGAGATACAAAGGGGGTCCCAAAAGGCAATATTTTCAATTTCGTCCTGTATCTCAGAAGTATAGCGGACTATGAAAGTTTTGTTTATACCAGCGTTCTTCTCACAAAAAGTAGCGCCGTATTGTGAAAACCGCAACGCTGCATCTTTACTCGTTAGTGAGATACCCCGAAATATCATCGAAAATGGGACACACTGTACATTATTACCACTGGCTGCCCTACTGCAACTGTTAGAGAACTCTTTTAGAGGAACTATTACTGCAAATGATGGAAATCATTTATTTTAAAGTATTTAAGACTACAAAAGATAGGCTGGAGAGTTCAATGTTAAGCCATACTAATTTTCTCATTAAACGAGCTAAATAAAATTATAAATAATAAAAGGAACTTAGATATCGTACATTCCTACCATCGTATGGTTACCTTAAAATAAAGATTACTCTTAAAATTAAGAAACAGGAGAAAGAAATAACCAAAGTTGTGCTAGAATGAAACTTTTTGTTTACCTGTTAACCACTTTTATCGTTAAAGATACTAGAAGGCAGTAACTTAATAAATATCAAGGTGTATAAATTTAAAATGGAAAAGATGCAAGATCAAAGTAATAATTAACAGAAACTTAACACTTCGGTTAGAGATGTCTATAAATATAATTCTCTGACGGCATTTTGTAACCTGTGCTCTTTTATTACTTAAATATAATAAAAGAAAGTTATGAAAGTTCATATGGTTATGAAATTAACCAATTATTCAGATTTAAAAAAACCATAATATACACTACATACTCGTATACGAAAGTGAAGATTTAACTCACAAGTCACGGTTTAAAAAATGAACCTTATAACCGATTTCGTTGCTTTGATTCTCGCCACACCCTATTTTTTTTTAATTAAGAAATAGTTCATTATAAAATAAGGATAATACGGCATAAGAAAGATGACAAGATATGTACCAAAGCTAGAACATGCACAATAAGTGCATACTAAACTTAAAATACTTAAAACGAAAACAAAAAGGTATAGTATCTGAGCTTTCCGTATCTCTTCACAAAAATGGAACAATATCAGATATCTGGATTAGCGTCAAGAATTCAGAATTTGATTAAAAGAAATCGGCATGTTAAAGAGATGTGAAGTGAAAGCCCGCCAAACATAAAAATATGGGTTTCACATTTGAATGCTATAAAATTAAATTATTAAACAACGTCCAGCAATACGGGTGAGATCCTAAAGATTTACTTTGTTTATTTGCAATCATATTTAGATTAGTAATTTATATTCAAAAAAAAAAGCTTATAACTACTCCAGGGTATCAATTTATTTTAGCTAATAAAAACTGTAATGGATTGTTAAACTAGATACATAATTTAGTTACCACTTAAATGCATGGACACCCACAATTAAACGTGACGCTAGTGGTACCTATGCATTATAGTTGCATATTATGGATAATGTATTCAGCCAATAGAAATCGTGGTGTTAGTTACAAAACTCGATAAATCTAATGACAATTGAAACCAATATCGGTTCATGTTTAGTTAATTATAAATGACGTTGGTTATATTCCCTATATTGCATAAATTTCTACAAACATGCATTGCATTAATGAATAAAATAAATAATGAATATTGTCAATCAGGCTTTACTTAATATTTGTCCATTGTTCTTATTGCACTTTATAATGGTTAGCAATATTAAAACTGTAATTTTTTGTAGCGAACGTGATATCAGACGGTGGCGTGCGTAACCAAACTCCGCAAAATGGGATTTCATATTTTTTCAATTTTGATAGTCTGCTTTAGCATACAGTTGTTTATACTTGATTTTTAAAAACGGAAAGTTGTATGTTGTAGCACTAAGCGAAAATAACTTAGTAGTTAGTACATGTGGCGACATCTTATAGATTTCATGTTATAGTTGAAATTATGAGAGAATTCCGATATCGGATTAGCGCTTTTATTCAAGCCTACGATCGAATATGCAACTGGTCGTTTTTAACACATCTTATATGACGAAGGCGGAAAGAAATTTATTGTGCATAACGCCGCGGGTGGTGGACTAAAACCTACTGTGTACGTTAAGACACAGGTTTAATTTAAGTATATGCGTTAGAAGAAGATGCAAATGTGCATCGGCATGTCTTTACATAAAAGTCAAATATCGACTTAAAATCATTTACACAGCGGTGCTTCAAATTTTTTTACTTATATCGTTTTTAAAGTGTTACAAACTTAACTAAATTAAATTAAATAATTCTCATTTATTTAAAATATGCATAAATTCATTATGACGATATAAACAATTAACACTCTCGCCGTCAAGTGTAGCATTAATGTATACCTTGTTGTCACAGGAGTCTAACATTAAGGTACACTTTCAACCTTTTGTTTAAAATTCGGTATGACTTTATTGTAACGCCAATAAACTCTACAAAATGGAATTTCATATTTTTTCCAATTTTGAAACTCTGCTTTAGCATACAGTTGTTTATACTCGATTTTTAAAAAAGGAAAGTTGTAAGTTGTAGCACTAAGCGAAAATAACTTAGTAGTCAGTACATGTGGCGACATCTTATAGATCTTATGTTATAGTTGAAATTATGAGAGAATTCCGATATCAGATTAGCGCTTTTATTCAAGCACTACGATCGAACATGCAACTTTGTTGTTTTTACACATGTTATATGACGAAGACAGGAAGAAATTTGTTGTTGATAACCCCGCGGGTGGTGGACTAAAACCTACCGTATACGTTAAGACGTAAATTCAATTTAAGTACATGCGTTAGAAGAAGGTCCAAATGTGTCTCGGCATGTCTTTACATAAAAGGCAAATATCGACTTCAAATAGTTTACACAGTCGTGCTTCAAATTTTGTTTACTTATATCGTTTTTAAAGTGTTACAAACTTAACTCAACTAAATTAAATAATTCTCATTTATTTAAAATATGCATAAATAAATTCATTATGACGATATAAACCATTAACGTTCTCGCCGCCGAGTGTAACATTAATGTACACCCTGTTGTTACACTCGTGTAACATTACTGTACACTTTCAACCTTTTGTTTAAAATACGGTGTAACTTTATTGTAGCACCAATAAACTCCACAAAATGGAATTTCATATTTTTTCCAATTTTAAAACGCTGCTTTAGCATACAGTTGTTTATACTCGATTTTTAAAAATGGAAAATTGTATGTTGTAGCACTAAGCGAAAATAACTTAGTAGTCAGTACATGTGGCGACATCTTATAGATTTTATGTTACAGTTGAAATTATGAGGGAATTCCGATATCGGATTGGCGCTTTTATTCAAGCACTACGATTGAACATGCAACTTTGTCGTTTTTAGATATGGTATGTGACGAAGACAGGAAGAAATTTGTTGTATATAACCCCGTGGGTGGTGCACTAAAACTTACCGTATACGTTAAGACGTAGGTTCAATTTAAGTACATGCCTTAGAAGAAGGTGCAAATGTGCATCAGCGTGTCTTTACATAAAAGGCAAATATTGACTTCAAATAATTTACACAGCGGTGCTTCAAAATTTTTACTTATATCGTTTTTGAAGTGTTACAAACTTAACTAAACTAAATTAAATAATTCTCAATTATTTAAAATATGCATAAATGAATGCGTTATGAGGATATAAACAATTAACACTCTCGCCGCCGAGTGTAACGTTAATGTACACCCTGTTGTTACACGAGTCTAACATTAATGTACACTTTCAACTTTTTGTTTAAAATTCGGTGTGACTTTATTGTAACATCAATAAACTCCACAAAATGGAATTTCATATTTTTTCCAATTTTGATACGCTGCTTTAGCATACAGTTGTTTATACTCGATTTTTAAAAAAGGAAAATTGTATGTTGTAGCACTAAGCGAAAATACTTTAGTAGTTAGTACATTCCGATATCGGACTAGCGCTTTTATTCAAGCCTACGATCGAACATGCAACTTGTTGTTTTTAACACATCTTATATGACGAAGACGGAAAGACATTTGTTGTGTATAACGTAATTTTTTTTTACTTGTATCATTTTTAAAGTGTTACAAACTTAACTAAACCAAATTAAATAATTCTCATTTATTTAAAATATGCACAAATAAATGTATTATGACGATATAAACAATGAACACTCTCGAGTGTAACATTAATGTACACCCTGTTGTTACACGAGCGTAACATTACTGTACACTTTCAGCCTTTCGTTTAAAATTCGGTGTGACTTTATTGTAACACCAATAATGTATTTCATATGAGAAGTCAACTCTGTTGGCTTGAGAGAGTATTTTGCCATATAGAGCATTGGCGAATGATGAATACAATTTTGCAGGCTGGAGGTAAAAGGTGAGATAAGCAGAAATACCTTTTAATTGACACAAACAAAGTTAAAAAGTAATGTGTTTGGCATAAATGATTGTTGTACATTAAAAAACAAATAAACTACTTGATTTTAAACAGGTAAATACAAAAATAAAAAAAATAATCCTTCACAATAGTGCAGTTGTCTTTCACAAGTATCGCAAATATTCCACACCAAGAAACATACTTTTTCCCATCCTTCAATTAGAACGCCGTGTTTTCCACAACGTACATAACATTCTGAACATCTAGTCGGATGTTGAATCAGGTGATGTTGCATCAAGTGACGTTGATTAGCTATAGTGGTTTCGTCCAGGCCATATTCCAAGAGAGACTCTTGGCGTTGTTAGCGTTCGTTGCATTTTGGAAGACGAGTTATATAAATAGTTAGCATTTACCGAACTAGTCCCCCAAATAACTTCGTTTAAGAGCTCTCTATACCATTTCGTGCATCTACGTAAAGCAGTGTTATAGGAGGCAAGTTGATCACTGACATCAATTGAAAACTTCCCCTGGTCATAATCCAAAACACAAGTAGGCTTTTCTATTTCGGTTTGCCTTACTCGGACACTTCCTGTTTCATTTCCTGAAAGGCGTGTTGTTAGTAGCAGCACAACACGTTGATCTCGCCACTTCACCACAGTTAGTCCATCAGATGTTTCCTTCGATATCATCTCGCCTTCTATCAATTTTTTGTTAATTTCTTCACATATGTATTTTCGATTAGAACGAAGAGTCCCAACGAGGTGTGTTTGTTGATCCAATCCTCTATCTGTGCATAACTTGTATAGTTTGATTCCTTAGCGATGCCTTTTTTTTGGGTAGGTACTGGCGAAAGAGTAGTTATTGAAAATTGGAAACAAATTTTTTTTTAAATGTGTTCAATTCTGTACAGGCGATGCCTACTACACCTTCTTCATTGTTGCCAAAATGCCAGAATCGCAATAGCAACTCAAAACGATTTCTGGACATTACTGATCTTGGGAACTTTGGAACTTCTACCTTTCCCATCCAACCAATTAGGCCAATGAATTATTTTTTTACTTATAGTATTCCCGAACAGGCTAAGATTTGTCTAACGTGATAAAGCACTCAGGAACACTGAGAGAGTTTAGGGATATTGCTAGGCTGTCAAGAAATGTTTATGAATGGCTACCTTAAATTGATTTAAGTCAAAGTTTTGTAGAAAACAGGAACTGGGTAGTGCATTCCACAATTTGGTCGCCGTGTGGAAAAATGTCTATTGAGCCCGTTTAGTGTCACACAATGGAATTTTCAGTGCATAATTATGGTGTGAATGGGCAAACGGAGTGTTCCTAGCGAAGATGGCCTGCTAACGTATTAAGGAGTGCATTTCGGCGGCACACTTGCCATGATAGTAGCGATAGAACAACGAAAGAACCGAAATTATTCTTCTATGGTCAAGAGGGTGTAGGTCAAAAGTCAGAGACGGGTCATTTATAAGTCTGATAGCTCGTTTTTGAATTTGGTTTACCATATCAAGGGCGAATTGGGGAGCACTGACCCAGATGTGAGAATTGTATTCCAGATGAGGCCGAATTTCAGCCTTATATAGTAAAATGAGTTGTTGCGATGTGAAGTACTGTTTAGATCTGTATAGAAAGCCCAGTTTATGGGTAGCTTTTTTGCTGGCTGGCAAAAGGTGGTAAATCCATGAAAGGTTCGATGATACGGACATCCCTAACATAGAAATATAGTTTGAAAATTTGAGTTCTAAGCCATTCATATTTATAGCAGGAAATGATCGGTCTTTCTTGGCGGACACAAGGCAACACTGCGTCTTGTCGGCGTTGAACGTAAGTAGATTATACCTTCTCCATTTAAGGACACGTTCTAGGTCACTGTTGATTGAGGCTGCCACTTTCACCTTAATGTTCTGTCGAGACTTAATGTTGTGGGAAAACTGAGAAGAGCTACAATGTAGAGCGCTGTCATCTGCAAAGCAATGGATCGGATTAGTTGTTGAGGAAATGAGGTCATTTATGTACAGCAGGAAAACTGTGGGAGCTATCACTGATCTTTGGGGTACTCCCGCATTAATAGTAGTTATTTTCAAAAAGAAGACATCGACGACAACGTGTATACGTCTTTTGTCAAAAAAGCTGGATATCCAATCGATGAGTGTATCGGATAAGCCGAACGAAGTGAGCTTGGCAAGTAGACACTTGTACCAAACCTGGTCAAAAGCTTTTGAAATATCTAAAGCTACAATCACTGTTTCACCGGACCTCTCACAGTGTTATTCCAAAGTTGGGTGACGTATGAAAGAAGATCACCCCTTGAACGACTCTGTCTAAACCCATACTAGTGGTCGCTTAAGAGTTTATTGGACTCGAGGAACAAAAGTAGTTGGTGGTTGATGGCTTTCTCCATGATTTTCGGCAGAATGGAAGTGATTGCTATTGGTCGATAGTTTGAGGGATCGGTTTTGTCGCCCTTTTTAGGAATAGGCTGGACATTTGCCAACTTCCACGATGAAGGAAACTCTCCAGATGACATAGAGATCGAAAAGAGTTTGGACAATGCCAGGTACTAGCTCGGGGTAGCATTTTTTAAGGACGATAGCTGGAATACCGCCAGGACCAGTCGCCTTGTTTGGGTCAAGTTTATTGATGATTGATTCCAGGAGCTTGTAATGAAAGTGGATTGGTTTAATAGCGTATGGGGTAGATTTGGGCGACGGCAGAGTTTTACCAGAATCATTGAGACATGGATTTGATGCAAAGTAATCGACAAAGAGGTTGGCTTTTTTAGCAGGATCAGCTACTACAGCTCCGTCGCGAGACGTCATGGGAGGAAAGGGAGATGTACTAAAGTTTTTACTGATGGTTTTAGCTAATGACCAAAATTTACGACCACCCAAAGGACATGAGACTAATTCTTTGCATTTATGTTCTTCAAACACATTTTTGGCTTTGGTGATGATACTGTTGCAACTATTCCTTGCGGCAATATAGTTGGCGTGATTTTCGGTAGATTTATTCGATTTCCATTTGATATAGAGTTTATGCTATTGCGATAATGCATCAGTGCAAACCCTATTAAACCAGGGTTGGGAACGGGCATGACCCACATGATTATGTTTTTTGGGAATGTATAACTCCATACCCATCAGGATAACTTCAGTTATTGAAAGAGCAATGTTTGAAGAGGATATCTTCATTTCATTTGGGTCTGTAAGAAACCAATCGTGAAGACGTACCCGAGGACCATCGTCTGAGTTCAGTAAGGTTTGGGTGGCATATAAGTTTGATTCATGAACAATAATGTTTATTATGTCATCTATTAGAAGTAGTTGAAAATGCTCTATAGGTTCAGTTAAAGCCAAAATTTCACTAACATTTAGATTCACCCCACCTTGTCCAGAAAAAGTACGTTTCTGGTTTCCTACAAGATCTGTCCATATAGGGTTGATAAGTCGAGAATATTATTGACTGGAGCACTATTGGAAGGAGGGCTGTTTGTACTAAGATTTTGTCGATGATTGGTTATTCGAGGCGTTTTGTTGATGGACCAGCAGTATCTTCACTTATAGAACCACAGGAGTTAGAACTGCCCCCATCATTAGTCCAAGGGTCATAACGGGGGTCGCCATCAGAGTCATCCACGTCTTCATCGTTCATGTAAATTTGGTCCCAAAATTCATCATTATCCTCGGAGTTTTCGCTGATATTAGCTAACTCTTCATCCAATTCCTTCTAAGTTAAGTATCGGCGAGCCATTATTTACGTTCAATAGTTAATCTGAAACAAAACATAACCTAAAATAAAGTGTATCATAAATGTTACACCCGGCGCACACGATGACAAAAATGGTAGCTTTGCCGGTGTAACATTAATGTACACCGATAAAAAGAGGGATTGGAAAGGGATGGGTATAAAATAAAAATCAAATAATAGTTCAGAACCATATATTAGGTCAGTCTACAACTAAAAACCATTTTGGCCCACGGCGAAACATTCCAGAATTTTCGCGGCGGCGAGAGTGTTAAGTTCCTAAAATTACCTGAACAAGTAAAAAGCAATTTCTGATGAGCCTGAATACCTACATAAAATATTAATATACAATTTAGGTATACAATGCACGTTCGACTGTAGTGCTTCATAAAAGCACTTATCCGATATCGGAATTCTCTCATAATTTCAACCATAACTATTCGTTTTTTTTATAAAATGGCACATATTTTAACCATTAAACCGATGGATGTAACTGCACGGATGGAGTTACAAAGAAATATGATTGACAAAACATTTTTGATTTTGAATCTCATATTTGGGGATTAAGCCCTGCGTGGTTTCTAGCTAATTTTAAGTATATTGTCGATTGTTTCAAATTAAGGTGACCTTGGTGGTTCGGGTACAGTAGCCGTTGCATACTAACAACCGCAAAACGTGATTAAGAAAAGTTGTTCAAAACGTAAAATCATTGGCCCATGCAAATTTTCAGAAATATCGGCTTCTTTTATGAAGCCGTGTCTGCAAAACCCTAAAACAACCCTAACTTATGGGCTGATTGTTATTACAATCACCTTCCTATTCACACATCTGGAATTTAGACTTCAGCCGTTTACAAAATGTTTTATTTAAATTGTACTTACATTCATGAAAAACAATTTTTTCAAAGAAAGCACTTCCTAAATTACATTTCAATACGAGCTCGTAACTCTTTACAGCTTTTTCTAATTTCTTCTAAAGATATCGGACTGTATTAATAATTCTCTCTTTCAACAGATCGATATTATTATTTAGCAGTTCCTAGTAGACTAATTGTTTTAACCGACCCCTCTTCAAGGGGGCCCCAAATTTGGCCCATTTTTCGCCCAACCTTTCGTTTAACCAATCGCGAACGATCAGAGGATAGTGAGCTGAACATCTATCTTGCTGAAAATACATTGAATTATAATAATTTAAAGGCACATTATTAATTTATTCATTAAAAAAGATTTGTAGCTTTTTTAAATATTTTTATAATTTAAATTCCCGTTAAAAAATACGGACCAATAAGCCCATGGTACGTGATAGCGCACAACACATTAACTTTTTTAAAATATTGTCGTTGGTTGGGAATTGTAAAATGAGAATTTCTCTCAGCCCAATATCGGCAGTATTGAAATGAAACTACTCCATTGGTAGAAAATATTGATTCGCCCGAAAATAGAATTATCTTGCTCAAATTTTATCGCCCATCCATAAATCAAAAATAGAAATGTTCAGCCTCATCACCTTCTTCCAAAGTTTGTCTTAAATGGGATTTGAACGGTTTAACTTTGTTATCTTTTAATATTTTTCTAATAGAGTGTTTTGAATTTCCAGTGTCAAATGAATGACAAAGCAAAACGGATGCTGCATCGTTTTCTTGTTTTTTTAATATTTAGAACAACCATTTCCACATATTTTCGGATGGCCACACGAGAAATTGTTGTTTTTGGGTATTTTTAGTTAAATTTTGTTGACCGCACGATAGCAAAGATCACCAGTACCACAACATTTTATCAATTATATTCTCTCTTGTAGTATTATAAGAAGTTTATCAACACTTACACCATTTTTACGTTTAGTCTGATGTTTTATAAACTACATAAACGCATTTGCAGTAGGTATCCATCATAGAGCCGTACAATTTTTTTTTGAGGTGGATTAATCCTCATATTTATGAGTTCTTTCATAGTTTTTTGTTGGTTCTGGTGGTCTTCTTCCTTATTTTCCTATCCTTGCATTATGACCTCCAATCTTCTATTTCCATCGCCCTCTTCCAGGGCGTCTCTCCATCTTTCCTTGTTTCCTGGGTCCGAAGGGTGTCCTCTGCGTAATCTATCGTATCATCTCCTCTGGTTTTCTTCTCCAGATATGTCCAGCTAATCCTAACTGTTGTGTCTTTATATATCTAGCAATGTTTTCTCCTCCAATTTGTTTTCTATTTCACTTTTTCAATCTTTTTCTCCGTCTCTTGTTATGTTGGGCCCTAGTGTTGTACTCAAAACTTTCTGTTCTATAATTTTTAAGTCTTCTTCTTTTTTGGTTATTGCTATTGTTTCCAGCGCATAGGTGATGATGGGACTTATCAGGGTCTCTTAGATTTTTATCTTTGTTGTTTTACTTAATGCTTTGTTTTTTAGCAGAGCTTTATTTCTGCCATATGCCTGGCTTCCTTTCAACAATCTATCTTTCACGTTGATCCATAGTGACTCCCAGGTATTATTTCGTTTACTTTCATGCCAAATTTTCTTGCTTCCGCGTTTAGTTGGTCCACGGTTCTAATATTGCCCACTTTCCTGTTCCCTATGATTGGTATATCATCAACATACGTTATTAGTTGTGTTTGGTTGGACATAATGTTTTTATTATTCAGTTTAGCTTTTCGCATAATGCTTTTTAATACTAGATTAAATATAGTTGGAGATAGGTATCTATGGTAATGTAAATATGATGAAATTTCCTACTAATTTTTTAACAGAAAATTTCTAAATCCAAATTTTCGAGATAAATGTGAATAAAACAAGAACTGTAGTTTCCAGCCCAAAAATGGAAACTGCTTTAGGGGCCTGAAAACAAGCAGACCACTTTATCATTTTTCTTAAAAATTAAATATAATTTATTGATCTTTGTAACTCAATCCGTGAACATACGTATAATATATTAAATAGTAGTACATAATGAGGAATATGCGGCCTCGGAGACTCAGCAAAATTCATTAAGTAAATGGGTACCAGGATCGGCGCTAGCACTTTCGCCGCCCGGTGTAAATACGTGATATGCCCAAATAATAGTCACCCAAGAATGATAAATTTCAACAATTTTTATACTAGAAAGAAGGATGTTAATCATAAGATAATTTTGTATATTAAGGTACTAAGCATTGTTTGCATTGAACACGAACAGTTATAATAGTAATATAAGGTAATAGTAGGTACAATGAGTGAGTAACATATATCTACTAAAGAACATATATAAAGAATATATTAAACAAATTACATATTATACTGTGAAAAAGAACAAAACTTCGTAAAAAAAAGTGTTTTTCCTACTTTTAATGCAGCAAACTTCTGAGTAATATTTTTAGGATTAATTTTCTCTGCTAATTCTTGTTCTATAATTAATGTAGCCAAACCGTTGAGCCGATTTCCGGTGGTTGTGGAACGTAAGAAACTGTCTATGTCTGATGCAGTTATCAAGAGACAAAATTCATAAACTTTTTCCCGAGTAAATCTTGCAGTATGCGGTCTGGCGTTATCCTGTAAAAATAGCACTTTCTGCCGATTGACTAATGAAGACTGCTTTTGGATGAGTGCTGCTTATACTCGTTGAAGCTGTTCACAATATAAGTTCGCAGTGATGGTTTGACCCCTATCCAAAAATTCGCAATGGACTATTCTGGTCGCTGTCCATCAAACACACAATAAAATCTTAGTTTGTTATCGTTTGATAATTCAGGTGGGACCCATTTGCTTAACTTCCACGTCTTTCTTAGCCGATGAAGGTGCAAACGAATGGTTTCATCACTCACATTGAATGTTTCTGCAAGCTCTAGGCAAGTTATACTGGAATTTGTCTCCACAGCCTGTTGAAGATACTCGTTGTTTATGATCTTCGGTCTCCCAGAGCGTGCTTCATCCGTCAAGCTGAAGTCTCCTGAAGAAAATTTCTTGAACCACTTATGTGTTGTTCTATCACTTACGGCATCATCTCCGAATGCGGTACATATTTGTCTCGCCGCCACTGCGGCTTTAGTACCACGTTTGTACTCATAGAGTAAACCACCGCGAATTAAGGTTTTATTCGTTTCAAATTTCCAAAATATATATGTACCCAACAAAAGAATGATTTGTACTAAAGTGAATGACAGATAACAAACATGTGATATCGATCAACAACCTAAAAAATATTCGTGGCACTCTGCTGTATGTAAAAACCGCACGAACTTTTTTGGTTGCCCGATATTTTCTCCACTCGCCACACTTACTCGCAAGGTCAACAAGATTCTTAAGGCAACGCTGAGGTTAGGGGCGACATCTAAAGTAGTAATAACTTTAATACCTCAATTGAATTTTGTTTTGCATTTACAAACCCCAAAACGGATTCTATTTCATCATGAGCCAACAGTATCTCCAAGTCCTTACAATATTAATTAACTTGTTTTTAGGTAAATTTTTCAATCTATGTATGTTGAACGAAAATTGAAAGTGATTGTTGTAGGTATTCATCAAATCAAATCTGGATACTAACGCATCAATAGCTTGATCTATTGTAAAAAAATAAAACTCAATTTTAAATTTTAATTTCTAATCAGCGACCGGATCATCGTGCGTTTTGCAAAGAAAGTTAACAGTTTTTTGTCGAATTCTGTGACGCGATTGTGTTAACTCGAAATCAGCTGGGATGTCAATTACGCTGCATCACAGAGCATTTTATTAAAAATCTCATCCGAACCAAGATCAATAAAAAAATTTTTTAAATTTTTTATTAGCTCAATACCAGAGCATAAATCACAGTCTTTCTTCTGTAATAGCTTGCTGATCAGATTAATTCAAGATTGTATACCAAATTTCAATGGAGCATCAAATCTTAAATTGTTCACTGCACTGTCAATTTCACTATAGTCATAAATACTTCATAAAGCTTCGTAGATACTTACTAATTAATACCTTAAGGGTTTTAAAGCTTGTACGCGACTTTACCAACGAAAAACATATCGAAACAGGTAAAATCCTGCGCGCGAGTTAATCTTTATCGTCTGATTTTCAGCAATAAACAGAAATGTAAGAATTATAAGTTCTTACCTGTTCCGTTTTTAAAGGATAGAGAACAGATTTTTACAAGTAATATATACTTCTTGAATAGTTCATAATACAACACGTTAGTAATATGCATCATCAGTTATCGAATCAAATGAAATTCTCATTTTGAGCTAAAATATAATCTTTGTAAACACCTTTTATTTTATCATAAATTTTTGTTACCTACGACCTGTACTCATTATATTTAGAATTTACATCAGTTCTACATACATAAAGACAAAATTTACATCGATTGGGGCTTGAACCTTGATGGCGCAGTTGGTTAGCGCGGTACTCTAGCAAAGTACAGGTCTTAGGTTCAAATCCTACTCGAGGTGGACTTTTTATTTATGTATTTAATAAAATTAATAATGATTTTTAATTACCTTTTATTTCGTTTTTTTTTATTACATTCGACCAAAAATGTATGACGTACTAACCAATCTATACAAATCAGTTATTTTCCAACTGCCATGGATCCAAAGTATACCTATGGATTTCTTTAAGTTTAAGAAACTTTGGGAGCTAGCGCTTTTTCTTACTAAACAGTGCCCGGTGAAAAGGTACCGACTACACCGGCCCTGTGGTCACCTACTTACAAAAATATTGACAAAACTTATTAGAATTATAGTAAACAAATTTTAAATTATTTTATTATTATTATAATTATTAATAATTAAAGTTAGCGTTTCTGAAGTTTGTCGGTTGGAACTTCCTCTGTAAGATTTTATAGTTCTTCAGGAATGACTTCATGTGTTAGTTACTTTATATCTCTCGGAAGATTGGGAATTGCTAGGGGTTTTCTAAAATGCGGTTCTATGAGTGACATGGCCACACTTTCGATAAAATTGTTTCTTTTTGTTGTAGAATTTTCACGATAACTCAAGCATAGTATGAAACTTTTGACACACCTTAAGTTCACTAGAGTATAAAATATTACCAACGGCCATCTCCTGCTTCTTCAGTTAGATGAACATAAAGCACTTTTCATATCCACAATATCTTATTCACTTTTTGTTATATTATAATAACAGACAATTTCCGATTTATTTTTACCAGGATCTGTTCCGACTATGTCATGCATGGATGATCTAGGTAAACCAGTATTACAGGGATATAAGTAGCGAATCCATAAATTGCTGATCCTGCTGGTCCAGATTTATTTGCTTTGAACTCTGGTGGAGCAATAGCTTCATAGTGCCTACATATGTTATAGTTTTTCTACTCCAATGAAGTAAATCAATTTTCGGCCGTGATGTTCCGGTTCGATCATACAAGTTAACTAAGTGAATTTCTTCAGAAAATACGCTGTCCTTTCCTGTGTATAACCATTAAAAAAGGTAAGAACTATAGGAATCATCCAAGCACTGAGTTTTTATGTTATAGATTTTTGGCATATATTCACGAAATTTACATTTTCCTCTAAAAGAGACAAGCATTTCGTCCACTGTTACATTATTATTGAGACTGTGCAATTCTTAAGAGCTTTGAATAAATATTTCCGAGAAAGCTGCGATACGTTCCGATTTTTTTTTCTCTCCACGCGCGTTGTGGAACCAGCAAGACCTGTTCCTAGTAATTCAAAGCGTTTAACGGGTATTTAAAACGTGAAATGAGCATGAGTAAACCGATGCATGTATTTCTACAGAATCAATATTTCTATAACTTCAATTAACGGTCTCAGGTTTTAATACGTTTCTAATTGAAAGTAATTTCGCATTTGTGTAAAGGACAACTTTATCAATCATTTGGTGTTGACCAGTTGGGCAGTTTTTCCAGACAGTTCGGGTAATTGTCGAATTATATTATGTTTAGGTATTTTTCCGATCATGATGATTGTATTTGTCTTCAGTAAAAAGTTGCTGCTCAACCCTTAAAAGGTCATCCTCTGCGCCACGGTATTCACGTTCTTCGATCATTTCCAATTCTTCTTATGTCGCCTATTGCTCTTTATCACTTCAGGCATAGTCCGAATCCATACCCAAGCCCTCAACCTCTTCGTTTGACTTGATTCCCCGTCGCTCTCCAAATACCACTCCATATTTCTCTCCTAAAACTTTCATTTCAACAATAAAGGAGTTATAGGTGGGAATCACTTTTAAGAATCACCCGTTATATATCTTACCCTTCAGTTGAAATTATCGACTCTGCATTGTTTGTATAGAATAAAATTTACAAAAAACGACTTATTTAATCTTTTACTTAAAAATTTGTTTTTCAATATATTAGAAGAATTTGTCGTAAAAGTAGTGTCTATGACTCGTAAAGGGTATATTCTGCGCCCGTTGACCATTCACAGTCGGCACATTCGCGGCAGAATATACCCTATTCATTACTCCTTATAGAATATACTATTTAATTTTTTTTTAATTTTAAGCTGGCTTGTTATTTTAACGCTTTTTACTATTCGATCAATCCATGCTAGCGTTGCGTATACTTATTAAAATAGGCAGCTTGTCGACTTAACTCGAAGAAGAAAGCCATTGATCTCGTAAGATGTAAAAGCTGTTATATTTCACCAAAATTTAAGTAATTTAACAGTAATTTTCATATCGGTATTCCGATTATGTGCAGCCGTGCTTTAGAATTGAGAGTGTAATTTCAGTCAATTTTGCCATCTCATAAATACTCGTCAACAAAAATATAAATTGCATTAACCGTTCAGCTTTAATATTAATGACATATAAAGTAATTCTCAATATACATGTGCAAAAGTGGATTTAAATCGAAACCCCTTATCATGATTCATGTTACGACCATGATGGTGTTAAGATCTCGTGTTTATAAACTAGTGTGTTAGGAATTAGACCGTCCCTGAGGATGAATCATATTTAAGATTCGAACTTTTTACATATACACCGTGTCCAAGATAAGGATGCCCACTATGGAGATCTCGGAAACGGTAAGAGATGGAAGGTCGGTTAAATAGAAAAAAAGTTACGCATTTGAGAGGATGTATTTATGGTCTTTGTAGAACTCGAATATCTCTTTTAGTTTTTGAGATATTTGAAAAAAAATTGAATTTTCTGATTCTCGTTTTGATTTTTTTCTGACCTTATTTGAAGAGCTATCAAGAAAAGAAGAGCACATTTTCATTGCCACTTTTCTAGCTCTACTTAATGCTGTTATTCAATTTTTGATACAACGTTTCGTTTGTTAGCAACCATCATCAACTTTATTTTTTTAAATACACAAAAAAAATATTTTTGCCATATTTAAGAAAATTCAATTTTTTTCAAATATCTCAAAAACTAAAAGAGATATTCGAGTTCTACAAAGACCATAAATACATCCTTTCAAATCCGTAACTTTTGTTCTATTTAACTGACTTTCCATCTTTTACCGTTTCCGAGATCCCCATAGTGCACATCCTTATCTTGGATATATATATATATATATATATATATATATATATATATATATATATATATATATATATATATGTGTGTGTGTGTGTGTGTGTGTGTGTGTGTGTGTGTGTGTGTGTGTGTGCGTGTGGTGCGTGTGTGTGTGTGTGTGTGTGTGTGTGTGTGTGTGTGTGTGTGTGTGCATGTATTTAAAAAATAATATGTCGTGATATTCACATATACCAGTAAGTAACAAATGAGTGTCAATGAATACGAACCCTCTCTATAAAGTATATATTACATAACTGTACAATCAAATCAAAAATGGGTTCTTCTATTCAAGTACCAGTTGCAAAGACAATTATTATTAAAATTGAATATCTTACTCTACCGTTCTATCCCAAAGAATTTTGTTATTTTACACTACAACTTCTGCGCTTATCTGGAACAGCTTAACCCATAAGCGCTTAATGCGGTTAGCACTAGCTTCGTTAACCGCGCATTCATACACTTACACGACTCACGGTTTATTTAATTAAACGGGACTGAATGTTACTTCTTCATTTCAATACTTAGAATTGCACTAGCCTATATTTAGTTTAAGTGTCCCAAAAGGGTTAAAACAATTTAATCCACAATAATATTGCAAAAATCGACAAGAAGTCAAAATTGGCGATATTTACGTGATTTTGAAGGTACTAACATGTATTTATGTTATTTATTTAAATCGATTTCTTTAATTTCAAACGTAATAAAATTTTTTGAAAAAATATTAAAAGCTAGACTGACTCAATTCTTTAATAACCCTTAAAGTGGATACCAAAAGAAATGAAATAATGCATATTTTAGAATAGTTAAAAAACTTCTACTGTAATACGTTGTTTTGAAAACGGGCAACGTTGTAAAAACAACAATAATAATATATGTTAGAATGACGTTTAAACTTTCGTGTCAGACAGAGGTTAATAGATATGTAGATATTGACTTGAAAAACTTCAAAAACGGCCTGTTTCCATAAGGATTTTGGTAATGCTGTATAAACATTTTCTGCCTTCTGTAATTAATTTTTAACGCTTATTTAGCTTCGTATTAAAAAAAACGTTATAAAGAATAGTTATGCAAAATTAAGTTAAGGTATGTGTTAAGAAACCAAATTCTTTTACTTCAAGTGTATAACGCGTCGTATATATCTTGCGGTATAGCATCGTAGGGAAGTGTTACAAAATCTGTTTTAAATAATTCCGTGTCGTTCAAAAATACATACATAAAAAAATGTAAAAATTAATATTACCCTAAACATAAAACATTGTAAATTAGCGTACAATAAAAAAGACAATAAGCCAAAGAGGTTTAGAATATTTAAGAGTAAAATTAATTCTACCTGTGAAATGTAAAAGAAATATATAAAAAAAAAAGTTGTAAGAAGGTGGTGAACCTAAGGTTACAAAGTAACAGAGCACAAATCCAGCACTTATTTTTACTATTACTATTACTATTAAGTTTCCTGAGCAGTGCTATTTTTTTCATTATAATGCACTATAGTTCTCTCAATTTACTTATATATACTTAACGTAATTATTATCCCTATATAGGTGTTTTTTTTTTACTTAAACGAAGGTTTTTTTCACTTAATTTGCTAGTAATGTTTAAGTATGTATCAAAACGTATACTCTAAGCAAATAAAGGTTATTATAGTTTCCATTCTTTTCTTTAATAAAAAATACGAACCGATAGGCACGTTAAATATCTTTGCTTGCACCTTAATTACCTTGCAGTGGCGGTCTTTTTTAACAAAACTGTCGTAGAAAACGCTTTTATAAATTGGAATGCTTTAATTAAACTTTAAAAGTACTTATTTCTTCAATTAATTAAGAACTTCTGTACATAATGTCTATTTACTTCATCCCACATACGTACACAAATGTACTTTTAAAGCCACAGCCCGACATTGTTATTGCAAGTTTACATTAGGCTGATATAACTTGTAGGTTCAGCTGCACTTAAATTTTTGCAGATTAGGTTTACGTCGAAGTATCCAAAAGTTGCCAGGAAACTAGTAATTCCCTTCCTTCAGTTTCCCTTTTATAGACAATTTTTATGTCACTTTAGTTAAAAAAAACAAGAATACAAATTATCTATTAAAAGCATTTGCCCAGCTAAAGCAGATCTAATAGAAAATAACCACGTATTTCTTTCATATTTTGGAAAAATATCAGAAAACAGTTCACACATTACTAAAGAACAAAAAGTACAGAGTGCTATTAAAAACTAATACCAATGATCTCAAACGGTTATGTAATGCCAAAGAACCAAATAATTCAAGTCGGGTATTTATAAATTGAAATGCACATTCTGTAGTTCTGTTTATGTTGGACAAACACATAGGAACTTTTATTAGATGCAAAGAAGACATTAGATGTTACAAATATAAACACAAAGATAAATCATATTTTGACAAACATTTAATAATAAATAATCACTATATGACTTCACAAAACAACATTACATTTTGGTAATAAAAAGTCAAATTAGTTGTTCTAGAAGTATTCGAAATACATAAACATAGAAGGAAAATAGCCTTAATGAACGTACTGCTTGATCTTATAGACTCACCGTTAACAGACAATTTAAATATAGAATTTAATTTGAGACATTTGATCTTTAATTTCTGTAAAAGTTTCACATGCTACCGAAGCATAATCTTTGTGAAAGAAATCTTACTTTAAAAATTACTATATGTTCGAATGCGCATAAATTCTTCAATTCAAATTGCATGCCTCCTGTTTCACATCTTAACTCACAGATATGGTAGCAATATAAACTGTACAAGAGTTCCGATGTTCGTAAGGTATTAAATTAAAAACTTATGAATGCGTTTACCACTTTCAAACAAAGTTTTTCACAATTTTGTACCGTTAATATGTGATTAAATTTGTTTTTTGGTTGTGGCATTCTTCATTGCTACCTTTCACCATATAGGGTTGTAAGGAATGTCATTTTTTAAATGGTTTAATAATCTATCGTTATTAAAATAAATCGCATTCAATGGCAGGCTAGTAAATAAGTACATCTATTTAATTATTCTAGTGAGCTTATTCTTTTCGTTTTCTTATTTCATAGATATATTAAACACTAATTCATTCATTCTTTACTGGCGACGGTAACTGAAATTGTTACCCAATTTATATAGCGTGAATAATTTACGTTAAAAAAAAAACATTTATTATCATGTGTTTAAATCGTAAAAGTTTAATTAATGCTTCTGTAATCGTTACTTCTTTGTTTATGTATTTTATCTAACGTCTGTCAACAAATATGTCAAAATTTATTTTTCTCTAACTTTATGTAAACGATTACAAATAATTTTATTCGTAGCTGTCACATTTTTGGTTCTAGCCTTATATTATGGTATGTAAGGACTCGCACCAACAAATGTGTAACCAACGCACTAGTTGCGAAAGTAACCATTAGTTTATATCGATCAAAAATTTTAAGTTTGTTTTACTTCATTAGTTGCTCATTTTGAAATTGTTTGGTAATAATTTAATACATATATGGTATATTCAATAAATTGATTCAGTTTATAACCAAAACATACGCCATGTTCGTAGTTGTCTATTTTCCTTTTATTTTAGTTATAACTTTTTGTGTAATTCTTCAAAGACTTTTCTATTGTAATTGTAATTGTACTTTTTATTACAGGTGGTGCAAGTAGTAGCGGCGAAGGAGCTGATTCTGAAAATGCAGCATCGAAAAGAAGAAGAAGTAGAACAAATTTTAATAGTTGGCAACTAGAAGAACTTGAAAGAGCGTTTTTGGCTAGTCATTATCCGGATGTTTTTATGAGGGAAGCACTTGCCATGCGTTTAGATCTTAAAGAAAGTAGAGTAGCTGTAAGTACATATTTATTTGCTATCTGTTGTTTTTCGAGGTATCCAACTCAATTTTAGCCGACTAAATGGTGTTAGTTGTGTTTTGTGTGGTTTGGTAATAAAATTTATTTTTAATTTTATAACTTAGTGCCACCTAAATTACGAATTTTGATGTTTACAAGGGTAATAATATATATTTATTATAATTATCAGTTTATAAGGAAACGTATATTTTAGGTATAGAAGCCATTTTAGAAAATGCAACGATAAATTGTGAAAAAAGCTCCGTTCATATTAATTCGAAGGCATAGTCCACAATCATACCTATCGCATCAATCGTTTTAAGTTAATTCACGTTTTTCACCAAAACAATTTGGTTTCATCCTAATGGTTTTGGTGTGCTGAAAATTTACATACATGTGCAGAAGCGGCTCTTTATTCAATTTCCTTTTTGTGCTTGTGTTGGACAATACTAGCTTTCCAATTCCCAGAATTGCCGAGAAACACATTGCTTCAGGTATATGCCGGCAAAAATTTCTATCTTATATATATTTTTTGACAATTCCCATACATATTAGAGCCGTTTGACAGGTTACTGTTCAGTGCTGCCAACATAACTTATAGTAGGTTGTCACGAAAAAAAAATCGGAAATATGTTTAATTAATAAGTAACGTCAACACAAAACAGATTATGTGCTGCACGCCCAGAAACCATATTTCTGTATGTTCATACTCCTAAAACGATCGTTTCTGGCCAAGGGATCTAAATAACTTTTCTTTTTCAGAAAAGATGTCTTTTTACAAAATTGAGTCAAACATTCTTAGGACATTCGTGAAATAGTTTTACGATATTTCCGTTTAATTCTTCGGTGGACATACCAAAACACATACTTTTTCGATACGATTTGATCTGACATGTTCGGTGTTCTGTAGCATTACATCAGTATGTCCACACAATCAAGGGTTGTTTAAACATTAAAACAAATTAGCTTAGTGACCTTTCTTAAATAAATGTTTAAATTAGTAGAATGTCTGTTTGTAATTCAGTTAACCTCCGATACGGTTTTTCGAATAGTTCGTTGCTACTAGTTTTAATGTGCCTCCAAAGTTACAAATAAATGTTAATAGAAGTTCGTGCGTGCGTGCGTGTGTGCGTGTGTTGTAAGTGAGTGAGCGACTGAGTGAGTGAGAGGAGTGAGTGCGTGAGTGTATGCATGCGTACGTGCGTGAGTGAGTGAGTGGGTCGATCGGTCGGTCGTCTGTTTGTCTGTCTGTCTGTCAGTCGGTCGGTCGGAGTGAGTGAGTCAGTGAGTGAGTGAGTGAGTGAATGAGTGAGTGTGTGAGTGAGTGAGTGAGTGAGTGAGTGAGTGAGTGAGTGAGTGAGTGAGTGAGTGAGTGAGTGAGTGTGTGAGGAGTGAGTGAGTGAGTGAGTGAGTGAGTGAGTGAGTGAGTGAGTGAGTCAGTGAGTGAGCGAGCGAGTGAGTGAGTGAATGAATGAATAGGTGAGTGTGTGTGTGTGTGTGTGATTTAGTATTGCTGTTGACAGACTAATATTCTGTTAATACTGCAGTTTCTTGTATATTGTAACTTCTCCATATTTCCATTGCTATCGTTTAGTTTAGTGCGTTATATCATCTGCAAACTTTTTTGGCGACAGCTTTCATTATTAGCAATTATTTTATTATACAAAGTGTTTTGTGTTATTTGTTATCTCAATAACCAGAAACTTCTTGCACAAACGGTCAAAGGTTAAAAGGAGACGTTTACCGAATATCTCTGGATGCATTAGCTTTAACTAATATATTATGTAGTTACATTAATTTAAATTATACTAAGAACAATATTTCGCTTAAAGAACAGTGCTTTGCATAACGGAATCTCTGTACAATGTCAGATCGCCACGTAGCCACCTTAAACCACTGTTCGCGTGGTGTCTTGGTAAATATGATATAGCGTATCATATTCATGTCCATCCATATGCCTATCTTGGTTCTGGATTAAGGCAGGTTAGATCCGGGTTCTGTCGCTAGCGTCCTTGCCTCGGGCGAGGTCAATCTCACGTCGGTCCAGTTCGCGGGAAAACTTAAACCAGTTTTCATTCTGACAAAAGGTTACCGGGGGCATTATCTGCCTAGTAACAAATAATCGATTACTCACAAATTGAGGTTAAAGATCAATGTCCGTGTTCGCGAGAGCAGGATAAGTGACACAACTTTTTTCAAATCAGTGTTTGACAAATGATACATTGACCAAGCGTGTGCACTTTTTATTTTGACTTCGGTCAAAAAGTCAACAACATTTTAGCTAGCATTATCTTTACATAACAAAGCCATTGCGATCTCATACGATGCTGTACGAAATAGGTTAAAAACTAGATTTGCGATCGGATTTTAAAGTTGTTTATTGATTTGCGTAATTGAAAAACTCACGAGTGCAAAATAAAGAACAAGATTTCGAAATCTTAAACCTATACTGATAAATTGGGGGGACGTGCGGTTGAAGCTCTAATAATAAACCATTCTCTTTTAATCCGTTAAATAGTAGTTTGCGATGATGCTACAATAAAAGTGGTTCTCCCTCACTTTTAAGTATGATTTATGGGGCACTTCTTCACAGTAGAAATACAAAAAGGCGAACTGGTACTTTTCCAATTTTAAAAATTTCAAGAGAAAATGACGTCCTTATGTATTATTTATAATTTACATACACAGTTTACTACAGGTAGGATTAAAAATTTCCCTAATGTTAACACTTTAATCATATATTTAAAAACAGGTACGTTTCTTTAAACCGTATGTTCATTTTGTTCATATTAATTCTAACGCACAAGTAACTGATTTTTTCCAAAGAGTTATCGGCGTTTTGACAGCGTTCAGCGAAACAGTCGTCTGCATTTTGGCCAAAGTCGACGGTTTGGATATTACAAATTCGGTGTGGAATCCCCGACACGATATTTGGATAGTTCAAAATCACGAACGTTACCCAAATACCAAACACTGTACCTGTTGTATTGAATTTTAACTTAGGGCCAAAATTCCGGCAGTGACTAAAACGCCGACGACCATTTCGTCGACAGAGAGCGAAGTGTCAGATCACGAGAATTGCCTGCAGCGTAATTGTATGAATGCAACACCACGTTTTGGTCGTCGGTAATATTGATATTTAGCGTTCTGGTCTTCACTACTTTAGTGGTCAGTGTTCTTGTTATTGCCGTCAGTAATCTTAGTGATTCTAAGTTTTTGTCATTGTTGCCGTATGGTCCTCGGCTAATATTCGCCAGATGGGACTATTCCACAGACTGGCTAGATTTAGCGGAATGGTGGTTGGCGTTTTAGTCTTAAGCAAATATTCTGCAGAATTGGCATAGTTGGAATGGTCATCGACATTTTGGCCTTGTTTTGGACATTGGTTATCTAGTAGAATATTCTAGATCTTTCATTAACGCGATTGGTGATTCAGCGCTTCGGGTGTGGTCAGCGAATTGATCGGCGACGTTTTCTTTATACGCTACTATTTATGTTTACCATTTCACAATACTTAGTTGTTAAATATGGGAAGCATGTAGTTAAGCGTACACTTTAAGTATACGCACAAATGTACGGATATAAAAGTGTGCTAGAATTTGTGTGTAAGCTCAAGGTAATGTCGATCATTGGCAGTGTTGGTGTGCAAAGCATATGAAGCGCCTCTTTTTGGTTATTTAGTTAACATTTGGGATTTTGGTGGTCGTATCTTTTTCAGTAGTTTTTACTGTATGATAGTAATTTCTTTGTAACCATCAATGTGACAGACTCAAGATGGGGGTTTCGGTGTTCTTAAACTTTAATCAAAAGCAAAACTATAGCATTTTTAATATCGTTTTCGTGTGATCAATCGTATATATCAATTTACTATGCGTATGTTTAAGTCGGCAGACTTGACTTTAGCCGTTTTAATTGGTCGGAACGGTAAGTAAGAATACATATGTTTCGTTTATAATTTAGGTTTCTTAACTCAACAAAAGAATTAAGAAAAAGACATAGGACGAAAAATAGTATAAGCATCACGAACGTTAAGAGTTTAAATGGTCTCAGACTTCGCCTTTCCAGTCTTCAAGCATATACTACTTTTGCGGATATGTAAATCCCATTACCGACACCAAAGGCTTAAAGATCTATTGGATCAAGACAGTGTGAGCCTCTCCTTTCAACAAAGTGGGAATTACCCACTAAAACCACTCACTGGCCCAAGTGCGTAAGGTGGGCGGGGGCCGTTTTAGACATTACATCCACTTAGCGCGGCCTAATATTAGGCTGTTTATGATGTATTTTGTACCATTCATTTTAATTTCAAATGTCGAGCTGGCTTCTCTTTATAAAGAAACCCCATCAAAGAAGTGTCGATCACACGAGTACCAACCATGCGATAGGCAACCTAGAGACCACCACGGTTCTTTTGATTTTAACGCAGAGTGTAAACACGTATATCATATAAACGTTAAATTATATCAATAAATTTAAGTATGTAAAGGGTTTCAATGTAAAACGTGTTTTAAGAAAGGCACGTAACTGATTTTTTAACGTTAAACACTTAATTATCCTCTATACATAGAATTTTTTGGTGAAAGCAGATGATTGAGGACATAACAATAATTTTTGACAGTTCCACAGTAATTAAATAAATAATCATGCATAATTATCTTCGGTACGCTTAAACCAAGATTATCTTGTTGCATTTGATTAATGTGCCATACTTAAAAATATTCAAATGAAGTAAGTACTCAGATTCAACAGGTGCATAATTCGTTAGTGATTAAAAAATTCGAATTAAAACTTCATCTTTCATAAAAATGTGTCATAATTTGGCATTATTCGAACATAACCGTACAAATTAATTGATCAATATTTTGATTAAGACTGTTTCATGGATTAGTTTAGCACTATTATAACCTTAATTACTTTTTATTAGATATGCTATCTCAATTAATCTGATCAGGAAAAAAAGTAGTAGGAATGTAAGATTGATTACAAGATAATTACATTTACAGCACAAGCATAATTATTTTATTTTAAAGGTGAATAAAATAAAGTCATTACGTTTGGTTTACCAGCGTGCTTAACGGTAAAATAATATAACTCATTTAAAGTCGATTTGTTGTAGTGTTATACATGAAAACCGGCGATAAAAATGTAAATTCACTTTGTTTAAGTTAATTATTTTTTTTTCATTTCTGAAATGCTTACAAAATTATTACTAGTTAATTAATACTTCGAATAAGCCCATGAAGGTTGTTTTATACCATTTGAACGACCTAATTAATTTGGAAATATTGGTATTGTAAACGGCCAAGTGAAAGGATAATTGACGTTAAAGAAAGTTGTATTATGTTGTACATTATTGTATTTTTAAAGATTCTCACGGTGAAGAACGATTAATTGTAGATAAATTACTACAGAAGCATTGCACTTACTAACTAAAGTGTTAAAAGTTTCAGTTGGGCGATCTTAACATGATCTCACCATTAAACATATAATTAAAGGCAACTAATCATTGATAGTTTAGGTTATGCGGAACACTTTGTTATTTAATTTTAAGAAACAATTTAACGGGAAGTTGCTCATTTAAAACTAAATTATTATCTGCACGTATCTTAACTTTACATTTATATCCAGTGTAATTTTGTGTCTGTCTCACATATAATTATTTTTGGTTAATATGAATGTTATAGTAAACGTGATTTATTCCAACTAATTCATTGTCATAATTTTTGTTTTCTTGATCTAATATTTGATCTTTCGTACAAACTCGTCTGTTTAGTGCTTTAGTGCTTTAGGATTATGACATCTTGATCTAATTCCTGTGTTCTTAGCTTGGTTTCAGTGTACTCCTCCCACCTCTATCTTGACAGTAGTTGGATCTACTCTCATTCCTCATGATCTACCTGTCCGAGACTTTTGTTTGCGGCATTACACGGTGCTGTTTGCTTATACATTTAATTCGGCATTACTACATTTGGAAATTTAGGTGTTCAGGAGACCAAAAATTTTTCGGTATATTGAGGCCTTGAATGTATTTTGGATGAACCCTCGTTTAGGGTCTAGGCTTCTACTACATAAAATAGAACGGAGGAAACTTTGCAGTATAACATTCGCATCGTAACTGTCAGATTCAACTTTTTGTATTCTTGGTCTCTTTCACTTTTTGTATTGTATTGTTAATTTTGAACTGTATGACGTGAATTGTTTAAGATTGCCATTGTTTTGCTTTTGTTGGTATTTCTTTCCGTGCTTGCATTAATACGGCTTAGGAGTTCTTGTAGTACTAAGGTGCGATCGGCAAATAAGAATGTATCAAAGGTTATTAATTTTTTACAAAGACAGGGGGCAAGTTTTCATTTTATACGTTATCCGTCGATTGGACAGTTGAGCTTTGCAATTAACCTTTCTTTTTAATGATCTCAGATTGGGCTTTGTTGAGACTTTTATTTCACCCCTTGCCCTTGAAAGACAACCGGTAAATGTACTGTGTGAGTCAACGATACAGTAAAGTAAACTGCTGCTTTATGGGTAAACATTTCCAATAACATGTATTCAAAAAGCATGGCAAGGCAAAGTTAGTATTTTTTAATGTAACACCCTGTATATCATTCGATTTTTGGATTCTACGAGCAATTATCAAAGTGTATGCATATAGTTTTCATGCATGTAAAATGTACGGTTTTTGAAATAATTCCAAATTTTTCCAAAAAACCGCATTTATAGGTATCACTTTATTATTATAAATCATCTTGTGTTTTGTTAGGAAAACTTTTATATTTTGACCAAGGAAATACCAAGCTTAAGCCTATATTGTGAAGTAGAAATATTAGAGACAAATGCTACGGGATGTTCACAATATATGTTCAAACCTGCGAAATTTCAAATTCAAAAATATTACTTTTCTCAAATAGAACACCCTGTATATTTTTACGTCGTTAAGTCGTTGGATAATTCAACAGTTACTAATGCGTTCTTAAATATGTTCAAAAAGGTGTGCTCCCTACTGAATGCACACATTTAGTTGTTTTATTACGTTTTCCCAACATCTCGTTCAACAAGCTTCTCGTATATTATCTTCCATATCTTTGGGAGATATGAAATATACACGTTCTTTAATATATCCCCATAAGAAGAAATCTAATGGGGTAAGATTGCGCAACCTTGGGAGCCGTTAGACAAAACCTCCACGCCAATCCATTTTTGAGGATAATTATCACCTAAAAATTGACGTACCTCGCGGTGGTAGTGTGGTGGGCACCGTCCGGTGCAGCAATATATTCTGTTATCATTACTATGCACGTGTAGAAGGTTAGGCAAAACTTCTTGGAGGAATTGAAGGTAGATACGACCAGTCGTGGGAGTGGTAAAAAAATACGGTCTAACAATTTTATTGTGGAGAATTTCACAACAAACATTTATGGACTAGTGGTTTTGCATTTGTCGGATCCAAAATGGATTGTCTAATGCGAATATTATGACATATTATGACGATTGTTTGTAAACGTAGCTTCGTCAGAAAACATCATATAAGATAAAAGTTTGGATTAATCTGAAATTGAGCATTAATCCACTGACACTCGTCTTTCGAAGTCATCATTGCGTAATTTCTGGGGTAATTCAATATCTTAAAGATAATACTTGTATTTTCTAGTTGTACGATTAACAGTTGATTGTGACGTTTCTTATAATATTCTGACGACTACTGACATGCGGGTTTTCCTCAATATAAAGCAGAATTTCAAGTCCTTTTCCTTAGTTACTGGTATTTCTATCCACCACTTTGCGTTTTACATCATCCACACTGCCAGTAGAATCGAATCGCTCCATAAAAATTTCAAAAATGAGGCGAGTGTGTTGGCGTCGAGCAAGATACTTCATTATGCATATCCTTTGAACAAGAAGACAATTTTTGAGCCTCTCCTAACACAAATCATATCAATTTACTTTTTGAGTAATCTAATATTTTACTATTGAACAACACAAAAGTTTCACGATCTTAAATGGCTACCAAAATACAACAACAGTTTGACAGGTCAAATATTTGTCATGTGGGAAATTCTTTTCTTGGCGACTGCGCATATCACAAGAAAAACAATTGAAATATTGAATAGTATACAAACATCAAAATAATTCAAAAACAACGAGAGATAGGTATAGGACATCCGTAGTTTTTGATTCTCTTTATACTATTTATACTATGGAACGTAATTTCACATTCCATAGTATAAATACGTGATTGTGATCTCATTAAACGAAGAAAACACCATTTCTACATACAAAAAGACTAAGCTTGCATCAATTGGGGCATGTATATCGATAGCTCAGTCGGTACAGCGGTACTCCAGCAAAGTACATATCATAGGTTCAAATCCCACTCTAGGTAATCTTTTTCTTTATGTTTTAAAAAATATTATATATATATATATATATATATATATATATATATATATATATATATATATATATATATATATATATATATATATATATATATATATATGTGTATGTGTGTCGTACGTCCGTGCGTATGTGTGTGTGTGTAAAGTAAGTCCAAAGATTTGTCACAAAGTACAAGAAATAGAATGAAATGAAAACTCTAGACAAGAGCTGTTCCTCAATATTCTGTTCCTTTGGGTTCTCGCAAGTAACGCGAAGCAGCAAAACAAAAACTTAGATTTAAAAAATAATAAAAAAAAAACAATAGAAGCTCCCAAAAGTTAACGCAACAGCGTCATATAAAACAAAAATGATCAACTTTCGTACTCCATGCGTGAAAAGGTGCAAAAGTGTCTGTAGGAAAATCCTCTTCAACATTGAAGCTTTTTAAAAATCTTAAGCGGCATTTAAAAATAAACAAAGTACTGCGTTATCAACACAATTAAAGCACATTTAATTAAATACATGATTATAAGTAAAATTAAGAAATATAAATCTCTGATTTTCCAGCTTAAAAGTTAGCACTAAACACTAAAAGAAAATTTACAAACACCCTATACACATATAGAGTAAAATAACTTGTCCACTTGCGCCAAGTCAGTAGTTTTAATCTACAATTATGTGAGGTCAAAGCTAAATTTTCCCAATGTCCAATAATAAACATAACTTCTTAACCAAATATCAGGTGAAGTATTGAGTTATTTCTTACCACCATGCTGATTTAATAGTCGTATACGGCCTCATTCATCCAATCGATCTCTCTCATGCTGCAGTCGTACTGACAAATAACCTTACGCCGACATTGACTATAGTGTTTGTCAACCAAGCCAAAACAATAGATCATATTAGAAATCGTTACTTACATAATTATATCGTTTAACATAACTAAGAACGGTACTCCTGTTGTAAGTTTTATATTCGCTCTGCCTAGGTTTAGGATAGACGCGGTAAGTTTCCCCACAAATATCTTAATGTGAATCTGTCCTGTAGTTTTTTCCAGTACCGGCAGTGATCTCGAACGAGTCCTGCCTCTATCTCAGTTTTATATGTGATATAAGCAATGATACAGGTCAGTTGTGGCCCGATGAGGGGCATCCTTTTCCCTGCTCTAACAAGCTGAAACGCCACCTGGTTACCTGCAATGTTTGCATGACTGGCTTCCCACACTAGTGTCACCGTGTTAACTTCACTCGGTGTGTTTAGCAATTGCATACATTCGAAGAGTAGCTTCGAGCTGAATACAAATAAGTTCAGTGCTGAAATAGCCACTTTGCTGTAAGTCACTAGAAAAGGTTTTCCTTTTTGAAAGTGTCTCTTTCAATAGTTGATCAACCCCAGCCATAATCGCATAGATTTTGACTTAAAACACGGCCGTTTTACGCCCCAGGCTTCCAGAAATTCTGTGACCAGGTCCACTGCTCCCGTATATTCTGTGGCCGGTAGTGTCTTAAAAACGTATGTATAATAGACGATCCCCTCCAACGTTGTCTTGCTGTAGTTTTCTTCCCATTCCTTACGTGTGGGAGTTTTGGTACTAAACCGTTTCTTAAAGGGGACTGTTTTCGTGTTTTCGTTTTTTTGTTTTCGATGCCATCGAGGATGGTTGGAGTGTCCGATTCTGGATGAGTTGTCGTCCTCTCCAAGGATTTTAGGTCTTTAAGCCCCGCTTACAGCCTCAGCCTTGATTACAAGCTGTGGAGGCGGTAAGTTTAAGATGCTCTCCATGGCTGATGTTGGGGTCGTGCTTATCGCCCCTGTTATTTCACGGCAAGCTAGGCGTTGGACCTTGTTAGGTTTCCGTATGATGCTCTGGGTGTTCAACTTCCGTCACCACACCAGGGAAACGTATCTTATGATCGGTTTGATCATCATAGTATATATCCAGTGGGTCATCTTTGGATATAGTGCCCACTTATTTCCGAACTTTCTTTTACAAGCCCATAAAGACTTAGAAGCCTTGTTTGTTGTATTCTCTAGTGTGACACCCAAGTATCTAACTTCTTCGACTACCTGGAGACTTACGCGGTATATTACTGTTATTTAGCTTTGAAGGCTTTTTTCTTCATTTGAAGAGAAGTAGGTCCATTTTTGCCGGGTTAACCGACAGCTTTTCCTCCCCTCACCGCTGTTTTACCAAATTTAGGGTCCCTTGTATCACAACTGATATGGTTTTCTCACATTTGCCTTGTACCACAATTGCTGTCATCTGCACAGCCTATTGTGTTGTGTCCTTGTTTACTCAGTCTCTTCAGCAGTGCGTCAACAACGAGACACCACAGAAGGGGCGAGAGCACTCCTCCCTGTGGGCATTTCCGGGCGGCGCGGACTACTACCGAGTCGTTGTCGAGTGTGGCCCATACACTCCTTTGTTTTAGCATGGTGTGTATCCATTTACAGATAGTAGACTGCACTCCCTTGCGTTCTTTAGCTCTTTGAAGGGAATCTAGAGAGGTATTGTCAGGTATTCAGCGAATTCCACGACTCTGTGGACTGCTACCTCACAGGGTTTCCCTGATTAATAAGCACATTGGTATCTGCTGATTGGGTTTACGCCCAGTACAGTGTCCCGTATATGTCAATGAGTTTCTCTAAGATCTTTAGAAGAAACGACGACAGACTTATGGGTCTGGATGACTTCGGTTGGTCGTAAGAATTTCGACTAGGTTTTGGTATCAAGACGACTTTAATGTCCCTCCACTCTCTAGGCATGTACCCCAGGGCAAGACTTGCAGAATCCTTGTAGTAGTGCAGGAAATATTCCATCCATTCCCGAGTATTTGTATGGAAGGAAGCCACCTCTTGTCGCCCACCTAATATTTGTTAGGTTAATAACCGGAAGGGCAAGTTCCCAATCATTTTTTCCCCCTGCAAGTGGGATCCAGACATGTTGGTCTTCTTCCTTCTATGAGAGCTTTTTTGATCCGGGAAAGTGCGATTGGAGCATGAGCCCCGATGTTTCCTGCCCCGTTTCTGTGTGGTCCCCGTCATCCTTCATCAAGAAACCGATTCTGCACTCTGTTCCTTTCTGCAGAGCTTTTTCAAGTCTGGCGCCTTCAGCGATTTTCTCAAGCTCTTGACAGTATCTCCTCCATGAGTCCCGTTTGGCCTTTCTTATGGCGTTTTTGTCCTCGGTGTGTGAGTCTTTTTATAGGCCCTAGATCCCGGTGCTTTTCGCTTGGATGAAAAGCTTTCTCGTCTGTGTGCTTAATGGAGATAGTCCTTCGTGCCACCACGCACAGTCAAGGTTCTCCTCTCTTCTATCGGACAGCTTGCCGCGTATGAGTCCATAATGGATGTGCGTAAACTTTATTTCATGGCCTCCAGTTCCGCTGAATTGTTAGCTAGTCTCTTCTTATAGAGATGCCAGTTGTTTGCCCTTGGGTTTTTATAAAAGACCCCCACAGGTACGCTTTATCCTATGTTAAAGCGTATATATCTATGGTCGGAGAAAATGTTATATCAATCACTTCCCGTCGCGTGATGTTAACGAAGGTCGGTTGATTTCCTCTGTTGGCTAACTCTAGGTTATTGCTAAATAAATATTCTAGGAGATACTCACCTCTGTTATTGATGTCCGTGCTGCCCCAAATCGTATGGTGCGAGTTGGCATAGCAACAGAACGGGAAGTTCCATCCTTTTCGCTGACAGATCCGAAAACTAGTTCTCCTCTGCAGTAATTTCACTTCTTTCCTGGCTATAATGCAGGATCTTTCCTCAATCAACAAAGCAAAGACGGCGTCAGAATTATCGAAGTTTTGTACAGAAAAGTGATTTTCTAAGTAAAAGTGCCCATGATATGTTTCTAACGCCGTATCGGCAGTGATACATCTTAGCCCGACAAAGGGGAGACCTGTTTATATTGCTACTTCTAAACATTTCACTATATGGTGTAAAGAAAGTAAACTTCGGAAGTATTCGGAAACTGTAGTCTTAAATATTTTTCATATTTATTAGAACATTTTCAAAACTTGCATCATATGTGAAGAGAAAAAATTATTAAATACGGCGTGTCTATGTGAATTCATTTATTTGTAAATATTTTGAAAATACATAGACACGTTTGCTAATTTGTTGTTTTTTTAGTAACGGTTGCGAAGTATTTTACTCTATAAATGATAAATTAGCGGTCTAGCCCGATAAACATACGACCACGATACCCCAAACTGTCTTTAGAGGATGGTATACAATCATAGTAATTTGTCGCCTTCGTTAATGGTGTATCCGTAAATCAAACTGTATATATATATATATATATATATATATATATATACATGTATATATATATATATATATATATATATATATATATATATATGTATATAAGGAAAAATTTTTTGTTATTAACTAATTGCTTAGTGTTATCAGGCTCGGCTAACTAGGGTCTTAATAGGTTTAAAACTCTTTGATATTTGCCAATATTTCGAAGCTTTTATTTTTGTTCCTTTATCAAGGCTTCTACAATAAAACAATGTTAAACAGTTGACACTCACCTCTCACTCACTCTCACCTCTCACCTCTCACTCTCCTCACCTCTCACTCTCTCACTCTCACCTCTCACCTCACTCCCCTTCACCTCTCACTCTCTCACCTCTCACTTCACTCTCTCACTCTCACTCTTCACCTCTCCTCTCACTCTCACCTCTCACCTCTCACCTCGTCACTCTTTCCACCTCACTCACCTCCTCTTCACTCTTCCCCTCCACCTATCTCCTCTACCTTCACTCTCTCACTCTCCCTCACCTCTCACCTCTCACTCTCCACTCTCTCACCTCATACCTACACCTCTCACCTCTCACCTCTCACCTCTCACCTCTCACCTCCCCTCACCTCTCACCTCCTCACCTCTCACCTCTCACCTCACCTCTCACCTCCTCTCCTCCTCACCTCTCCTCTCTCACCTCTCACTCACCTCTCCACCTCACTCTCTCTCCTCTCACCTCTCACCTCTCACCTCTCACCTCTCACCTCCACCTCCACTACCTCTCCCTCTCACTCTCTCACCTCTCACCTCTACCTCTCACTTCACTCTCCTACCTCTCACCTCTCACCTCTCACCTCTCACCTCTTCTACTCACCTCTCACCTCCTCTCTCCTTCACCTCTCACCTCTCACCTCTCACCTCTCACCTCTCTCACCTCTCACCTCTCCACCTTCCACCTCACCTCTCACCTCACCTCCTCACCTCCACCTCCTCACCTCTCACCTCTCCTCTCACCTCTCACCTCTCACCTCTCACCTCTCACCTACTCTCACCTCCCCTCTCTACTCTCTCACCTCACCTCTCACCTTCACTCTTACCTCCACCACTCATTCCTCACCTCTCACCTCCACCTCTCACCTCCCTCACCTCCACCTTACCTTCACTCTATACCTCTCACCTCTATCTCCTCACTCTCACTTCTCACTTATACTTATACTATATTACTTATTATATTACTTATTAACTTACTAGAAAAACTTTCTCTCTTAACTAACTTATTTATAGCTCCAGCTAACTAGGGTCTTAATAGTTTAACTCTTCATTTCCTTCTCACTTCTATCTTCTCTCCTTTTCACGCTCTCTACCAACTCAAACCAATTTAAACTTCACTCCCTCCCACCTTCACCTCTCACCTACCTCTCACTCCACCTCCACCTCCCACCTCTCACCTCACCTTCCCTCCTCACCTCTCCCTCCCCCCTACCTCCACCTTCACCCTCACCTCCCACTCCCCCTCCACCTCCTCCTCACCTCCACCTCCTCCACCTCCACCTCCCACCTCCTTCCACCATCACCTCCCCTCACCTCACTCCTCACCTCCACCTCTCCCACCTCCACCTCCTCACCTCCCCACCTCCCACCTCACCTCCACTCCCACCTCCACCTCCCCCACCCCCCACCTCCTACCTCTCACCTCCCACCTCCCCTCCCACCTCCCCCTCTCCTACCTCCCCCCCTCCACCTCACTCCACCCCCCCCCACCCCCCACCTCTCCCTACCTCTCACCTCCACCCCACCTCCCACCTCCACCTCCCCTTCCCTCCACTCTCACCTCCCCCTCCCTCACCTCCACCTCCACCTCCCACCTCACCTCCACCCTCCCACCCCTCCCTCCTCACCTCCCCTCCACCTCACCTCCCTCTCACCTCCACCCCCTCACCTCCACCCACCCCACCTCCCTCACCTCTCCTCCTCACCTCCACCTCCCCTCCACCTCCCCTCTCACCTCTCCTCCTCCACCTCTCCTCTCACTCACCTCTCCCTCTCCTCTCACCTCACTCTCACTACTTCACTCCCCACCTCCTCTCACCTCCACTTACCCACTCCCTACCTCCCATCACCCTCATCCCACCTACTCCCACTCACTCTACCTCTACTCACTCCACCCACTCCACCTACCTCTCACTCACTCACTCACTCATACTCTCTCCACTCTACTTCACTCCACTTCTCACCTTCCTCCTCCACTCCACTACTCACCTCACTCCACTACCACCTCCCTCCTTCACTTACCCTACACTCACTCCACTCTCACTTTCACTCTACCTCCACTCCCACCACTTACTCTACTCTCATCTCATCACACTCTAACTCATCCTACTCTACTCATTCACTCTCTCTCACTACTCATCTCACCTTACCACACCACTACACTACTCACTCACTTACTCTCTCATCATTACACTATCCTTATTACTCTACTTCACCTCACTCTCTCAACTCTCTCACCTCCTCACCTCTCACCTCTCACCTCTCACTCTCTCACCTCTCACCTCTCACCTCCTCACCTCTCTCACCTCTCACTCTCACCTCTCACCTCCTCACCTCTCACCTCTCACCTACCTCTCACCTCTCACCTCTCACTCTCACTCTCACTCTCTCACCTCCTCACCTCACCTTCACACCTCACCTCTCCCTCCCACCCTCACCTTCCACCTCACTCTCACTCCTCTCACCTCTCCTATCACTCTCTCACCTCTACCTTCTCACTCTCACTCTCTCACCATCTCACCTCTCACCTCTCTCACCTCTACCTCCTCTCACCTCTCACCTCTCACCTCCACCTCTCACCTCTCACCTCTCCCACCTCCACTCACCTCCACCTCCTACTCTCACCTCACTCTACTCACTCTCCTCACTCTCTCACCTCTCACCTCCCTCACCTCTCACTCTCCACTCCACCTCTCCCTCTCACCTCTCTCACACTCTCCACTCACCTCTCACCTCCACCTCTCACCCTCACCTCCTCACCTCTCACCTCACCTGCACCTCTCACCTCCCCACCTCACCTCCCTCTACCTCCACTCTCCCACCTCCTCACTCTCCTCCCTCCACCTCTCACCTCTCACCTCCTCACCTCTCTCACCTCTCACCTCCCCACCTCTCACCTCTCACTCACCTCTCCCTCACCTCCCACCTCTCCCTTCTCACCTCCTCCACTCTCCCTCACCTCCTTCACCTCTCACCTCTACTCTCCTCCCACCTCTCACCTCTTCACCTCCTCACCTACTCCCACTCTCCCCATCTCACACTCACTCATACACCTTGTTCCTCACCTCCTCACCTCACCTCTACTCTCACCTCCTCACCTCACCTCACCTCCCACCTCACCTCACCTCTCACCTCCTCACCTCCCACCTCTCACCTCCCACCTCTCACTCCACCTCTCCCTCACCTCCCACCTCTCCTCACCTCCCACCTCTCACCTCCCACCTCCTCACCTCTCCCCCTCCCCACCTCACTCTCTCCCACCTCTCACCTCCCCACCTCCTCACCTCCTCACCTCCCTCTCACCTCTCACCTCCTCACCTCCCTCACCCTCCTCACCTCCTCACCTCTCACCTCCCTCACCTCCCCTCACCTCCCACCTCCACTCCCACTCACCTCTCTCCACCTCTCACCTCCCCACCTCCCACCTCCTCACCTCTCACCTCCCCACCTCCTCTCACCTCCCTCACTCCTCACCTCACCTCCCACCCCTCTCCTCCTACCTCCTCACCTCCACCTCACCTCTCCTCACCTCCTCACCTCTCACCTCCCACCTCCCACCTCCTCACCTCTCACCTCTCACCTCTCACCTCCCCTCTCACCTCCTCCACCTCTCACCTCTCACCTCTCACCTCCCCCTCCACCTCTCACCTCCTCACCTCCTCACCTCACCTCCTCACCTCTCACCTCCTCACCTCTCACTCTCACTCTCTACCTCTCACTCTCTCACCTCTCACCTCTCACTCTCTCACCTCCTCACCTCTCACCTCTCACCTCTCTCACTCTCACTCCTCTCATCCTCCTCACTCTTCACTCTCTCACTCTCACACTCTCACACTCTCTCACTCTCTCACTCTGTCACTCTCTCACTCTCTCAATGTTAAAACAAGTTGCCTTGTTTTAACATTGTTTTATTGTAGAAGCCTTGATAAAGGAACAAAAATAAAAAGCTTCCGAAATATTGGCAAATATCAAAGAGTTTTAAACGTATTAAGACCCTAGTTAGCCGCAAGCCTGATATTATATTGAAACTTACAGTATTCGACATATTAAATAACACTATTTGGGAAAAATGGTGTGAATATTTATTTAGTCGCAAGCTTTCAGACAGATACTCTGTCCTTCGTCAGACGTAATATCAAAGTGACAAATGATGATAAGGTAACATTAAAATGACAAATATTAACAAGGTAACTAGGGAAAAAATTAAGTCACTGTTGTAGACTGCACTTTCAATTCTTGCAAATAGATACCCTGGTATCGGACAGTTCATATCCATTATCCCTGTTCAAGTTGTTAGGTTGTTTAATAATTTCAATAGCTTCTCGAGTATTCCTTGTATACCAATTATTATCGTCAGCCAGAATTCTTGCATTCTCAAACTTTATATTGAGTTGAGTGTTTAAGGCATGTTGAGCAATTACTGATTTAGTAGGATGAAGTAAACGTAAGTGCCTTTTGTGTTCTGTTAACTGGTGTTAAGGCTTCTTCCAGTTTCACCAATGTAGACCTTACCACAAGAGCATGGTACAGATTTCGAGTTTTAATATTGCTTTTGTAAGCTACTTTTTTCTAAATCGATATTTAAATCTTTTTTGTTAGAATACAAAAATTTAGATGTGCTCGTTTACTTATAATTATACAAATTTTAACTGTTACTAAATATACACAAGATTATTTAAATGTAGTATCAAAGCGATCACTAGTAATCGTTTATGGTGTAAATTACGCATTAATAAAAATTATTACACATTTCTGTCACTTTAATGAGTATAGTTTATCATACACTAAGGCTGTTGGTGTAATTCTAAAAGTCCACATTTATAAAACTGTATAAATATATTAAAAGGATTAAATGCTATAGTCACGATTTATTTAAAGAGGACATTGGCTGAACACTGGACGTATTTATTTAAATTTGTATAATACTGATGTACGAGTAACATATTTTTCTTTAGTACCTAACTTAGAATCAAGTAATTCTAATAGTATCGCCATTATTAAGAGTCGTCCATTTGAACTAGGAAGGGAATTAGAGCTATGGTTATAAGCAATATATTTCAGTATTTTGTTAATTGTATGAAAATCTAAAAAAATAATATTTACTAAGGTTTCTTGTGATTAACATAATTACATAATTGATACAACAGAATGCTTCGTTTTGGAACTTTGGCTAAATCAGTATAGTATTACTAAGTATATAGTTTAAAAGTAGAGGATGTTTTTTTTTTTTTTTGATGTGTTTCTTTGATTCGTAAGTTGTTTGGCCAAAAGTTCGATTATATGTATATATGTGTACTATTAGTTAGTATCTCTGTTTACCTACGAAATTTTATAGCTTCATTGAGGGAAACCTTTAATATTTAATATAGTGATATTAGGATCAATTTATTTTATTATTTTTTTTTTTATGATTGTGGACCTGAACAGGCTAAATAAGGCCTATCGTGCTAAAGCACTCAGGAACACTTAGGAGGATGGATAGAGGGATAATGAATTGCCAATAGATGCCTATGAACAGCTACCTTAAATTTTCTCATTTCATAAGTGAGAGGAAAACAGGAACTAGGGAGATCATTCCAGAGTTTAGAAGCCGTGTAGAAAAATGTAGATCGCGCCCGTTTGGTACGACAAGTGGAGATTTCTACTGCATACTGATGATGTGAATGAGTGTTTCTCGCAAAGATAGCCGTAGATGGTATCAAAGAATGTAATTCACCAGCACAATAGCCGTTGTAATAACGATAATACAAAGAAAGAACTGAAACCATCCTTCTATGCTCAAGGGACTGTATGTGAGAAGTTAAGGACGGTCATTTATAAGCCTAATCGTTTCTTTTGAATACGATCAACGATATCGAGAGCGTATTGGGGAGCACTAACCCAAAGGTGAGAATTATATTCCAGATGAGGCCGAATTTGGGCCTTATACAGCAGAAGGAGTTGTCGAGAAGTAAAGTACTGCTTAGATCTGTAAAAAAAGCCTATTTTACGAGCAGCTGTTTTGGTAGCTGACAGAAGATGGTCAACCCATGAGAGATTTGAAGATACGGTCATACCCAACAGAGTAATAGAGTCTGAAAACTTAAGAACTGAGCCATTCATACTTACAACAGGAAATGATCGATCTTTTTTGGCGGATATAAGGCAACACTGAGTTTTGTTAGCATTAAATTTAACTAGATTATTGCTTCCCCATACGAGAATACGTTGAATGTCTTTGTTGATTGAAATTGCCATTTCAGCTTTAATTTCTTGATTTGACATAGAAGGTGGATTATCACTATGAGTAGACTGAGATGAACTACAGTGAAGAGTGCTATCGTCAGCAAAGCAATGGATGGGGTTAGTTGTTGAAGAAATAAGGTCGTTTATGTACAGCAGAAAAAGTGTAGGCGCTATAACTGATCCCTGTGGTACGCCCGCGTTAATGCTAACTTCTTTTGAAAAAAAGCCATCAACTACGACACGCATTCGTCTTTTATCAAGGAAACTAGAAACCCAGTTGATGAGCGTATCATTTAACCCAAACGAGGTGAGTTTGGCAAGTAAACACTTATGCCAAACTTGGTCAAATGCCTTTGAGATATCTAAAGCGACTACAACTGTTTCAACGGACTGCTCTACTGTATTGTTCCAAGCTTGGGTCACATATGAAAGAAGATCGCATGTTGAACGACTTTGCCTAAACCCATATGGGTGGTCACTAAGGAGTTTGTTAGTTTCAAGGAACGTGAGCAGTTGCTGATTGATGGCTTTTTCCATGATTTTAGACAAAATGGAAGTGATGGCAATTGGTCTGTAATTTGAGGGATCGGTCTTAACACCTTTTTTGGGAATAGGTTGAACATTTGCTAACTTCCATGTTGAAGGGAATTCCCCAGAAGATATAGAGATCGTATAGAGCTTAGATAGGACTGGTACTAGTTCGGGGGAACATTTCTTTAAGACAATAGCTGGGATACCGTCTGGGCCAGTCACCTTATTGAGATCAAGCCTACTGATGATCGATTCCAAGAGCTTGTACTGAAAATGAATTGGTTTCATAACGTATGAAGAAGAGTTGACTAGGGGCACATCTTTTCCAGAATCATTGAGACACGAGTTTGATGCAAACAAATCCAGAAAAACGTTGGCTTTGTCTACAGAATCAGCAACTACCGATCCGTCAATAGATGTCAGGGGGGGAAATGAAGATGTTATGCTTAGCAATCTGTTCTTGTGGGAAAATTGCATGCTCGGTATACATGCGCAATTTGTCTAGTGTTTGGGGAAAAGTAATCAACTTATTTATATAGTAGATATAAGAATAACTCATATAAATTGTCTAGTACTTTTGGGGAAAATCTCCCGTTAGATATATAGTCCATTCATTGGAGATTTAGAAATAAATTACGATTACTGAGGGAACTGTCGTTTATTTGCTAGTCCTGTTGTGGCACCTGGTTCAAGCTTTACAGGGTCTCTGTCAAGAAATCATAACAGCCACGCAATCCAATTGCTCTGAGGTCACTTGACCGTTTGAATGAGTTACTCGCCGAGTTAACTCCCTCCCTTTATGTTACGTGGTAGGTTAGCACGTGACAACGTTTAAAACTTCATGTCAGATAGAAGTTAATAGACATCTAGATACTAGCTTAAAAAAAATTCCAAAGCCGCCCACTTCTATAAAAATATCGATAATATAGTTTAAGCATTTTCAAATATATTTATTTAATTTTTTACACTTATTTCGGTTTATATTAAGAAACTATAGAGATAAATTATGTAACATTAAATTTTGTTTAAAAAATATACCTACACATTTTCTTATAAAATTAATCAATATTCAGAGATTGAAACAATTTAAATTCCACCTTAGGAATTTTTTTGGCGGTAAATTACGCCTCATCTCGAACTATTCCATACAACATAATTAATCTATATAATTAAGGTCTATATATTGGTATTTTATATCCTTGAAATATGCGTGCTTTTTCAGAAATATTTGATAAAAATAAAAAAACCCCTCTCTCCACCGCTGCATTTCCCAAAATCTAATCAGCTTCAACCGAAATGAAAATAAGTTTAAATACAAAATTTTAAGTACGTATGTGTTTTCGTGTTATCGTGTATGCTAAGATATATTCACACATCCAAATACACAAACATCATGCCCGATCTTGGCGAAACTTGCCCAAACTTAAAATGGGCTAATAAGTCGATTTAGCGATATTGAAAAAAAGTCTATTGCATAATGTTCTATACCTACAGACAGTGAGCGGCTAAATTATGGAATAAATTCAATAATTCTTAAATCGGCAACTTCAGAGAAAAATTCCGATACCCGTCGATTTTTATTTTTAGACGCGCGGTTGTTCAGGTTATTAATTTATTTTTGAGGTTACCTATGTAAGCGTGATGACGTCATTGATGATTTTCTTTAATGGAAAGTGGAGATATTGCAATGGAACTTTCGAGAGATCTTTTAATTATCTAATCAGTCGTAGCAATAGTTTTGAGTATTTGCGTTAAGTATACAGGGTGATTCAAGATTATAGTTGTTTTATAAAAATACAAGCGAACTAAAAAAGACAACTATTCCAAATTTGGTATGTAGACATAATAGGTCATGATCTATCCTTTAAAACTATTTTCAAAAGTGCAACGTTGCCACTTCTACCAGAAACCCAAGGAAACTTCAAATTCAAATTAAGTACCCTGTATGTTATTGCATTTTCGGATTCTGCATAAAATTCTAAGCAACTTTTGTTAATATTTCCCTATACCCGTCTCTAAGCGTTTCATAAATGACCTCTAAAATAAAATAATAATCTGACCAACCGCACACTTAAAAATAAAATTCGACTGGTTTCGGGATTTTTTCTGATTTTATTTGGTTTGAAAGTTCTGTCATAATAATCTTTGGAAAAAAATGATTCCCTTCATATGTCGAGCAGTTTAGTATCAAGAATACAGAAATAATTCAGTTTAAAACTGACAACAAAAAGAAAGTAGCAAAAAGAATAGATTTTTTAGATACCGAGTTGACACGAGTCAAATTTAAGACACTTACTACTTACGTCAGTACTTAAGGGTATTACATTGTAGGTATTTGTACCAAGTGAATAACTGATAATTAATTAATAATAATGGCACCATTAAGTGAAACCCAACGAATTGAAGTATTAATTATGGTTGGATGTGGAGATAAAACCAGAACGCAACTACAAGTATGTAACTTGTTTAATACAAAATATCCTGATACACCTATCGGACAATCAACAGTTAGTAAAATTGAGAGAAAATTTAGGGAAACTGGTCACGTTAAACACATTGCAAATGCTGGTCGTCCAAAAATGAACGAAAATGTAAAACCTGATGTGCTGTTAAGTTTGGTAGAAAATCCTCATAGTAGTTCCAGAGCAATTGCACCTGATGAAGGAATTTCACAAAGGTCGGTGTTACGTGTACTTAAAAACGAGAAATACCATCCGTATAAAATCCAGAATGTGCAAGAACTCAATGAAGATGATCCGGATCGCCGAATGCAGTTTTGTGAAGTCATGCAAGGCTTATGTAACCGCAACCAAAGATTCCTTCGTCAAATTCTTTTTTCGGATGAAGCTACATTTTCCTTAAATGGTGAATCGACCAAACTGTAGATATTGGAGTAAAGAGAATCCTCACTGGATGAATGAGTTACACACTCAGTACCCTCAAAAAGTGAATGTCTGAGCGGGGATAGTAGAGAACAGAATCATTGGTCCTTTTTTCTTCGATGAAACTTTTACAGGGCAACGATATCTGGACTTCTTACAATATGAACTTATACCTGCCATTGCAGTAATTGTCCCAAATGAAAATGATCCTGATTTACCAAATGATAATATATGGTTTCAGCAAGATGGTGCACCTCCTCACTATACACGTCCTGTTCTCGATTTTTTAAACGTAACTTTTCCTGGTACATGGATTGGTAGACGAGGATCTATAGAGTGGCCCCCAAGATCTCCAGATCTTACACCTCTTGATTTCTTTCCATGGGGCTATTTAAAATCTAAAGTATACGTCGAGAAACCACGAAATCTGGAAGATTTGATAAATAGAATTAGATTAGAAATGCGTAAGATTAGTCCACAAATGATCCACAATGTTCAAGAAGCTTGTGGTCGTCGGTTCAATTACTGCCAAGAAGTAGGAGGGTGGCAATTTGAACATTTAAATTGAGTTACAAACAATTCTACTATGTTAAACAATTTTTTCTCTATTTTGTGTTAATAGTAGATACTTACTTACCTGTGTGAATTAATTTAATTTTACATTTTCGTTTATTTGTAAATGACCAGTGTTTGCAACGTGTTTAACGTAACCAGTTTCCCTATTTTTTTTTCAATTTTACTAACTGTCGATTTTATGATAGGTTTCTTAGGATATTTTGTATTAGATAAGTTACATACTTGTAGTTGCGTTCCGGTTCTATCTCCACATCCAATCACAATTGATATTTCTTTTCGCTATCATTTTTAATGTGCTTAGTGTATTCTTGATACTAAACTGCTCGACATATGAAGTGAATCAGTTTTTTTCCAAAAATTATTATGACAGAGCTTTCAAACCAAATAAAATCAGAAAAAAATTCCGAAACCAGTCGATTTTTATTTTTAAGTGTGCGGTTGGTCAGATTATTATTTTATTTTAGAGGTCATTTATGTAACGCTTAGAGACGGGTATAGGGAAATATTAACAAAAGTTGCTTGGAATTTTATGCAGAATCCGAAAATGCAATAACATACAGAGTATTCAATACGAATTTTCAAAGTTGCCTTGGGTTTCTGGTAGAAGTGGTCACGTTTTTTGAAAATAGTTTTAAAGGGTACATCATGACCTATTATGTCCACATACCAAATTTGGAATAGTTGTCTTTTTTAGTTCGTTTGTATTTTTATAGAACAACAATAATCTTGAATCACCCTGCATACGTAACGCAAATACTCAAAACTATTGCTACGACTGATTAGATAATTAAAAGATCTCTCAAAAGTTCCATTGCGACACCTACCCTTTCCATTAAAGAAAATCATCAATGACGTCATCACGCTTACATAGGTAACCTCAAAAATAAATTAATAACCTGAACAACCGCGCATCTAAAAATAAAAATCTACGGGTATCGGGATTTTTCTCTGAAGTTGCCGATTTAAGAATGATTGAATTTATTCTATAATTTAGCCGCTCACGGTATGTATGTGTAGGTTGGAAGGTATAAATGCAGTTTAATTTTTGTCAAAAGACCATCTTTAAGATACAGATAAACAACAATTGAAAAAAAATTGTAATTTTAAAGTAAAGCAGTGGCGAATCATTTTTTCTAATCTAAAATAAATATAAATACTAGTAGGGAGGTCACTGGTAAAAGTAAATAATCTTTTTTTTATCAAAATATGATTGCATATAATCTATATCTACCAAACATTTAAAATGTAAACATATATTAATTACCAACTGATTTTTTTTAACAGCCTTTATATCAAAAACCATAGATCGTTTGATATTTTTTCTTATTTTGATTTGAACAATATGCTGGTGAAGTACAGTCTTGAAATTTTGAAAGACTACGCAGAGTGTAGCGCTAGTTACAGGTACAAATTAAAGGGGTTAATTAAAAGTTGATTTGTTTGCTTACACCCTAGTGGTGCAAGTGGTATAAAAAGACAAAGCCATATTAGTATTTAAAGCGTGATTAACCAATAAATTCATTTTTTCTTTACTGTGCCTTTAATTTTATTACACTTAAATTATTCCAGGTTACTTTGCCATGTATAGTTGAATATTGTGAAAGTGAAGTAAATTGTGAAATACAAAAAAAAACTTAATTTTCTATTGTTCTATCACGAAAAATACTTCAGTAGCAAAATTACCTCTACAAAATCACCAATTCAAACTAAACAATCTAAAATTTGATTATCGAAAATCCCAAACGTATTGTTTGTAAACGATTTGAATAAAATTTAGATACCGAAACACCCTTAAACGTAAAAAAGACAACATTATCAAGTCATCCCTCCAATCAATTTTGAAATAGTTTTCAAACAGTCAGGCTTAAAGCAACCACCGGAACAGAAAGTAGCGGTCAAAACAACGAGTTAGTGTGTATCAGGGCGTTATCTTACAGCGATCGAATTGATCCCATGGGAAGGAAACTTCTTTGCCCTTTCTTACCCTTACGCCTAAACGTATTGGCTGTCGATACGTACTGATAGTTGCGCTCGGGGATTTTACATCCCAAGCATATGTAGTAGTCCGGTCGACTTCTATAGGGAAAGAACTCTATTTTAAAAGTCAAAAACAACTAAAAAGAAATAGATAAAATCACTCTAACCCCAAGTTCGAACGAGAAAGGGATAAATTGCGATTTAACAAGATACGCTGAACGCAGATTGATTTTTTTCGTTTGTCTTGTTGAAGAGAAACAATTATTATTAAGTAAATATTATTCATTATAAAGTAAAGCATAAAATTTCAATGAATTCATATACCTACATAAGATTGAGAATGATAGGGAATAAATAAGCTAACGAAAGTACAGCTGCCTGTTCAGTTAATATAAATGCAATCTATTATTTCAGATATCTTTCATGAAAAGCTAACCATCCTTTTCTGTAGGCAAGACTGTAATAAAGGTTAAACGATGATAGAGAATCGTGTTAGATATAACTAAAACAAAAGCTAATGAATAACAGACCCTGTTTTCCTAAATATTACTCACTAGCACGCTAGCTAGCACCCCAACGGTATAACACTATAATTAACATGGTAATTTGGGGGCGTGATGTTGGCAGTATGTCTTAGTGGCGTGTAGTGGCCAGCCTGATACAGCTTGTATTCGTTACCAAAGCTATAGACCGTATTTACTATGCCCTTGGGTTTATTTTAGCTCTATGAAGCGCGTATCTCGGCAGTAGTTTGTTATAATTGCATGATATACATGCAAATTGATTGTGTTAAGGTTGATGACTTTATTCGTGCTTTTTTTCTAGACCAAACACTGATTGAGGTGGTTTAGTGAATGATTGATGACGTCATTTTATGTAACATGTGATGGTTCTGTTTGTGGTTAAGTTTTTAATCTGTCCGATAAATTATTCCTTTCCTACGCATTAAAAAAATGGCAATCAATGAAAGTGTGAGCAATTTTGTATCATTAAGTACAAAAAAATTAATCATCTATGTAATTCATTTCATGCATTCAAATTTCAGGAATAAATAAATCACTGCAATTGTTATTGCCTTGTGTGAATTTACATTACATTACAAATGTGCATAATTGATGCATTAAGCAGTTATACAGTGTGATTATCGGTAATAATTAAACAATTATTTAATATTGTCTTAAACAAGATCAGCAATTGTGTTATCTACTTTTTTAATTATTCTTGTAAAAATTTGGAAAACCGTACCACGTTTATGATCCTGAAATTATTGAATTGGACACTTATGCGAATGTAAAATTTATGTACCTACATGTGAATTAATAATGTGTGTATACGTTACAGACCATATATGAATCAGACTGTATGCATACTGTCTTGACCGTTTATATACGGCCTACATTTCGCCGGCCGTTTGATATTAACTTGATATATGGACTAGATCGTATATATATACAGACTACTCAGTTTCAGACCGTCGGACTTGGTGTTTATTGTCTTCGTAAGATTTACGAAGTGTACTATAAAACAAAAAAACCAAGTCTGCTGTTGAATTCACTTAATTCGTAAAATAACAATACCTAGCAGATTCTGATTTTGAATACATATGGTCTAGATTTAGTTGGGCCGTGTATTAATTGACTAGACCTTCTATACATGGACTAGGCTGTGTGAAACAAATATTTATTCTGCATACGATCGAATGTCTGCAGTCTTTTTATATACGGTCTAGGCAGTTCATATACTGTCTGCATTATGCATACGGTCTGTAACAAATACACTACACGATTTTATCTTACCATGACAAAAGTCTAGTTCTAGTCGTTTTACAAACGACAAAACAACTTATTTGACATAAATATATTTAACAATCATTGTATTTTTCTGTGCTCCATTTTTATCTGTCCTCATCATACGTTTATAAAATTCAACAGCAACAAAGTAATTTTCTAATAACTATACAAGGAAATTAAAGATAAATGTACAGGCAATTCCAAAATTTTCAATGTAATGTAAATCGTTGTACCAGTTTTCGAGAAAATTTTTTACACTTTTCCCTCAATTAAAAATAGAACAGTAATATTGTTTAACAATTGTTTTTATCAATGTTATACAATTTAAGGGTTTGAACAACATGCCATATTTATTTTTATAAACATGTTTAAGCGGCAATTTTAATATTTGAAGTTTGGATCAGTCACCCTAACTTCGGGCTACTTTAGCCCACTTATGTAATACCGTTCAAATGGTTAATAGACATGTAGGTACTAACTTAAAAAAAAATTCCAAAGTCGCCCGTTTCTATAAAAATATGATAATGCAGTTTAAGCATTCTCAATCATATTTATTTCATTTTTACACTTATTTCATTTTATATTAAGAAACTTTATAAAGAAAGGTTATGTAAAATTAAATTTTCTTTAAAAAATACGTTTACACTTTTTTTTATAAAATTAATCATTATTCAGATATTGAAAAATTTTAAACTCTACCTTAGGAGTTTTTCTGCCGTTAAATTACGCCTTGTATCAAAAAATTATGTATTAGTATTTTTATGTATTTGAAATATACAGCTGGTTCAGAAATATTTGATAAAAGTCAAAAACTGCTCCGCCACTGAATTTCTTCGGAAATATAATCAGCTCCAGGAGAAGCGAAAACAAGTTTAAGTACAAAATTTTAATTACGTACGTGTTTTCGTTCTGGGATTATTAACATACATCCACGCGCGAACTTACGCACGCATACACCCACGCATCCACTCACCCACCCACACACACACGCGCGCACGCTTGCACGCACGCACCCACACAAACACATACACATACACGCACAGACACAGACACCGACACAGACATTGACACAGGCCCAGTCGCACACGCTGACGTTGACGCTGACGCTTACGCATATCTATATGTAGGTTGGGAGGTAGAAAGTGAGTTTTCAATACAGGCTTACTCTAAATCTATAGATGATCATATATGAAACTGCTCATATCTGCTGCACTAAAATATCCTCTTTTATTTAACCACAGGATAATTAACCAATAAAATATCGGCATTTACATAATCTGGGCTTCTGAGACCCGTTATATAAAATCACGCATAGTCAGAATAGAAACAAAGTTATTGAAGTAACACTTTATTTATTTATACATATACATTAGAAAAGTGATATTAAATATGAAAGTGAACATTATTGTTTAAAACATTTGTAAGGATTAGAGAAGCATTTAGTGCACCTTTTAATACTATGCTCATTACAGATATCATTTTTACAACTAATACCTGTTATTGTGCCTTTACGATCAATATTTCCGGGCAAACTGAGCATCTCATTCTCTCTTTTAATTGTTGCACTTGTTTGAGCGGCTGACGGACCAGAGATATCAATAAATCTGCTTAGACACTGCCGGACACTTCGCCGTAGATTCGGGTTAGTAGATCTTCTCTGCATATGTGGTATCACTAGTTCCTTCGCTAAATTTTTCAAAAACAATCTGCCTTTGTGAGTCACTCCTATGCTGTAGTTTGGATGTTCCTTTGTAAAGACTATATCTATATTGAGTGCTGCAACATCCCAGCTTCTGTCAAGTCCCGCATGAATAAGTAAACCACAAAATCCAAGAAATTCATCAACAGTTACATCTTTCCACGCTTTTCCCTTTGTTTCGTAATCACGTTTCCCCTCCAAATTAGGACAGTTCACAATTTCTTGTACAATAACTGGAGTTACAAATGACTGAAACGCTTCGTTTGATATTTTATTGCTAGTTCTGGCGCACGCCGAATAATGTGTGGTTGAATTTTATTTTTTTGTTGGAGGTTCCAAACTCGAATCCAGGCCACTTAGAGCAATGTAACCACTCGTTGAAGAATTACCAATATCGTCAACATCGTCCTTTGGATTATAGTCAACATCATCAGAACTGGATCCAGAATACTCGTCAGAAACCAATTCAAAATTTGTGTCTTTTGTGCCATCATTTTCTGCTTCTGACTTTCTTCATACGGCAGATCATCACTTTCACGCTTTTGACATTCTTTTTTGACGCCATTATCATATGTGTTTCACAAGTTCACTCAGTGCAACTTTTATTATAACTGAATGAAAATCAGCTGCGCTTACTTTTATACATTCAGCCGTAATACAGGTTTCAACTTGCATAGACACGTACAATACCGCACAGCAGTGCTTGACAAATTATAGCAATTATCAGTCTTGAAATTGGTTTCATAGGAACTAGTTGCACGGGCTTCGGAGGCCCAGTTTATATAATTAAGGAGTACTAATGGAAAATATTTATTTTTCGATTTCTAAATACACTTGAATGTTTTTTGGATGAAGGCATGTTTAGAGCATATCTGAATGCTCAAGGCGATTGAAATTATTTTAAGCAAATTAGGAGTAACTAAAATCTCTCCGCGCCTGAAAGGCTCGGTTTATGCACCCACTCTAAGGATAAAAGTGTGGGAGGGTGTAATTTTGTCTTTAATATCACTCCAAGTGCAAATCAAAACATCTTTCCTTTCTTGCCAAATATTCTTAATTTTCATCATGCAATTTACTGTACGGCCACCTTATTCTTTACTGAGCATCTTCACTATAAGCCCTGGATGTAATGTCGTTGAAGGTAAACAAATTTTATTTCGTTGTTCTCGCACAATCTAAGAACTTCTAAGGTGATATGAGAGGTATTATTACTTGCAATTACAACTTTTACACGTTGGTGTTTTCTCAAGAGAAACAATAAGGTGGTAAGAAACCAATCTTCAAGGGTTGTATGTTAAAGTAACCACTCTTTGTCCAGTTGTAGCGAAAACCGTGTCGACCACCTTTAGTCCACGTGCTCCACATGTTCTATAATTTACACACAACATATGGGGGTAGAATTTCTCCTATAGCAATCCCACAAAAGATTATGAAGGTCCATAGTTCGTTCAACATGTTTAGCCCTCTTTTACAGATAACCCTACTTGTCCCAAGGTCACCCCGTAGATTGATCGCGTCAGATTTCTAGGTATGTTCTGCAGGAACTGCACAGCACCTCTAAATTATTACAATAATCATTTAAAACATCATCTACAGCTACATGGGCCCTTTTAATGTTGCTGCATGATCGAACAGACAATTTTGGATGGCGCTTACGAAAGGAAGGCCTAGCATATTATTTTAAAACATTTTCACAATTAAACCTTTTTTCATCCTTTTCATAGTTAATCTAAAACGAAGATCAGCTAGAGGGAAACCGTACTCAGCCAACTTATTTAGATGAGCTTTTAAACCGGGCTCCGCTTCGTCCAAAAATATGGTTGGATGTACGGGTTTTTTGTTTTGAAATGTCCTTTCAATTTGTTTTTTATCTTCTAGGAATCTTGTGGTGTTCTAATTTCAGAACAGATACCACTCAGAGACCCCACTGAAGTGTCTTGGGAATAGTCTGCATATGTTTGTTTTTCCTGCCCTCTTTTGTAATTCCTTCGCCTTTTAACTTTTTATTGATGCATTGACGCATTCACCCATAAGGGCATTTATAAATTGTTGTATTGATCCTCTGATGCGTTTATTCATTGACGCATTGACAAATTTCTGCAATAACGTATTGACGCACTGATGCATTGATGGATTGATGAATCATGTACTAATGCATTGGTGCATAGATGCTTTGATGTATTGATACATTGATGCATTGATGCATTGATGCATTGATGTATTGATGCATTGATGCATTGATGCATTGATGCATTGATGCATTGATGCATTGATGCATTGATGCATTGATGCATTGATGCATTGATGCATTGATGCATTGATGCATTGATGCATTGATGCATTAATGCATTGATGCATTGATGCATTGATGCGTTGATGCATTGGTGGATTGATGCGAGTTGGGTAACTTCTGGTAACATTACCTAATGACAGTTATTAATTTTTTTACACCAGCTTCCAACAAGATTTTAGCTTTCAAAGAATGTTCATAACCTTATATCTGTTATCGATACTCTGATTTAGAGGAGAAATGAATTATTTTAAATTATTCACACACGTTGATGTGTGTTTTACTCGTATTATTGGAAAGAGTCCAACATTAATATTGATTTTTTTTACTAAGGGTATTACCCAAATCGAAGACTGTTTTCCTTGAAGATAAAACTAAGGCGAGATAAATATTTATTATATTGTCTAGAATTTTTTCTGGAGAGCTGTTTTAAAGAAACAGTTTATTTGCAAAAACATACGACGGCTGAAGATACAGAAAAAAAGCTAAGGGATGCCTTTCAACGAACTTCAGTGGCAGTGTGGTAGAGTGTTCTTTAGAACTGTTAAATTATGTACTCAATCAAAATAACTTATACACACGACATTTTATGTAATCAAAAACATGGTCTTACCGCTGCTATTAATGCGTGTGACCTTGTAGTACGTTTTTTGTGCAATTTATCCAGATCACCTTGTTTGCTCTATACAAAGCACATGCGAGTATATTTTTGAAACATACAACAGGTTTTTTGTTTACAGTTTCAGTAATCACGTTTTCTTCTCCATATTTTTTAAACATGTGGGCTTTGATATCCGACGGTATTCTTGTTGAATTTGCAGAATGGGTTCATTAGCGCAAGCTAACTCGCGCCAGAATTCTCTTCTAAATTTGAATATATTTTTTCCATGGAACGACTGCGATTCCCTTGCCTTAGTCCGCTCTTGGAATTTATAGCTTTCTTTAGCAATGAATTCTGTAGTTTACCATATAGAAAGAAATTTTCTCAAAAGTTAAAATTTTCACACACAGATCTCGTGGTTGTTTTTGTTCTAAGGGCAGTTTTTCTTGGCCGCTAATATTAACCTGAAATTGTTGCGTCTTTTGACACGCACTATGCACACAAAATTGTTTTAATGTCTTCAAACATTGTTAATTTTGTAGGTTTTTTGGTTCTTCCTTGTGTATTAGAGCTGTTATGTCAGAGGGTGCAATTACTTTATCCTTATTTAATTACCTTGGTAAACCGACAAGACTTTTATTTACCTGAAATTACTCCAAATGTAGTCTAGTTGAACAAAAATATTACATAGTTTTGTAGAATAATGTCTGGTTGATATTGGAAATCGAGCAAAACTAAGAAAGTGTCGAAATTTATTAGCCCTTTAATTTTTGTTAAGATACCTCCGGAAGATAGAGTAGGTCGAAAATCTACATTTATAATTAGCACTCATCCGCATATAAATTACAAAAAATCTTTGATGACATTTTAGTAACATTGCTTGGCAAGACTATACCTTAACGACGCGACGGTGCGTTACCCACTGTAATTTTTTTAATGGTTTTGTTTAACAATTGTACATGAAAGTAGCAGAAGATAATAAACAACAGCAATGTAAAACTCGTGCACGAAATATCTTTAATGTTCTTGTAAGTTTTTATGACTTAATTCTGGCATTTTTAGTATTTCGAGCACTAGTTATACAAATATATCCAGTAACAACAGAGAGAATGGAGTTTCAATATTTCACCTTTATTTTCCATTTCTTGTTACGTTGGAATGATATTTTTCCATCAAATTAAAAGATGCTCAGAAATAAAAATCAGCATGTTGAATTTGTTTCATTACAAAGAACATTGTGGGATAAATAATTTTTATTGTAGAACTTCAGAAGTTTAGCTATGTAGAATAACCCATTGAATAAGCATAAAATTTGTTTACAGCTGACTTGTTTGCCATGACTTACCGTAACGTTAATGAATGCAGTATACGAGAGTCGAGCTGAATTTAATGAGATAAAAAATCTAATAGGCTGTGAATCATATACTGTTATTTAGAGAACTATTTTTTTGTTGTTTAAAGTTTTGCTGTTGAAGTTACGTTCATTATAACTCATTACAAGTAAACAATATAATTAACCAGTAAGTATTTTCTGATCATGATTTATTATGGTTTTAAAAATATTTAAGCGTTCGCTACAATTTATCGAAGGTGTAAAAAATTTGAACGCGAAAGTAATTCTGTTCTGCATAAAAAAGGGGCAGGGTGTCGTCCTACGGCTATTACCGACAAAAAAGTGGCTGCCGTTAAAGAAATAAGAAAAAGAAATGAACAATAAAGTCACTTATGTGACGATTGAGCATCAACCCAATATTGGATTCTCAGCTGTTAAAACAATCGTTCACAATCACCTCCATTTACAGGATTGGTTTGTGCCACATCACACTAGTGACTTTCAGAATTTCTTAAATAATGGCGACACCAATTTTTTTTCAAAATCTAGACAAGCGAAAAAATCTTATTTTCTCTTTTCGGATTTACAAAGACGCGGACAAACGTAAACCAACGATCTTTAAAAATTTCATAAAGTTTCATGGAAACAGCGTTGGTGTTGTGAGGGGGCGCACCGTTTTGTTGGTACCATAAATTTTCCCTTTCTAGATTTAATCGGGGTTGCATTCGAGTGTTTAATATCTCAAGATAATTTTCTTCTAGAAATTAAATTTGTAATCATAAATCGCAACAATCAACTATTTTAAACCTCTCAAATTTTCGTTGTAAAAATACACGTCAAAGATTTCGTTATCCGAATAGCACAAAATACGTTAAAATTCCAAATTTCCTGAAAATGGCATTCGCGAATTGGATTGCTATTTTCGTTATTCCAGTAATGCGAGTTTCGGTGATTAAATATGCATTTTAAGTCAAAAATTAGGAATTTCTTGTATTTTGAGCAAAATTGTTTAACAAATTTCGATACGTTTCAAGAAATCCGCTTCTTTCAAATGTTGAACTAATTGTAAACAGTATGGTCTAAACTTATGTTTCTTAAGAATTCTTCTGATAGTTGTTGGTGTTAAGCCAATATCTGTTTTCGCGTCGTTTATGGAATTACAAGGATAGGCACGGAAATATCTTAAAGTTATAACTTCATTCAGTTCGTTATCAATAGCAGTGTTTAAATGTACCAAATATTCCAAATTTTGAACCACACGTCTTATTGTATCTGCTGATGGTCGGGGACGCTCAGGATAGCGTTCGATAAATGTTCTTACTGTTCATTTTACAACTCTATGACATTCTCCGTGAAATGAAATTAAATTCAAATAATCTGTATTAGAATATTCAAGTCGAGCCATTTCATAAAAAAAAACACAAACTGTCAACAATTTTATTAAATTGTTGGCTACAAAAGAAAACCAAAATAAATAAGCATCTTTATCGTGTAATGATGCGCTGATAAGTATGTATTACCTCCGCAGTAAAAAGTAGTTTTTTTCGATTTACTCATAAAGTATTAAATTTTTACACTTAAGTTGTATATCGAATTTGAAAGAAATTACTTAGAAAATTTCTATTTGGCGAAAATGACTTTTGAATCACAAAATTATCAATTTTTATAATTTTTTGCAGTAACTTATTCAAATATTTTTTCTTTATTTCAATTCTAAATTATTTGGTTTCCATGGTGAACACGAACATTAAAGTATGTAGCTCATTTTTATCACAAATTTTAAAATTGGGACTTTTTTGATAAGTATGAAACTGTTACGTTTAGGCAAATAAAGTTTTAAACAAACTTACCTTAATTTTTGACGTTAAAAAATAGGGGTTTCCATTTGATTTTTTTAAGTAACTTGCATTTTTTGATAGTCAAGTTTAGACATTCATAATTTTATTTTTATTAAAAATACAAATGTCATTTTTTGCAGACTGTTGCAATAAACCTTTGCCTACAACACCTCAAAGTTTTATTCAAACTGTTTGACAGGAACAGAACAATTAACGAGTTATTACTAAGACCGCATCTGTCAATTTTTTTAGAGAAATGGTTTTTTTTGAAAACGACTGAAATTTCGTATCTCGATTCTATGTCAAATTTTAAGGTAAGTTTGTTAAATATAACAAACTTACCTCAAAATTCGACATAGAATCCAAAAATGTATTAATATACGGGGTGTTCCATTTAAAATAAGCGACTAAGTACCGACTTCCGGTATAACCGGAAGTGGTACGAACGTGAAAATATTTTAGATGAGTTAGCCCTAACATCATTACCCTGTCACCAAATTTTCAAAATTATAGTAAGTTTGGTTTAGCAGATACTCATAGGATCAGCTCCCAAAGGCGGACCCTGTATTTATTCAGTTTTGAATATGTAACTTAGATACGCACGAAATAAGAATTCAGAAGCACATTCCGTTCCTGTCTATAGCCCTAACGCCCGATAGGGGAACATTTGCTTGAGTGCACGAAAGAGGAACGCCCGAAACTGTCATCAATTAAAGAAGATTTATCCTTATCCATAAAGTTTTGCAACACATCCACAAACCAGTAAAAAAGGAATTTGATACCTGGTACTAAAAGAGATGCATGCAATATTAAGAAGTGGAGTTTTCTATGTTTTCTGTTATTTCGATAGTATACGCATCTGACAACATCCACCGTATTCACTTGATTTAGGAATGTGCAACTTTTGGTTATTCTTTGGGCTTATAAGGAATTCGCGGAGTAGAAGGATTTCGTCTGAACAGGAGATCGATCCCAAGTTCATGCTTGTTTTGAAGGTGATGGGAGATAAAACTGGTTGAGAGCTTTTAAACAGTAGTAAAGTGTATCATTGCCGAATTGAATTACTTTAAGCATATTTTAACTAAAATCGTGAGCTGCACCACCAACACTACTAAATACATTATTGCTTATTTTATTGTATATTATATTATAATACGTAATATAACTTATATATACACACACATATATATATATATATATATATATATATATATATATATGTATAACTTGTTAATGTATCTAAAAATTCTAATAAACTTTGTAAATTGAATTAAGCACAATATTAAGATGGGTACGATGGAGGAGGCGGTGTCGTTATAGTTATAAAAATGATGTCTCGTATGGACGCGTCAACATTGAGGAAAACAGCCTTGGAAGTTTAGATATTAAACCACCCAACAGTACCATCATAATTGCAGCTTACAATAGACCTACCAATATAATTAAATCATCAGATCTAGACAAACTGTTCCCAGTAGGACGTAAAGTGTTATTGATCTAAGATCTAAACGCCAGGAATACATCATGGGGATATCAACGAAATAACAAAAACGGTCTTACAGTAGCACAACACGCTGAACAAAATAAAGAAATAATAAAAATATTACCAACCTCTCACAACCTAAATCACTTCCAGAACTGGACTCCGACCACAATCCAGTCTTGTTCTACTTAGGTAAGATAAAGAAAAATAACATTAACGCACAAGAACAAATAAATCAAGAAACAGGAACATTAACGACAGCCATAATAAAAAGTAGAAATAAACACTCCAAGTTGATAAAAATAAGAAATCATGAAGACGAACTTCCAGATCATTTAATCGAACAAATAAAAAACAAAAATAAAATACCAAAAAGATGGCAACAAACCCAATATCCACAATTAAAATAAATAAGATAAGGCCAACACCTGAAGAAATTAAATACTTTATAAAGCAATCACCTAATAGAAAGCACCAGGTCCTGACAGCATAGAAGGAATGGTAGTAAAAAATTTATCCAAAAAAGCGATACTACAGCTGTACTACATTATAAATGCTGTACTAAAACTATCACATTAAGTATGAAAACAGGCAACAATAATACTTTTACCCAAACCAAACAAAAGCCCCAGTAAAGCTCTTAATTGCGGACCAATCAACCTCATCAGCAAATTAAGCAAAATAACGGAAAAAATAATATTAAAAAGAACACAAAAAGTAGACAAAAAAATGAAAATTATTCCGAATGAACAATTTGGATTTAAACCAAAGCACGACACAGTGCAGCGAATTGTGCGTATAGTGAATGATATTACTACCAAATTCAATACAGCGGAAAACACAGTAATGGCACTACTTTATATCGAAAATGCATTTGATCGAGTTTGGATAAACGGGCTTACTTATAAAGTGATTACAAACAACTTCCCAGAACAATTAACAATATTAATACATTTATACCTCAAAACCGAACATTCACCGTAAAAATAAATAATACAACGACTAGTATATACCTACACATTTATAGTAGGAGTACCACAAGGATCAGTGTTAACACCGCAACTGTTTAATTACTATTTATGCGATATCCCAAAATTTCCAAAAACCAAACTGGCCCTTTTTGCGGATAACACGGCAATATACGCACATTCATTTAACGCAGAAGTACCCTGCAAACATATACAAATACATATGGATATACTAAGAAAATATAACACTGGAAAATAAAAATGAACGCAGAAAAAACCGAAAATATAGTTTTTATGAAAAAATATTTATAAAGTTGAAAATGACTGGCAATGCGATTGAACCTTAACCGGCCGTGAAATACCTGGACATGAAACTTGACTACCACCTATCACACATTAAATACATTAATGAGATTGCCGCTAAAATATATGGACTAATAAAAAAATATATATCCACTCATATGCAAAAATTTAGAAATGACACAAGAAAATAAAATATTATTATACAAAACTATAATCAGGCCCATTATGACATACGCTGCTCCTGCCTGGTGTATATACACCTTTGAAACGCTTACGTAGACTAAAGGAACTGCAAACATTAACTCGACGAATTGGCGACAAAATTTTACAGAACCCAGCTAAAATATAACGAATTAACCCGTGATATAGTGCATAATGGAATACCAGAAGTGCGCCTACACCAAAACACAAACTGCTTTATCAAAACTTAGCGTTAGGTAATTAGTGAGTAAGCAACAATAGCGTAAATGAGACATTGAGAATGAACACATAATAGAAAGTGCAAAGAAAATAACCAATATGATGTGAAACATAATTTTTCTCAAGTTTTTCGTAATACTTGTAGACAAAACGTTAACATTCACACCTTGAATAATGAATAAGTAAATATTATAAGCTCAACGCAAATACTTAAAATGTGAAACGCAGGAACCATACAACTATGAACAAACTTCATAAAAAATTATTATTAATTTTATTAAATACATAAATAAAAAGTTTACCTCGAGTAGGATTTGAGCCTGCGACCTATACTTTGCTAGAGTACCGCACTAATTGTAATCTCATTAAGTTTAGAATTTACATCAGTTCTACATACATAAAGACAAAATTTACATCGTTTGGGGCTTGAACATTGATGGCGCAGTTGGTTAGCGCGGTACTCTAGCAAAGTACAGGTCGTAGGTTCAAATCCTACTCAGTAAACTTTTATTTATGTATTTAATAAAATTAATAATAATTTTTAATTACATATTTACCTTTGAACTTATTCGTTCATAACAAAAACTTATAATAAACTTCATAAAAGCATATGTATAGTCTAGGTATTGTAAAATATTGTATATACTGTGTTGTTAATGATGATCCTGTAACTAAAATTTGTTTGATTTGATCTGGTCCTCGTCCGATCACCGAAGCTAAGCAACGTCGGGCGCGGTCAGTACTTGGATGGGTAACCACTTGGGAACACCGTATGCCGATGCCTTTTTTTTTTTAGTTTTATTGTATTGAGGATGTGACTACTTTGTTTAGTATTTTTATAAATTAGGTCATATCCAATTATTTTAAACAAATTATTAATGAATTAAAACATAGATCTTGGATTTAACAAAAATAGGTGTATCATGGTTGTTAAATTGATTTAAATATTTGACAAGACTAAAAGGTAGAAAGTAATACTATAAAAAAACAAACTTTTTTAAAAAGCACGCTGTTATTTACGGCTAGAAAGTGCACTAAAAGTGAGAATTGATTTATTCTTTGCACCAAAACGGATCAAACAACTAAAATACAAATCTGCTGATTATTGTCAAACACGATGTTGAATTACCTTTCAAGCTACATATACATATGCAATCGACTTTTTTCACTATCAAATCTACTTGGCCATTCGCCAAGATCGGCCATCATGTCTGGATGCCTGTCTGTGTTAATGTTAGTATCTACGATAACTCCAGAGCGAAAATACCTACGTACTCGAAATTTTGCATTTAAGCATTTTTCATTCGGCTTAGAGCTGATTAGATTTTTGGAGAAATTCAGCGGCGGAGAGGGGGGTTTATTAGGGGCAGTTTTTTGTTTTTATCAAATATTTCTAAAACAGCTGCATATTTCAAAGATATAAAAATATCTAGATATAGACCTTAAACATATCGATTAATTATGTTCTAAGCAAGTTTTTGATATAACTCGTAATTTGGCGGAAAAAAATTCCTAAGGTAGAATTTAAGTGTTAGTTAAAATTTTTTCATTATCTCAGTAACGATCAATTATAAGAAAAAGTTTAGTAGTATTTTTTAAAGAAAATTTAATTTTATACAAATTTTCTTTGTAAAGTTTTTTAATGTAAAGCGAAATAAATGTAATAATTATACAAATCTGATGGAAAATGCTTTTTTATACGTTTATATGTCTATTAATCTCTATCTGTCAAGAAGTTTTAAACGTCATTCTGACATGGATTACTGGTTTTTGTTTTTACAATGTTGCCTGTTTTCGTTATGAACATATAATAAAAGATTTGATATGTTATCAAAAAATTTATATCAAATTTTCTTTTAATTTAAGTTGTCTGTCACTGAAGTTTTAAACGCCTGTTTGAAATTATTGTTAGTTTGAAGGTCTTGTATGGTTCAACCAGATATTTTTTTATATTATTATACCTATTCTTACCGGTAAGGATAAATAAAAATGTTAATTTCTAATACAATTTATATACAATACTTTTCAATTTTTTAAAGTTATCGATCAAAGCTCAAAGTTTAAATTAAATTAAATCCAGAAATAGTAACTGTGAATACACATTTGTAATTTCTTAGTCGCCACGATGTCTAGCTTAGAAATTACTATCATAGTTCATTGTGTATTTTAAATATAGCTTATTGAAGTTATAAATATATTGAAGATGTAATTTCATTTGTTTATTACTGATAATTAACTAACCGGAAATTGCTTTTAGAAGCGATTATTTAATAAAAGTTATACTATAAAAATTGATCAATATATTTTGACTGGTTTAAATTGGAAAAAAAAACTATCAAGTTTTATAGTTTGGCAGTTTCTGTTCGAGAACATCTGATTACAATACTGAAACAGGAACAAATTTTCTATTGGAAAATGAAACACGAGTTTACGTTTCTTCGTTGAAGATTTATTACACGTAAATAAATCCATCTAAAGTTTAATTAAATTCAAACAAAATGTCTACGTGCAAAAGCCATAGTATGATGCGATACTAGAATTTATAGCTGGTTTTTGATTGTGCACATAAATTGATAGTTCAACAAGTTCAAAATTTACGATTTTGTTTTATACTATATCTATGCTAATAAAAATAATTGCACTTCTAAAATGATTTAAATTTCAGATCAATTGGATTATAAAATAGTATTGCTTCACTAAATGCGATGTGAAAGGACACAATGTTTCTAAAATCATAAAACTTGATAATCTTTTTCAACTCATAACCTCAATGTTTTATAATCAATAACAACTTTATTTTTCAATAATTTCGCATAAAAAAGTTTATAAGCTCAACTATTATGAAATAGGAAACGATCAAGGTTAAGTACGTGAGTAGACAGGCCTTCTGCAATGTTTTAATGAATGAATGAATAATCTTGTCACTAACTAATAATTTTTCTATATGAGCAATAAACTATTCGTTATAGTAATATTTGATACTTATTTACTTTTATAAGGCTAATCTCAGCAATATAAATCAAATAAAAATTATTTCTTTGCGCACACAAAAAAAGGTAATGATGTCGTTTTAATAAAATATTTTTTTTATTACAGGTTTGGTTTCAAAATAGAAGAGCAAAATGGCGTAAAAAAGAACACACAAAGAAAGGACCAGGACGACCTGCACACAATGCGCATCCCCAATCCTGTTCTGGCGAGCCTATTCCACCCCAAGAACTAAAAGCTCGTGAACGGGCACGTCGTCGAAAAAAGCTTCAAAAAGCTTTAGAAAGACAAGCCCGCAAACTGCGTGCTAAGGGTATATCCGTCGACTTAGTTGCTCTTAAACGTGAATATTTGAGTCAAAGAGGAGCAGCTGAAACGTTGGACAGTGATAGTGATATAGATGTAGTGGGAGATTCGGGGGCGGAAACTGAAAGCTTAAAAGCTTCCGAACTAGGGTATGTTATTCCGGTTACAGAAGCTGGGGTGGACCTCACCGCAGGACCACCCGATGAAAAAATGAGAAGGGCGAATCCTTTTAGTATAGAATCATTACTGAACACTTGAAGTTCTGTGCGGAGCTAAACGGTGCAATAATTTGTATAAAAAATTGTATTATTATTTATATTGGTCTGAATCATAAATTTTTCTGTATATAAATTTACAGATCCATAACCTTTATTGAATTATGGAAAACTGACATTTTCATAACGTTTTTAGTCTGTTCTCTACTTTCTCCGTACATTTGTATTGATTCCATTTGACGTAGTGCATTAAATTACAGGCTTTCGAAACCTTATTTTTTCTAGTTGTTTCATAAACCAATTTCATAAAAAAATTATTTTATTGTAATATACCTATCTTTAACATTTACTTTGTCAGTATAATAACTTTAATTCTCATAATTATTATAAAAAATGTGATTTACGTTTCGCTTGTACACTTCATTAATTACTTTCAAATTTTAACTATTTTGCTTTAAGGATAATTAATGTAATATGTATTTTGATAGTAATAATTATACTTTTGCCTCGCTCTGAAACTTCCGCTTATTTTGTAGATACAGTTTGTTAGCAAAAGCTGCAGCTAATTGACCTTGTAATAAGTTATTTCATTGATTAGTATGTTCCATTATCTTATCGTACCTACAGTTAGCTATATACTCTGTAGATTTTGAACTTTATTTCAATTGTTCGTTAATAAAACCTATCTAATTTTAAACACAAAATTGAAAGCACAATGTGTTGTATACATAAACATATCAAACGGCTCTTATAAAAATAAGTGATTTATGTGGTTTACAATTTTAGTGTTATTAATGATAAAAAAAAAAGTAACAGAAAGTGGAGAGCATATAAGTAACAATGATAATCATATCATGCACTAGCATTTTAAAACAATTTAAAAAATATGATTCAGCCCATATGCAATTTTACAACATTAAATTGTATTTTTGATGTTTTAAGGACAAAGATGTACATAAAAATCCTTGTAAATATATCCTTTCGCATAATTCCATCTAATATATTTATTATTTAATAGATACTATTTAAATAAAAGAACTAGTTCAGCAATACAATTTCAAATTTGTTAGGCTAGTGTTATTTAATTGTATGTGCATGTACCTACGTACTATTTTAGTTAAGTCTTCACTTTGACTTTAATAACAATATATTTAGTAATAAGTAATTGATATTTAATTACCTATTAACACTAAATAGTTTGAGATACATTTCTAAAAATTACAACGAATTTTTATAACTAAATGTATTGTTATTAGTTTCAAATTGTGCCCTCAGTGATCTACATAATTACTATTATATCAAGAACAAAAAATACATTATTTATTCAAAGTATTGTGTGGTTTTATTTCGAATATATTGACATTATGCAAGTTATACCGGAAAGATATGAAGTAACCTTATTAACTGACCTTTCCCTTAATCAATAATCACTTTAGCCGAAAATGAATTTAGCAATAAGTGTGGAATAAATAATTTTTAGTAATTAAGTAAATTTATATTAGTTAAAAAATATAAATTGAATAAATTAAATCAAAACAGATCTGTTCCTAGCATGATAAAGTTTTATCAATTTAAAGATTAATCTTTGAACATTGATTTATTTAATTACATGCATTTTATTGATTTTACTTTGGAAAAGTGTATGATTTTAGCACTGAACGTAACTCTAGAGTGATTTCATGTCCAAATTTTGTTTTTTATAACTTCACTGCAATTAAATTAAATTACTGTATATTTTTTTTTATTAAAAATAGTCTTGTTTGGGATAAATACGATAATAAGTTTTGTAAAAAAATTGCACCATGGACGTATTTCATACTGTTTCAATCTAGTATTATACCATTTACCATTAATGTAATTAATGTGTAACTCCGTGCAGTGCCGGATTTAGGTGTTTTCCGCTTTACGCATCAAATTATACCCGCCTTTTAATTAGAGTATTTATGGTTATAACCTAGTATCTACTATACGTCAACGTCATACCTAGGAATCTAATTTTTACGCTAAATGGTATAAATTGTAGCCCAAGATCATTTATTATTTACAAAACACATTTTAAAATAATAAAACTTTGTTTTCGACGTATTTTTTTGCAGCAAAGTCTGTAATCAGTTTATCATAATTTAAATTTTCAGTTAAATGAGTGCGCGCCGTCCACGTGTTGAACGTGTAGCGAACACAGGCGCCAGAGGCCAATATCGCCTTATTTTATTATAACTTATTTATGATCTCAGTAATTATTCTTGTTCTAACAGATAGTTCGTATAGTCGGTTAATATCATGTATACAGTGGACTCTTCATATTAAATCGCCGATGGATATATAGCCGCGGGGCGGAGCGCTTGCAGACGCAGGCGGAAATTTGTTCACGCACGAATTTACAAAATGAAGCGCAAGCGTTCTAACTCGTTTAGTCTTGTTAAAATGCATTAGTACTTGAAATCGTCTATAATTGAACAAACATATTATTTGCTTCATTCTCCTTCAGCAAGCAGTACTGCACTAGTAGAATTTATTACCTTGTATTTTTAAATATTTGTGAGTGAATGTGAATTTAAGAATATCAAGAACATTAAAGATTAAAGGTAAGCTATTTTGCATTTAAAATAAACATACATAATAACAATACGCATTTCCCAATAGGGTAGATCATGTTTGTAAAATCTAGAAAAAGTAATAAAAGCGAAATTATTCGAAAATGTTACTTCATACTTTCCTATAATTAAATCAAAACTAGCAAATAACGCAAACAAGACTTTTGGTAATAGAATAATTACATTTATAATTTATTGAATATTTTATTTAGATGTCTCAAGAAAGAAAGAAAGAAACTCTCCGGGCATCAAAATTTAATTAATAAAAAAACGCCAAGAAGAACAAGAGAAAAATGCTTCAAGATTAACACAGTATTTCACGAAACAAACGACCAGAACTGACCAAGATTATCCGCCAGATTCAATTCAGGAATCAGTACCCGGTTGCAGTGTAGATGAATTCAAAATACAAAGTCAGCCAGGACCAACTCCCAGTGAAGATAATCAAATCGTTGAAGAAATTAGCCCTGTTTTTGGATCTGGGGACTATACTGAAGAGACAGGTACAGATACAATAAATAAATGTGCATTTGATGACCCTGGGCTTTGGCCGGAACCAATATCTCACATATCTAGGCAAGCTATTATAAAAACGGGTCCTAAACAAATAAAAACTTTAATTTTCCGCGCGATTTGTTGGGTCGAAAATTTTCTGAAAGTTACTATAAGAGAAACTTAAAAATGGTGAAGAATGTAATAGAAATTGGTTGATTTACTCAATTACGAAAAATAATGTTTATTGCTTTTGTTGTAAACTTTTCGAACCTTCTCAGCAAAATAGATTTATTCAGGGATTTAATGACTGGCATCATATAGCAATGTACCTGAACCGCCATGAAAAACTTCCACTCACTTTACTAACTACAAAAATGGACAGAGTTGCTTCTATCGTTCAAAAATAAAACTACTGTTGATTATTTACAGCAAACAATATTAGACATTGAAAGTAAACGATGGTATGAAGTAATAAATCGAATAAATTATGTAATTCAATTTTTATGTAAACAAAATTTAGCACTTCGAGGCAAAAGCAATAATCTTTACAATCGCAACAATGGTAATTTTTAAAATGTATTGAAATGCTAGAAAAGTTTGATCCTATTATATCGGAACACACACGACGTATAAATAGCGATTCTGAATTTCACAAAATGCCAACATATCTAGGAGACAAAATCCAAAATGAAATACTTTCCTTAATGGCTTTTAATATTACAAATCATATTATAAATTTATGTCGACAAAATAAATATTTTTCAATAATATTAGATTGCACTCGGATGTTTCTCATATTGAGCAAATAAGTGTAATAATTCGATTCTTTCATTTCAATTTAGCATTATCCAATTTTAGATGTTACAGGGTTGGATTAACAACATTTCTTATTGATCTATTAAAAACATTAAATTTAGACATAAATAATATAAGAGGCCAAGGCTATGATAATGGCTCTAACATGCGCGAAAAATAATGGCCTATAAAAGAATTTTAGATTTGAACCCGAGCTTTTTATGTTCCTTGTGAATCACAGCCTGAATCTAATTGTAAATGATGCCGCTAATATCAACCATGAAACAATAAATTTTTTAATATAATACAAGAATTATACAAATTTTTCTCAGCGTCTACTAATCGATGGAATTTCTTAATCAAGCATGTTACTAATTTAACTTTAAAGCCCTTATCCGAAACACGCTGGTCAAGTAGAATTGATGCCATAAAGCCTCTCTATAAATATTTATCAGAAGTTTTGATGCATTATTTGAAATTTGCAATGACCACAAAGTCGACGAACAATCTAAATACCAAGCAAAATGTCTGGAGAAAAATTTCTGCATTTACATTTATTTGCTCCGTTAAAGTGTGGTATGATATTTTAAATCAAGTAAATTTTGTGAGTAAAATGCTTCAATCTCAAATTACAAATTTGCAACTTGCTTTGGTGCATTAAACAAACTAAATACATTTTTAACTAATTATCGATCGGATGCTAATTTTGCAGAAATTGTTGAAAGTTCAAATTAATTGCAGAAAAGTTTGACATAAAAACTGAATTTCGTAGTGCGAGGCCATTAAGACGACGTAAAAATCTACTCAATTTGATTATGAACATGAAGATCAACCTATAGTAAATCCTGAAAATTCATTCAAAGTAAATTTTATTTCTGTATAATAGATCAAACTTTAATTTCGTTACAAGACAGATTTTCTTTATTAAAAGAACATAGGTATGGATTCATTCAAATTTTTATATTCATTAGATAATTTACAAAATAAAGAATACCTATTATCTTGCTGCAAAAATTACAAGGAAATTAACTCATGAAAATCAGTCCGATATTGACGCAGATGATTTATGTGAAGAAATTTTACAATGTCAAGTATTTATTACGAATTCAAAAAGATATATCCCAAATAATTCAGTATATTTATTCAAATGATTTAGTAGGAGTTTTTCCAAATTTTACTGTAGCACTCCGTATTCTTTTATCATTACCTGTGTCAGTTGCGTAACTCAGGTTTTTTCGAAATTAAAAATCATAAAGAGTTATTTACGCTCCACAATGGCGCAAAATAGATTATCTGATCTCGCAATAATTTCAATTGAGTCTGACATACTGGATAAACTTGATATTCATGATATTATCCAAACTTTTCTTTGCTAAAAGCTAGGAAAGTAAAATTTATTTAATGACTTATTTACATTGTTTGTAATTTCAATATGTCATTATGTTTATATTATAAATATTATATTTACATTTATTATTGTTGTTTATCTGTTTTCTTGTGTTTGTAATTTGTATTTTAAATAAAAAGTTTACAGACTATTTCAATCTTTGTGTGTTTTGATTTCAATGCGTTAAGAATATAACAAAAACAGTCATTTAAATGTCCCTAAACATAAGCCTAAAAATTATAGTATTTCAAATTAATTATTCATTATTTTTATTCATGTCGTATTACTTAAAAATGCTACTAGAGAATTAAAATTAAGTGTCCGAACCTATAGTTGTTGGGGCTCTTATCACCTAGGCATGCAAAATATTTATAATATTAGTTTTAGATACAAATGTTTTAATTAATGGGGCGCCATCAAAATTTTGACACAGGCGCACATGCTCTGGCGACCCCTGAGTTAAATCATTTGCATAATCAAAATCGTCAATGAATTTAACCGATTTTCTTCCATACTTGACCGTAAATAAGTTTTAAGTCGTTTTAAAGTAGAAAATAACTGTTCAGCTGAACATCAGCTTGATTTGGAAAAAATTCGTAACACAATTTCTGTATTTGGAAACACTGTAGATTTTGGGATCGAATTAAATATAATAAGTCGGATATTTACCATTTTCTATTTATATGATGCAGCTCTTTTTTCTAGTTCCATCACAACTCGATCCAAAATAGCATAAGATATCTCAGTTCTTAATTTTTCTTTTCCACCATCTCGGCTTTCATCTGAAAAGAGTTTTCGTTTTCGACCTCGTTGCTACTCATCTTTATATGATTCTTCTGCAAGCTTTTTTGGCTTGTTAAGTTGTAAACATGTCTTCAGATCTTAAGGACTTTACAAACCGAATTAAAGAGGAAAAGAGCTGCGTTATATCGCCGGTATCGATAGCAACAGTTTGAAGAGTGAAGACTTTTATTGGTTTTGTGAGAACGTTCTAACATTTCCCAAAATACACTCATAAAGACGCATTCGAAACGGTGCAGTTGTCATTTTATTCCAGTTGCTTCTGTACGTGTGGTTGGCTTTTCAGATAAATTTTCCACGATTTCTGTTAAAGTTTGCAAATAATCACAAAAACTAATTACGGAATCATGTCGTGAAGACCAACGTGTCCCATCAACTCATTTTGGAACTTAATAAATGTTGCAAAGCATCGAAAAATGTAACAGCTTCTTTAACATATTCCGCTGCACACCGCTACTAAATTCAAAGAGTGTGATGCGCAAGGAAGATAGTAAGCAAGTGGATTGCGTTTCATAATGCGAGATTGCAAGCCAGTGTAAACCCCTGACATGTTACTAGCGTTGTCAAACCGTTGAACACGACAATTTATTAATTCTATATTAAGATCCTCCAATTTTGATAATAACGCATTTTCTATTTGTTTTGATTTATGACCCACGTTCGGAAAATCCAATGAACCGCTCTGCAGGTTTATCTGAACATATCGTATAATGAGGATAATATAATTGAATGGGCAATGTCAGGTGTAGAATCGACAATAGTGCTGTAATTTTTTGAATTATGAATTTCTCGAATTACGTAATTTAAATCTTCTCGTGACACCAATTCAATAAATTCATTACAGATTGTTGACGATAAATAAGACGATTTCCCACTACCAGGGTATCCACATTCTGATATGTGTTTTGATAAAAGGGGGTCGAAATCTGAGATAAGTTCTAAACACATCATGTAATTTCAATTTTTTAGAGTCCCAAACTTTTCTACGCTTCCCCTAAAAGCTAAACAACTTTTTTACTACAGCAGTTACCCCTTGCAATACATTTTTCCAATACTCAGCTTGACTTTTAATTTGTTCACAAAGTAATTAGTCTATTTTGTCCGTACCAGCTCTATTTTTTCTATGTAATAATAAAATCTGACATTTGGAGTGTTCGAGATATACTTTGTGAAGATTTAATATTCTATTTACGTTGCACCAGTCATTGATACCTTCTGTTGCTATTTTTGAAGTTCCACCAAAAAGACGGCATGGGATACAAAATAACTTCTGTTTCGAAGAAGAGTACGTTAAAAATTTTCGTAACTGTTCTTCACCATTTTTTAAGTTTCGACGAAACACACTTTTATTCAAGGAATGCTGAACCATACCTTTAGGATTGCTTGCTTCAATAGGTTTTGTTATCGTTGCTGAAAAATCATCGAATATGTGCTGATTGATATCTTGGGATAATAAATAATCAATACTTTAACTATTTAACTGTATCCTCTTGCTGCTCACCGAAAACCGAAAATGTACATTGAGCATCTTTTGAAGAACCTGGCTGAGGATCAATATAATCTGTTCTTAGCCCATAATTACTACCACTACCACTAGGAGCACTGACACTTTCAGTTGAAACATGCACACTTAAAACAGCGTCAGTATCATCATTGTCTAAGATAGTTCTAATGCTATAAGTAACATCGGGTTTTTGGGCATATACAAAGTCGGTTCAGATTGAGGTTTTGCAGGCGCTTGTACACTGAAATAGTGTTCTAGTCTTTCAGTTTTATTCAAACAATTTTCTTGTTATTTGCGTTTTTCATCAGCAAGTTTTTTATACTGCGCACCACTTATTTTTTTCCGATGTTCACTCATTATTGAACTTAAAAATTGAAAAAACTAAAATAGTGTTACATTTTTAATAACGATGGGAACTTTACGTAACTTATTTAATACAAACACAAAAGTTAACACAAAAATCTTATGCACTACGAATAACGATTAGACACAGAACTATAAATAATTAACATTTAAGCTTTTAATTTATCTCAGTACAATTCTAATTTGTATTCAATGCTATACGACGACTAAATTCGGAATCCTCTCTGGATCGGTCCCTTATACAGGGTGTCTAGAATCTACCCACGTTCTGTGCCTATCTTTGTTATTATAAGACATACAGAGTCGGTTAAATTAGCAAAGTTGGGCAGAATTACATGATAATTCAAATACAGACAAGAAAATTCAACACTGTTGCCAACTTTCTAGGATATCTGAAAATAATTAAAAATCGTCCAAATTTTCAATCGGCTATATCTTTTTTAATATCCAAAACACGAAAAAGTTATAAGCGAGACTTTTGATAGCTATTTTTACGCAAAATGGAAAAATGCGAATAAAAGTTTTTTTAGTAATTATTTTTCGAACTACAACCCAAACATGCATTTTTTTAAATAGCAACTGTAGGTGGTTATGGACTCATTCAATGGTTTATTCTTTTCTGATTTCAAACATGTATAGCCTTGTATGTTTAGTATTATTAGTTAACTCACAGTTTTCAAAAATTTGTAATTATAGTATTTACTAAACAAATGCAATTTTAGGCGTGGTCTGCTGTGACAATTAAAAACAAAACTCTACATTGATTGACTGTCAAATAGTAGATATTGAATTATTTGTTGTAAGCAGTTGTAGTTCGTACTTAAATAGTGAATATTAATTTATTAATGGCTTATTCTTCTGAAGAAAGGAATGATATGCTTTTTTGCTATTACGTGTCTAACAGAGATGCTAATGCTGCTTCGGAATTATATCTTCAAATTTATATGGAAAGAAGACAGCCCGATGTGAGATTATTTACCAAACTCGTATCGAATTTAAAAAATATGGGGCTTTTACTAAACCTCAAAATTTTAAAATTAATGTTAATACAGAAACAGAAGAACGTGTTTTAAATTACGTCGAATTTAAACCTATTACATCTCTTCGTGAAATTGCGAACGAGTGCAACACTTCCAAAGATGAAGCCCACGTTATTTTGAAACAAAATAATTTTAAGACACATCATTTTCATATAGGAAATACATTGTATGTTGAAGATTATTAGAAATGATTACGTTTTTTTACATGGTTGATTAATGAAAGTGGAGCAAACAATCAATTCTCTAAAACCATTCTTTTTACCGATGTAGCAAAATTTACAAACAACGGCATCTTCAATAGAAAAAATCATATCCAATGGTCCCAAGAAAATCCTCATATTACTATTGAGAGGAGAGATCAATATGATTTGTCAGTAAACGTTTGGTGCTGTATTATTGGTAAAAACATCCTTGGGCCGTTTTTATGAATACAATTTAAGTTCCGAAAGATATCTAACGTTTTTACGGAACGAATTTGAACACATTTTGGACGACCTTCCGTTGAACGTAATTCAACACGATGGGGCACCAGCACACTATGGATTACTTGTGTGTAACTATTTACAGGAACGTTTTAATAATTAGATAGGAAATCCAATAGCTTGGCCACCGCGATCTCCAGACTTAACCCTCCTGGACTTATTCTTATGGTGTGCAATTAAAGATAAAGTGTACCGAGTAAAACCTGGAATCTACACGATATTTAAAAAATAAAATTCGTATTGCTATACAACATATTAGAAACCAAAGCTTATTAAAAGTTCAAAACAAAGTTACAAAACCATGTCAAATATGTGTTCAAAATAATGGAGGGCATTTTGAAGCATTTCTATGACTGTGTTATCTGTTTATATTTTTTTGCTGTTACTATTCGTTGTAAGTTAAATTTACTTAGAACTTTTTTATTTTGATAATGTAGTACATTATTTCTTGTTGTTTCCACAAATTTAGTAGTAGAATATGAGCTTATTTTGTTATTTAAATGTTCACGGCACACTTTAATTTAGACATAAATAATATAAGAGGCCAAGGCTATGATAATGGCTCTAACATGCGCGGCAAAAATAATGGCCTATAAAAAGAATTTTAGATTTGAACCCGCGAGCTTTTTATGTTCCTTGTGCGAATCACAGCCTGAATCTAATTGTAAATGATGCCGCTAATATCAACCATGAAACAATAAATTTTTTAATATAATACAAGAATTATACAAATTTTTCTCAGCGTCTACTAATCGATGGAATTTCTTAATCAAGCATGTTACTAATTTAACTTTAAAGCCCTTATCCGAAACACGCTGGTCAAGTAGAATTGATGCCATAAAGCCTCTCTATAAATATTTATCAGAAGTTTTGATGCATTATTTGAAATTTGCAATGACCACACAAGAGTCGACGAACAATCTAAATACCAAGCAAAATGTCTGGGAGAAAATTTCTGCATTTACATTTATTTGCTCCGTTAAAGTGTGGTATGATATTTTAAATCAAGTAAATTTTGTGAGTAAAATGCTTCAATCTCAAATTACAAATTTGCAACTTGCTTTGGTGCATTAAACAAACTAAATACATTTTTAACTAATTATCGATCGGATGCTAATTTTGCAGAAATTGTTGAAAGTTCAAATTAATTGCAGAAAAGTTTGACATAAAACTGAATTTCGTAGTGCGAGGCCATTAAGACGACGTAAAAATCTACTCAATTTGATTATGAACATGAAGATCAACCTATAGTAAATCCTGAAAATTCATTCAAAGTAAATTTTATTTCTGTATAATAGATCAAACTTTAATTTCGTTACAAGACAGATTTTCTTTATTAAAAGAACATAGGTATGGATTCATTCAAATTTTTATATTCATTAGATAATTTACAAAATAAAGAATACCTATTATCTTGCTGCAAAAATTACAAGCGAAATTAACTCATGAAAATCAGTCCGATATTGACGCAGATGATTTATGTGAAGAAATTTTACAATGTCAAGTATTTATTACGAATTCAAAAAGATATATCCCAAATAATTCAGTATATTTATTCAAATGATTTAGTAGGAGTTTTTCCAAATTTTACTGTAGCACTCCGTATTCTTTTATCATTACCTGTGTCAGTTGATCGCGAGCGGTCTTTTCGAAATTAAAAATCATAAAGAGTTATTTACGCTCCACAATGGCGCAAAATAGATTATCAGATCTCGCAATAATTTCAATTGAGTCTGACATACTGGATAAACTTGATATTCATGATATTATCCAAACTTTTTCTTTGCTAAAAGCTAGGAAAGTAAAATTTATTTAATGACTTATTTACATTGTTTGTATTTAATATGTATTATGTTTATATTATAAATATTATATTTTTCATTTATTATTGTTGTTTATCTGTTTTCTTGTGTTTGTAATATTGTATTTTAAATAAAAAAGTTTACACAGACTATTTCAATCTTTGTGTGTTTTTTATTTCAATGCGTTAAGAATATAACAAAAACAGTCATTTAAATGTCCCTAAACATAAGCCTAAAAATTATAGTATTTCAAATTAATTATTCATTATTTTTTTATTCATGTCGTATTACTTAAAAATGCTACTAGAGAATTAAAATTAGTGTCCGAACCTATAGTTGTTGGGGCTCTTATCACCTAGGCATGCAAAATATTTATAATATTAGTTTTGATACAAATGTTTTTAATTAATGGGGCGCCATCAAAATTTTGACACAGGCGCCACATGCTCCTGACGCGCCCCTGAGTTAAATCACTTTCTATAATCAAAATCGTCAATGAATTTAACCGATTTTCTTCCATACTTGACCGTAAATAAGTTTTAAGTCGTTTTAAAGTAGAAAATAACTGTTCAGCTGAACATACAGCTGCCATTGGCACAAAAATTCGTAACACAATTTCTGTATTTGGAAACACTGTAGATTTTGGGATCGAATTAAATATAATAAGTCGGATATTTACCATTTTCTATTTATATGTTGCAGCTCTTTCTCTAGTTCCATCACAACTCGATCCAAAATGGCATAAGGTATCTCAGTACTTAATTTTTCTTTTCCAGTTAGAGTAATTTCACCATCTCGGCTTTCATCTGAAAAGAGTTTTCGTTTTCGACTTCGTTGATGTTCATCTTTATATAATTCTTCTACAAAATTTTTGGTTTGTTAAGTTGTAAACAAGTCTTCAGATCTTAAGGACTTTACAAACCGAATTAAAGAGGAAAAGAGCTGCGTTATATCGCCGGTATCGATAGCAACAGTTTGAAGAGTGAAGACTTTTATTGGTTTTGTGAGAACGTTCTAACATTTCCCAATATACACTCATAAAGACGCTTCGAAACGGTGCAGTTGTCATTTTATTCCAGTTGCTTCTGTACGTGTAGTTGGCTTTTCAGATAAATTTTCCACGATTTCTGTTAAAGTTTGCAAATAATCACAAAAACTAATTACGGAATCATGTCGTGAAGACCAACGTGTCCCATCAACTCATTTTGGAACTTAATAAATGTTGCAAAGCATCGAAAAATGTAACAGCTTCTTTAACATATTCCGCTGCACACCGCTACTAAATTCAAAGAGTGTGATGCGCAAGGAAGATAGTAAGCAAGTGGATTGCGTTTCATAATGCGAGATTGCAAGCCAGTGTAAACCCCTGACATGTTACTAGCGTTGTCAAACCGTTGAACACGACAATTTATTAATTCTATATTAAGATCCTCCAATTTTGATAATAACGCATTTTCTATTTGTTCTGATTTATGACCCACGTTCGGCAAAAATCCAATGAACCGCTCTGCAGGTTTATCTGAACATATCGTATAATGATGGATAATATAATTGAATGGGCAATGTCAGGTGTAGAATCGACAATAGTGCTGTAATTTTTTGAATTATGAATTTCTCGAATTACGTAATTTAAATCTTCTCGTGACACCAATTCAATAAATTCATTACAGATTGTTGACGATAAATAAGACGATTTCCCACTACCAGGGTATCCACATTCTGATATGTGTTTTGATAAAAGGGGGTCGAAATCTGAGATAAGTTCTAAACACATCATGTAATTTCAATTTTTTAGAGTCCCAAACTTTTCTACGCTTCCCCTAAAAGCTAAACAACTTTTTTACTACAGCAGTTACCTTGCAATACATTTTTCCAATACGCAGCTTGACTTTTAATTTGTTCACAAAGTAATTAGTTTCGTCTGTCCGTACCAGCACTATTTTTCTATGTAATAATAAAATCTGACGTTTGGAGTGTTCGAGAAAAACTTTGTGAAGATTTAATATTCTATTTACATTGCACCAGTCATTGATACCTTCTGTTGCTATTTTTGAAGTTCCACCAAAAGACTGCATGGGATACAAAATAACTAATGTTTCGAAGAAGAGTACGTTAAAATTTTCGTAACTGTTCTTCACCATTTTTAAGTTTCGACAAAACACACTTTTATTCAGGAATGCTGAACCATACCTTTAGATTGCTTGCTTCAACAGGTTTTGTTATCGTTGCTGAAAAATCATCAAATATGTGCTGATTGATTTCTTGAGATAATAAATAATCAATACTTTGACTATTTAACTGTATCCGTTCAGAGGAATCGTCACTTACATGCACTTGCTCTTGCTGCTCACCCAAAACCGAAAATGTACATTGAGCATCTTTTGAAGAACCTGGCTGAGGATCAATATAATCTGTTCTTAGCCCATAATTACTACCACTAGGAGCACTAATACTTTCAGTTGAAACATGCACACTTAAAACAGCGTCAGTATCATCATTGTCTAAGATAGTTCTAATGCTATAAGTAACATCGGGTTTTCGGGCATTTACAAGGTCGGTTCAGATTGAGGTTTTGCAGGCGCTTGTAAACTGAAATAGTGTTCTAGTCTTTAGTTTTATTCAAACAATTTTCTTGTTATTTGCGTTTTCATCAGCAAGTTTTTATACTGCGCACCACTTAATTCTTTCCGATGTTCACTCATTATTGAACTTAAAAATTAAAAAAAGTAGTGTTACGTTTTAATAACGATGGAAACTTTACGTAACTTATTTAATACAAACACAATAGTTAACACAAAAATCTTCTGCACTACGAATAACGATTAAACAGAACTATAAATAATTAACACCTGAGCTATTAATTTTCTCAGTACAATTTTAATTTGTATGCAATGCTACATGACGACTAAATTCGGAATCCTCTCTCGATCGTTCCTTTTTTACAGGGTGTCTAGAATCTATCCACGTTCTGTGGCTATTTTGTTATTATAAGAGATACAGAGTCGGTTAAATTAGCAAAGTTGGGCAGAATTACATGATAATTCAAATACAGACAAGAAAATTTAACATTGTTGCCAACTTTCTAAGAGATCTGAAAATAACTAAAATCGTCCTAATTTTCAATCGGCTATATCTTTTTAATATTCAAAACACGAAAAGTTATAAGAGACTTTCGATAGCTATTTTACGCAAAATGGAAAATGTGAATAAAAATATTTTTAGTAATTATTTTTCAAGCTACAACCCAAACATACGTTTTTTTAAATAGCAACTGTAGGTGGTTCTGAACTCATTCGATTGCTTATTCTTTCTGATTTCAAAATGTATAGCTTTGTATATTTAGTATCATTAGTTAACTCACAGATTTCAAAAATTTGTGTAATTATAGTATTTACTGAACAAATGCAATGTTTGCCGTGGTGTGCTGTGACAATTAAAACAAAACCCTGCATTGATTGACTGCTAAATAGTAGATATTGAATTATTTGTTGTAACCAGTTGTATTTCTTACTTAAATAGTGAATATTAATTTATTAATGGCTTATTCTTCTGAAGAAAGAAATGATATGCTTTTTGCTATTACGTGTCTAACAGAGATGCCAATGCTGCTTATCTTAAAATTATATGGAAAGAAGATAGCCGATGTGAGATTATTTGCCAAACTCGAATCGAATTTAAAAAATATGGGGCTTTTACTAAACCTCAAAATTTTAAAATTAATGTTAACACAGAAACAGAAGAACGTGTTTTAAATTACGTCGAATTTAAACCTACTACATCTCTTCGTGAAATTGCCAACGATGAAGCCCACGTTATTTTGAAATAAAATAATTTTAAGATACATCATTTTCATATAGGAAATACATGGTATGTTGAAGATTATCAGAAATGATTACGATTTTCTACATGGTTGATTAATGAATGTCGAGCAAACAATCAATTCTCGAAAACCAACGAACGAATTTGAACAAATTTTGGACGACCTTCCGTTGAACGTAATTTAACACGATGGGGCACCAGGACACAATGGATTAGTTGTGTAACTATTTACAGGAACGTTTTAATAATTAGATAGGAAATCGAGGTCCAATAGCTTGGCGCCGTGATCTCAGACTTAACCCCTGGACTTTTTCTGTGTAATGAGAGATAAAGTGTACTGTTAATCTACACGATTTAAAAATAAGGGTTTCGGAAAAGTTACCGCCAACAATTCACCGACAGCAATTCACGACAACAAATCACCGAAAGTAAATTCACCGTCACAACAATTCACCGAAACAACAATTAACCGAAATCAACATTCACCGAAACAAAAATTCATCGCTCATAATAAGAATAATTATTAGATATTTTAATTATCTTCAATAGAATCTTAACAAAATATATTACAGTAACACACTAATTTTGTTTTCTAATTAGTTAAAAATAACTTACCTCCTGTTATTCGATTTTGATTTACCTTTAATTAATTCTTTAATTAATATAGGATTTACTCAGCGTGTCAAGTCTCTTGTTGATCAGTATAATCCTGGCAACATACTTGACTACATTAGAGGATAGCCCATAACATATCTTATTAATTTTGCTTATATTATGTTTATTATTTTGTCGATGTTTTAATAATTATGTCAAATATATATATTTGCCTTACTTTTGACGATGATTTTTATTAATAAATTGTATTTTTATACACTGATATTTTCTTTATTATTATATTTATTATTACACAATGAAAGTGGGCTACCATTAAAGTTAAGCATATTTACCCAAGTACTATCTGGTGGTTATAGATAAGTTACTTTTCACTAATTAGTTAAATAATAATTTTTTTCCGGAGGATGTTGGTTTCGTGAATTGTTTCGGTGAATTGTTGTGGCGGTGAATTTACTTGGTGAATTGTTGTCGGTGAATTGTTGGTGAATTTTCCTAGATCCAAAATAAAATTCGTATTGCTATACAACAAATTAGAACCAAAGTTTATTAAAAGTTCAAAACGAAACTTTAAAACGATATCAAATGTGTGTTCAAAATAATGGAGGGCATTTTGAAGCACTTCTATGATTGTGTTACTTGTTTATATTTCTGCTGTTACTCTTCGTTGTAAGTTAAATTTATTTAAAACTTTTTTATTTTGATAATGTAGTACATTATTTCTTGTTGTTTCCACAAATTTAGTAGTAGAATATGAGCTTATTTTGTTATTTGAATGTTCACGTCACACTTTAATTTGTTTAATAATTATAATTACCTTTTTTTTAAATTGTGAGTTAACTAATAATATGACACATAGAAATCTATACATTTTGGAATCAGAAAAAATAAGCCATCGAGTGAGTCCATAGCCACCTATAGTTTCCAATTTAAAAAAATTTATGTTGGTCCAAATAATTACTAAAAAAATTTTTATTCGCATTTTCCCATTTTGCGTAAATATAGCTATCAACAGTCTCTTATAACTTTTTCGTATTTTGAATATTAAAAAAGATATAGCCGGTTGAAAATTTGAACGATTTTTAGTTATTTTCACCAATCGTAGAAAGTTGGCAGCAATGTTGAATTTTCTTATGGGTATTTGATGTATCATGTAATTCTGCCCAACTTTGCTAAATTAACCGACTCTGTATGTCTTATAATAACAAAGATATCTATAGAACGTGGATAGAATATTCTAGATGCTGAGTAACTCATCTCTATACGACTGAATAGACGATAACGGCACGCTTTGATATTTACAGCGTTTCTTGTCGCATATGTAGGAGCGTTACAAAAGTGATACCATTGAATAAAGAAAGCTATTCTTTATTCAATGAGTGATTCAAATTGTAAGCGTACAAGGTAACGAACGGTACAACGTACAACTAAATAAGGATCAGAATATAATGTACTTACTGAATCAAAATAAAAAGAAATCTTTGACTGCAGAAACTGTGGTTCGGATTAATAAAATAAGAATATTAACTATTCAGGGTACCTCAACATAGTCGACACTGTATCGTCTCAATACAATGCAATGCGGCAGTCTCCAGTCGGTTGTTGGGTCGGATGCTTTTCACGTTTGAAACCAAACCAAACAAGAAAAAACAGCTCAAACATTTTGGTTGGTAATGACTACATTCATAAAAATTGTCAGATTGTTTTGGAAAGGTTTACGTGTGTGTGTGTGTGTGTGTGTGTGTGTGTGTGTGTGTGTGTGTGTGTGTGGTGTGCGTGTGCGTGTGCGTGTGCGTGTGCGTGTGCGTGTGCGTGTGCGTGTGCGTGTGCGTGTGCGTGTGCGTGTGCGTGTGGGTGGTGTGCGTGCGTGCGTGCGTGGAGCGTGAGCGTGGTGAGCGTGAGCGTGAGCGTGAGCGTGGGCGTGGGCGTGCGTGTGAGTGTGCGTGGGCGCGGGCGTGCGCGTGCGTCTGTGTGTATCCTATTGTATGTTTAAAGTGTTAGGAAATGTTACTGTAAAAAAAATTAAACGGATTTTGATTTAAAGTACAACAATTAATTTTACGTGATTTAAATTTCTTTGTGTTATCTAGAAATTTTGGCGCCCCCTAAAACTTGGCGCTTTACGCACGTGCGTAATTTGCATAATGGTAAATACTGCACTGACTCCATGCTCATATTGATCACACAATGTTAATTAACATTCAGCAACGCTAATTTGTAAACTAAGCTCTAATGACAATTTGTATAATACCGATTTACATTTGTTACTGTTTTGTGTATTTCGAAAATAATATAGTATAGTTTTTAGAGATTACATAAAAAAAAAAGTTAATTACAATGATATATTTTTCAGGGTAATCAAAAAAGTATTTGTTACTATAATGTTTTCACTATACAACACTCAAACGAACAGGTTATGGCAGTGGGCGTGTTAAGAAAAGAAATGTTTTCATAAGTAAAACGAACACTTAATCACATAGGTCCCTGATCTCTTAAAGAGTTAGTTTAATTAAGCATAAATGCTTTAAGGCTATTTAATAATAGCTATGCAAATATAAAAAAAAAACTAGTAATTGAATTATTAGGCAAATTATACAATCTCGGTATACTTCATCACAGGTTTATGGATTCGTAAGTTCAATTTTTAAGGCAAACTACTTATTGTTGTTATCATATTGTCAATGCATATTCACAGCGTTTTCCACTGGTACGCACAGAGTGCACACAAGTAAGCACGTGTTTAGTGCAACTGAAAACTACGAGCGAGTAAAGCGTACGCATCCAGTGTTATTGTCCAGTGCTACAACGTTTTATTTTAACCTAACTTTTTACCGTATTATTTACAAACAATTTGGGAATCGAGGTATTATTTCGAATAAACGATGAATGATAAACGATGAATGTTTATACATTTAATATACCTGTTGATGATGAAGATACTTTGGCGTTTACATTCACAAGTAAGTGTCTGTTAATATTCTGCTTTTTTAAATTTATTGTAATCTCGATTTTCGTAGATGATGATAATTTTACATACAACTATTTGAAAACGTAATGTCAAGTAGGTAATACAATATAAGTAGAAGGTGAATTAAAGGCAATGGAGCGAATTGATGATGCACCTAACGGTTATATTTCGTGAAGAGGCTCATTCGCAAGATGATCTCGAAAATTTAGTTTATGAAACTACGCCTCATGAAATAGAAAATCCAGTAAACTAGGACGTAGCACTTAACAAGAGCATAGAAATTTGTGGGATTCGGCAAAAACAAAATTTGTGCTGGATAAATACGCACTATACATCACATTAATAGGACCGATAAAAAAATTAATAATAAAAAGGCTAAGTGGCAGCAGATCTGTATAGATTTGGAAAGAGATCTCAATATTATTAAAAGTGAAATTCAAATGAAAAATCGTTATAAAACTATACCTATGTAAACGAAAAAAGGACATAAATCTGTTACAAGTGACAATCCTTTTTTTCCAAAACGGATGAAACAGGAAAAAACGGTTTAAGAAACGTTATTAGCAATTCATAAAGAAAAAGAAGACGATAAAGAACGACGTCACCAAGAAAAATTAGCACTTTTAAAATAATTGTTTGGTAATAAACAATAAATAATAATAATACAAACCTTGTTTTATAGATTTATTATACCGGGTGGGCCCTTGAGAACTTACAATGGCAATATTTTTTAAACAGAAAGAGATAAAAATAAAAAGTACCGTTTCTATAACAATCCTCCCTTAAGCCCCATCCGTACTGGCTTAAAAATCTTAAATCACAATACCCCACTGGTGATACCTCTCTGGAAAACTTATTAAACATGCTAATCATTGATCATGAAAAAAGTAGGGTTAACTGAAAAACTAACCTCAAATTTGAGGATAATTCTTGGAAAGGTTACAGTGACTATTATCTTTTAAAAAAAAGAGAGGTATAACAATAATACTTTTCAGCCCCCTTAAGCTTCACCCGTAGTGACTGAAACATCTTAAATGGCAATACCCCACTTGGGGCACCTTTATGGAAAGCTTATTCTAAATGCTAATTGACTTAAGAAAAAAAATTGTAGAATGTAATACTACTTGAAATTCAAGAAAACTTTTATTTAAAGAGAAAGAAGTACACTATAGAAAATAATTGTTCGAAATAACGGCCATTTTGTTCTAGACAGAAGTACAGAAGACTTTCAATTTCTTGTCTAATGGTATGGAAACTGTCTATTATCCTCTGGCGCAATTCATCCAAGGAAGCTGATCGAGTGTTCTGCACTAAAATTCGCGGATAAAACCTATCCAGCCACTGTCTCGTATTAATAGCATAATGAGGAGGGCCCAATCCTGTTGAAAATGCACAAAGTCTTCATTAAGAATGAAATTCTTTAAGTTCTTTTGATTTTCAATTTCATGGACAATTAATGGCTCTATTAAACTGTTAAGTATCTGCCGCTGGTTAAATTACCCTCGATAAAAATGGACCTATTATTCGGTCTTCCAGTATTCCCCCAAATATTAAGTTTTCAGATTCTGAGTGTACCCTTCTGTAAAGTGATGTGAGTTCTAATAGTGAATTTAAAAACTATCGCTACTGTCCAGTAGCGATAGTTTTTTAAATTTACATGACCATTTAAAAAAAATGTACAATCATTACTAAAACAAATGTTTCTAGTCAGTGTGGGTTCTCTTTGAATTTTGTCCGTCATTATTTCGCAAAACTGAATTCGTCGATCGGGATCATCGTCACTAAGTTCTTGTAAAATTTTCATCTTGTATGGGTAAAATTTGTGCATTTTTAATACTTTTCTGACAAATGTTCGAGACATACGCGTAATTGATGCCAACTGTTGTTTGGATATATTTGTATTAACTGCAACCTCACCAAGAACTTCTACTTGCGTCCAAAACTCTGGGTCCCTGTCTTGTTTTTATTTGCAACAGATCCTGTTTCGTGGAATTTTCGTACCAAATCTCTAACATAACATAAATATGACTTACGTTTCTACCAGGATGTCTTTCATTAAAAGCAAAGGATGTTCTTAAATAGCTCAGCTCTTGAGCACCAAAGAAAAATAATTTCAATTTCTCCTCAACCATTTTTGAAAACTCGAAAAAACCAGACGAAAGATAAATAACTGTCACAAGTAAATGGTTAAAAGATTGACATTTTGTTAAAAATAAGTATTCTTCATCACCTAGATAGTTTAGTGTGTTTTTGTTTTCTTTTTCGTTTCTGAAATTTGCAGGTACCATCTTTCACCTGGTTCATTTTAATTTTATAAAATGACTTACAGAAAGAATTTAAATTATTTTTCTTTAGCGTGCGGTGCTGAAATAGTGTGCTATTTAAGGCAGCAGTTACTTTAAAGACATGTGAGAAGCTTAAGGGGTGGAAAGATACGTCGTTTGTATTCCTCCAGTCGCTATAGAAACGGTAATTTTATTTTTCATATCTCTTTTGTTTAAAAAATATTGCCAACGTAAGTTTTCAGAGGCCCACCGATATTTAATTTTATATAAAATTTGTAGAACTAAGAAACATTCTTAAGATTAGTGAGTTAGGTAGTTACATTTAGTAATAAAAATTTTCTCTTAGTCAATTACATTTTGCTTTTGTTGTTTCAAATAAATTTCTCATCTATTTCGTCAGGTCTTTCCTCAATAGGATTGTTAACATCAATATCAACCAGATCGGCATATTCTAATGTGTCATCACTATCAATACAAAGGTTGTGTACCACAAACATGCTATTATGAACTGAGTAATTCTGTCAACACTTTGTATATCAAGTTGCAGAAGTTGCCTGAAACTCCTTTAATATTCAAAAGAATTCTCAATTAGTACTATTGTTGCAGAGATTTTATTAAATTTGGTGTGACTATCGGTTAAATGACCATAATATTTATATGGTATCTTTTGTTAGTATGCTCATGATTATGGTTAGAAATCACTTATTTATACTATATATATATATATATATATATATATATATATATATATATTTTAGTCGTAGACTGTTCAGGAGTCCTTCTCCTCTTCAGCCCTGGTCAATCTATGCTTGTTGGTGTTGCGATGTTTTGCGTTATTATATAGTTTACAATCATGAGTTACCTTTGGTGGAAAAAAAAAGAAAAAAAAGATTTAGGTTTATTTGAATATTTAATAATGGGTTAATTGGTTTAAGTGTGTGTGTTGTTTAGTGGGGTGTAGCGTGCTTAGTGTGGTTAATCCGATACGTTGTCCGGTTTCATACTATGTCGTCATCGAATAGACGGGGATGCAGGGGGCATATGGGATGTCATCTAGGGATTCTTCTATCTCCTCGGGGAGGTCGTCGAGGAGTTGTGTAAGGATCACGGGGGGGTGCTTGAAATTTAATTTAATTTCGTGGGAATTGGGGAAAACGGTAGTTGTAGGGAGTAGTAAGGATTTCTGTGGTTGGGATAGTATCGCCGAAAATTCTTTTATGCGCGAAGTTTTTCGGAAGTGTTTGCATTCTATGTGTGATTGATGGTATGTTGGCATGTTGTGTTGTGAGGTCACTAGGGTACCTGAGGGGTAATTTATGTATGCGTCTAAAAATTCGGCGTTTACAGGAGGCCATAGAAGAAAGGTGATTGGAGTTTATATTGGTGTATATGGGTGCTCGGAAATCCATAACAAGCCGGATGTATGTTTTGTAGGTGTGTTGAAGTGTTTTAAGATGGCAACCCCTGATTCTACCCCGGAGGGTTTTTATGTGGTACTAACAACCAGGATCTTAATGGATACGCACCATGGCCCAAAATATGGAAAGTATTGCCACAAATTGCTTTCAGTTTCTGATTGATATCTGATAAGCTAAGCACTCTTGCGTCATGAAGTTTCCCTGGAGCTCCTGTGAATACATCGATAAATCTTGTTTTGTAATCACAAATACCTTGCAACACTACTGACGGCTGATCATGTCTATTCACATACGTAAGTTTAACTTTATGAGCTGGAGTACGAATATTCTTTGAGGTCCCTTCTATGCAACCCAAAACTCCAGGAAAACTTGAAATCTAAAGTAATAAATAAATAACTACAATAGCTCGAGTGCAATTTATTGTCACGTTTGCAAATTCTGTCGCGCTCGCATTTTTTTCAATGTCATCAGATGGAAACTTGATTATATTTGGAGCGATGCTTAACAAGAAAGCGCAAACGTTGTTGTTTTATCTATGTACAGTAGATACTCCTATATCAAATCTTTGTCCGACATCTCGGAGACAACATTTATTCCCAGCAAACCTTAAAAACATGTGCATTATATTTACTAGGAATCACGGTACAAGAATGTATTCGTACCGTAATGTTTAACTTTAGGTAGTGGTATGTAAAGTTATTTAGAAAGTAAACACACCTACAATAAAAAAGATAAAATTTGTGTTTTGGGATTAATTGGAGGGCTCCCGCCATGAGGCTAGTTTTGATAAACATATTAACTAAATTATGAAAAGTGGTCATTTCCATTTGAAAATTTTTTTTGAACTGAAAAACCATTTTAGTCAATAGACTACTAAATCATGAACTAATTACCTCTTCTTCAGACCACTTATATACAACTTCCTGTACAACACCTTTTATTTTGGGAATCATTGTTCTAATACATACTACACAATATTGCAATTTCTTCTTCGTCTTCGTCATTGATTGAAGATAATAATAACTTGGAAATTATTTGCAATTTTCTATTATCATCCATTTAAATGTAAAATTCACAATTTAACTGTTTTACGTTCTACCTCAAAATAATTCACTTCGACACTTGGACGATAATAGCTCCAAATATATGCACTCAGTTCACTTTATTGGCACGAGTTTCAATCAATGGGAGTTTTGTCAGTGGAACACAAAAATTGCACTCAGTGCGCACCAGATTTCCCAGTGGAAAACGCTATCAGTTGTGCCTCTAATAATAAGTTCGCACTTAAAAAAGTTTCTAAAATCCAATTCAAAAAACGTATTAGCTTCTTTACAATGCAACGTTTCTATTGTAAGGTACTGGGTGTACGGTGAAGCCCGCCGACCGGATTTATCTCGGGAACTATCAGTGTTACAGCTTTGAAATTTTTTTAACTCAATAAAAGTAAACTTGAAAAGTTCATTGAAAATATTCTCTAGTGCCTGAAATGACCGCAAGGTGGGGCAATGAGGTAACCAATTAAGTGATCTTTCAGCTGAAATGACCGCAATAAGGTAGATTAAAATACCGTCAGCGTGATCCACGCATAAATCAAAAATACTTTTCTTTGAAACGTAGTAATAATTACTCAATTTCTATAACAGGAATGCTATCAATAGCATTCAAAATCCTGTTTAACATATCTTCTCAAGCAGTTGTTGGTGTTTGGAATGCAATACCTTTTATTCTGTCCAAGAAGTAAAAGTCGAGGACGGCCATAGCCATGGGAATAAAACTCCTTTTCTCACCCATTTCTCCCTACAAGTTGCATCCAAAACGTTTTAACATTTTGAGAATAATGCGCCGGTGCTGAAACCATATTCTGCCCCTTGTTTCAAGGGAAACATTTCGTACTACAAACACTGTAAGTAACTTTCTTCAGTGGAATTTCGCTGCCAAAACCATTCCATCAACAATACCCCACCAAACATGAACGCTCCTCCGACCTTGGTTTTGGACTTTTCATATCCAGTGCGGATTACTCACTGCCCAGTAATGCATATTGTGAACACTGACCCCTCTATTGCTGCTAAATGAGGCTTCATTTGTCCATAGCACCTATGACAGGAAATTTGGATTCCCTTGTATCACACCCAGCATCCGTTGGCAGTGGTTCAATATCAGATCATAACCAGATTCTCTCAAAGATTAGTGAAGTGATTGGTGGATACGGGCGAAAGTTATACTCTTTTAATATCTTCTGGATACTTCAAGTACTTATATTCATGTTTATAGAGAGCTCTCGTATACTAATATGAGGGTTAACTTCAACAGCAGAAAAATGAACTATATTTCCAGCCACAGCGATGTTTTAAAGGAAGATAACCCGCCTGATTTGTGAAAAATCAATTTTGCCGGAAATTGCAGCCTGTAAATTTAAGCCACCTCTATAATCCCGAGATGCTTCATTGGTACCGCGAACACAATAGGGACATCATTTTCGTGGGTTCTAGTGATTTTTAGATGAATGTGCAGGTCCAAACTTGGCGTAACGTAAATAGGGCTTATGTCAATTCACTAAGTCGATTTTAACGCGCGTCCGCCGCAAGTCTTCCAGTCGCCCGGAAACAGGATTTCGTGCTCTAGCAAGGCCTGGTTGGGCAAGTTTCTTGTAATAAGTTCGTAGCGTAAATGGAGTGGCCGTTTAGGTGGATCCGAAACGCTGTTTTGATTTTTGTTTTTACCATTTCATAGAATTTGCGGTAGCGTTGAGGGTTGTCCAGAGATAGTTACGTACAGTACGATTGCGTCTCATATGATGGACGTGAGTTGTCGCTTAAGATGGACTTTGAAAAACGTTATCGGCCAATAACTTGATCTTCTAGAGTTTTTACCACTAACGCGCAGATAGAAAATTGCGACTCCTCTGCCCATATAGCAAAAAACTGTGGTCGTTGGTGTGTTGTGACCTACAAAATACTTCAACACTATCTCCGAAGAGCGAGTTGGCGTTCTGAATCCTACGATGGCGTGTTAGTAGTGGCACCCTTTGGTCACGGCGCATATTCAGTAGGACCTAATGTATGCTCTCACTAAGTCTTCAACGTTCGACCAATAATAAAACGTGTGGATGGACTTTGTGGTGTTGTCAGGCTTCTAGGTTGTGTGCGCGTTACAGTATACATACTTGTCAGTGGGTTTCGGCTGGCACAAATAAAGATCTCCGTTATCATGGCGCTTGTATGAATACCCAATGTGTGCATGGTACTGTTAAAAAAGGCATCGTTGTTGACCGTTTTGCGGCCCGTGTTGCTACGCGTTCGTCAAAGCTTAATGGTATAATTATCACCAAGTTGCTGGAGGTGCCGATTGTATTTCGCGCCAGGAAGTCGGTCAGCTTGTCCTATATACCAAGACTGTGTTCGACGCAAAGTGTAAATTCTAGTAGTAATCAGCGCGATATTTTTCTTTGTTAGTATTTCAGGCAGTCAACCTTAATGAGAGCTCTGCACTCTAGCTCGTTGACATGGCATGTGTTTGAGCGAGGTCCTTTTCGTATGCCAAGGCCAGCAACCAGTTGTTCTACCAGCTCTTCTCCCGGTTTGTTGCCATAGGCAGATGTCGTATGCCAAAGCTAAGTGATCGTAGTGACTCCAAGACGGTACTTGTGAATGGACAGTGGAAGGGCGCGCTATTGCAGTCGTTCGAATATGAGATGTAGGATCAGCAAGTGTTATTACATTGTAACGTACTTTTTCTGTTCTTAGGAACGTAGTCATTTACATGCATTTAATTTTATGTACTGATTCTTACTATATCATGTTTTTGTGGTTATTATGTGCTTTCGAGTTATGTTTATTCTATTACTTTGTATTTTGTCCTATAATTGGAGTCTTTTAGTTCTGTTGGGCAAATAAACATTATTATTACACTACCAAATCAAGGTATACATAATTTTGAACAAGAATTTATTAAAGTGAGCCTGGGTAAGTAACCCAGGGACGTTCTCCCCCTAAAAGCTACAACGGGTCCAGCCACAGAATTGCTCTTTTAAGAAAAACATTGATGGACTTCATGGCAGTTGAGCTGTAAAGACGTGCGTGTGCACGCTCTAGATAATTTTACTCGTTAAATAGTGAAAATTAGGCTGTTCGTGCAATAAAAGCCGTTTAAATAATTCATTTTTGAATCAGTTTTCTGTGAAATAAATTAACTCAACAATGCTTAAAACAGATCAAGGCCATGTTTACCGGTTGTGTCACGAATATATTAAATAGTGAAAGCTATAAAGAATACTGACGACTGCGATAAATTTGGCGGTGGAGAATGCAATCAAGGCTGCCTATTGAAAATCTCAGAATTGGAAAATGAGTTAAAATCTGTTAAGAATGTAAACATGAATCTGCAATACTCTTTAGATTGTTAGGAACAATATTCACATCGTAATTGTGTAAGGGTGTTTGGTATCCCAGAAGTAGAAGGTGAAAATACAGATAATCTTATTATGGATCTAATTAAAAGTAAACTTAAAGTGGACGTTAACTTGAAAGCAATAGACGGATCGCATAGAATAGGAAGGCTACAACAAACAAGCACTGATAATTAGCAGCCAAACCTTATTCCCGTAAAAATCAAAAGTCGTCCTATTGTCGTAAAGTTTACAAACTACTGAGAACGAGAACTATGTATCAACAACAGGCGTAATTTGGAGGGATTAGGATTAATTGTAAATGAAGATTTAACAAAAGTAAGGAAGATGGTTGTGGAAAGCAGCTGTGGCAAAATATGGTATCAAGTCGGTGTGGACACAAGATGGGATAATTTTTGCCAAAGTCCAAAATAACAAAATTACGACGAAAAAATGAAGGATTTGGTTAAACGAACTGTACAAAGTATTATTTTTGATTTTTTACTTTTTTTCAGTACTTTTTTCTTTTTCTTTAGTATTTATACAGACAATCTTATTTTATTAATATAAATCGTAATTTAAATAATTTTAGTTGATTAAATACATGATGAAAATTTGAGCAAGATAGAAATATTGTTATGCGTCGACCCTCCTCTGTTTCTCACACATTCAGCTAGCCGATTAGGTGTAGTTGAAACGAGTGAATCTATGCTAACCTGAGGTATACTATCCCACGCTTCTAAAATCCGTTGTTGAAGGGCATCTCCATTGCTAGAGAGTGGCTGTAGATCATTTACTCTCCGTCCTACCATATCCCACAAATAATCGATTGGCAATAAGTCTGGTGAACAAGAAGGTCATGGAAGCAGACCAACATTAGCAGTATTTAGAAAATCCACAGTATTACTGGTTCAAGGATGTTGTTAATGTACCGATTTGCATTTAATAACTACTAGAGGAGATCTGCTTCCATGCAGATAGCCCCCATACCTTCACTCCTTTAGTGAGAGCAGTATGTCGTTGTACAGAAAACTGCAAATTGCGTCTTTCTCCAGGAAGTCTTCTAACTAATCTGCGACCATCATGAGCCCATAAATAAAATCGAGATTCATCACTAAAGATGACTTGATTCCATTGCACATGCCAATGCAACCTCTCGTTACACCATTGCCGCCGTGCAGTACGATGGCATGGAGTTAGAGGTATACAAAGAAATGGTCGGTATGATTTGAGCCCAATAGGTCGAATTCTTCAATACGTCGATCGTAAGGAGATTTGAGGATCAGTTAATCTTCTCCATCTATCACCAATTTCCCTTGTTGGTGAAAAACGATCCCGAAGCGCTACAAGCCGAAGATCACGATCTTCACGTCAGTGGTGCGTCTAGGAGGTCCTGGACGAAAACGTCGCCGTTTCTCATTATTTTCTGACCATCTTCGCCATCATAAGGAATTTGTGGCGACACTGCATCCCACGCGAGCGGCAACATCACGAATTGATAATCCGGCTTCTCATAGGGCGATTATTCTGCCACGTTCAAACTCGGTTAACTGATGAAAATTTGCACGATGGCGTACAAGAGGCATTATTTCAACTTTAGTGTGTTTACAAATATGCTTAATATTGACACTTAAGTAACTAATGTCAAATGAAAAGAAAGAGTTTTTGTTTCATTGTCGATGATTACTTGATTAATCTTCATTGTATCTTGCTTAAATTTTCATCGTTTCTTAATAGCATTAAACACACGTTTTGTGGACATAAGTGATGGAGAAATTTTTGACACAAATTAATGCAACGTATTTAGATGTGACAGAAATCAAATTGCAGATGGTGAAACTAGGGGAGTTTCTGGTAGCCGCGCGTTAAAAAACTTAAAATTATTGGTAGCTTTACCTCACAAAACAGTCAATACGACTGTCTAAAAGTCACTATAAAATTAGATAAACATATTTTTACGATAGTAAATGTGAATGTACCTCCACGTGCAGATGTTGGACAATATTCTAGCTTATTTCAATTTTGAGAAATATATCTCAGATTAATAAGAGTCATAATTATATTCTTGGGGATTTTAATTTACAATGCATAGAATGGCCTGATACATACAACCATATTCCCACATCTGATTTGCTTTTATTTACAGAAAAGCATGTCACAGTTGGAGCTTTAAATGCTAAACTCCGTGATGGTCATGTTTTTAATGATGAAGTATAAATGTGATTCACATTAGGATTCAAGTTCAAAAAACACTAATCGTGGAGCTTTATTGGAAAAACAAAATATAGCACAAATGCGAACTCATTTTCTAAAACGATACATTCAAGATATCAATTCACCTAGTCGAAGTCAAATAGTCTTTATGGATGAAACATGGATCTACTCAAAAGGAAATCCTGTGGAGTCGTGGCAAGATTAAGACGTAAAGAGTGCACGGAAACCTCAGGGCTATGACGGTAAACGCTCTATTGTTATTCATGCAGGTTGCACCATAGGATTTATAGAGAATGCATCCCTATTATTTGCTTCAAAATCATTAAAAGATGATTATCATGGTGAAATGAATGGAGATCTGTTTAAGAAATCGCTTATTGAGTGTTTTAATTATTATGAATAATGCACCGTACAACACAATGCTACTTGAGAAGTTACCAACATAATCCTGGACAAAGTCTAACATGATTTCATGGTTAACACAATAAAATATCAATTATGAACCCACACTATTTAAAACTGAACATTATTCACTAATTAAATCTCGGAAAATAGAAAAAAGGTATGAGGTAGGTGAAATAATTAGAAGCTATGGACATGAAGTGTTACAATTGCCACCGTATCATTGTGGTTTTAATGCAATTGGAGTCATAGGGGCACAATGAAAAGGGTACTACGATAAACACACATGAAGACATGGCTATAAAGATGAAAAAGTTATTGCAAAGTAGAACACGGACACCATCCCCTCCACTTATTTAAGTCACAATCTCCGCCCACAGAGACATGTTCCCCTCTACTTTTTATATGCCCACGTTAGGATTGTATTTTTTTCACATGAGAATAAAAAAGATTTTATGTTTTATTAATTAGGATCCGTTTTTATCAAAGGAGATTGCATAATTATTATTACATTTCTTTTAATCCCATCTACAGATTGTGCTCTAATTTATTTATTCATTGGGGGCTGTATTCTAATAAAGAGCCGTAGTCTTGTAAGACGAGAATCTGTTCGCGGGCTTCTTAATATTGTTTATTATTATTAAACAGTTATACAACTTCATGGCGTTAATTAATGTGTTTACAAATATTTAAAAAATTTGCTGCTGCAACAAAACATTAAGGTCTAAATTAAATATTAGATGAAATAATAATAATCATTTCTACCCTGGTGCAATAGCGCTTTTTTTATATGCCCACGTGGGGATCGTATTTTGGCCTATTTTGTAAAGCTAATAAACAACTGGATTATTTTTTGATATTAAAGAAGCTAATCAAGATAAAGATAACATATACAATTGATTTTTAAATACGCTGGTAAATTAATATATATATATATATATATATATATATATATATATATATATATATATATAATGATAATAAAACAGTTAATGGGTATTGCGTAATCAGTAAGTAACTTGTTGTACAAAAGTGAATGTACGATTTCGCAATTTGACGTAAACAATAATAATAAACACCGTTATTTTACGTACATGTGTATATCGGGGATTTCAGCTACCACATGCTAGATTAGTTAGAGAGATGGAATGCAATTGCGAAGCTGTTATAATTAAATTAAATTACTAGGTAACTTAGAATAAAATAAAACCAAATATATATTTTCGCAAACATGTTATTTAATATTCTGATGTATGCAGCGAATTGCCTGTGTCCTCTTCTTTAAGCTAGATTTCGTCTCTATATTATTTTACATACATAAAAGTTCTGTCTCATCAGAAATACCTCTGTAAAAAAAAGAACGGTTTCAGATTTTATAATCAGGTTAAGCATCCATACTGACCGCTTATTAGAGTACTATTTTTAAATTTTCAGGTTTTACCGATAATGGGGTTGCCATACCATCGCGTAAGTCTACTTTACATACAAGCTCTGCCTTAGCAGAAATACCCCTGTCAAAAAGGAACTTAGATTTATAAATCGGCCCCCAAGGAAGATATTAGAGCGCGGTTACAGAAACAAGTAGCGTACACTATACATAAACCTATAGTGAGAAATTTAGTCGAAACAAGTACATTGTGGGTAACATTTTCTTTGAGTTATGACAGGCGGAGTCTTTGCGATGGCGTGGACACGAGCTCTGAAGCTGAAAGCTACATGTACTATAATCGAGGTATTTTCGATTGTTATTCAAAGATGCGCAAAGATACCTCAAAGATAAGGGCAAGGACTTTATTGCGAAAAGTTTCCAGCAATTCTTTAACTAACATCAAGTCTAACCATATGGGCAAAATTTAGCGATGCGATGTTTTCATATAGGTAAGAGTCGCACTAACGGGATTACAGTTAATGCGAAAGTCAATAACCTTGACACATTATCTCTCTCAAGGCTTTATTTGCGGTAAAACCTACGATGCATCGTTTAGGTAACTGACCCAGGACGACATTATCCGATGATTTTCGCTGTATGCCCACAGGTATAGTTAACACATTTACTTCGTCCATACTCCGCGTCTTGTAATTTGAACCATGCGCCGCCATTAGACTAAAGGTTGATCGTACAAATTTAACATTTAACTCAACACCACTTATGAGAAACTTTTCCTGATTAAATAAACCCTAGTGCACGAGACCAATAATCTCAATCTGTTTGCTGGTCGCTACAAGTACTTGACGTTTCAAGAAACCGTTATTTGCATGTCTCATATAGGTAAAATTTCGCGACGCGAGGCTTTCGGCGAAGGCTGTTTCGGAGATCCCCATTCCAACCCTCCCCGAACCTAACCGATTGTAAGGCAGGTGAAGGGGTCGCAACTGTTCTCGGGGCTTTACCCCTAGTCGAGGCCCCACAGGCGAAAAATTTGAATTTGTATTTAAGTCTCTGCAGGTTATGGCTGTAAATATGAATTTGTATTGTAATAAGGGTATAACGCTAACTTGTAATACTGATGTAAGGCTTAGCAACTTACTCTCAGACCCACGCCCTCGACCAAAAATTTTAATTTGTTTGTTGTGCCATCTCTATGAGGAAATTTGAACTTGCATTATAATCAGCGGGCCTAATGCTAACTTATAAGGCAGATATATGGCTTCGTAACTTGTTTTCGGGTCTTAAGTCCCTGGTCGTTGGCGCGAAATTTGAATGTGTATTTAAGTGTTTACATTCTGATTACTTATTGCGAGAAATTTGAAATTGTATTCGAATAAGAGGCCTATTGCTAATTTATAAGACAGGCATATGCCTTCGCAACTTACTTTCGGCCTTCACACCTACCTTTGCCCCATTTTTGGCTGGAAATAGTATTCTAATAAGGAGCCCTAATGCTAGGTTATAAGACAAATATTGGAACTTGTGTTAGGTCTGTGCCCTCCTGTTGTGGCCCCTTTGTTGCAAAATTTGAATTTGTGTAGCCATCTAGTTGTGCATGGACTAATGCATATTTTCTGTAATAAAGGTGGCACCACCTAGCGTTATATTTCTAGGACTAATCAGAGATTTGTTTGTGGCACTATCTAGTGATACATTCTTAAACTAGCGAATGTTTTCTGTAATAGAGACGGCGGCGCCTAGCGGTATATTTTTAGGACGAATTAGGGTTGCTTGTGGTGCCATCTAGTCGTGTAAAGGCTAATGAATGTTTTCTGTAATAGAGGTTTATCGTGTTCGTCTCTATCGTCTCCTTCTCAAACGTACAAAACAATTAATCAAATCAATTTAATCAAATGAATTACGCAGATCAATCCCAAACAAATCGCGTTCGATCAAATCAATCAGATCAATCTCATTCAATCAAGCAATCAACCAAATCAGTCTCTATCAATCAAATCATAACTTACAGCCGGTAAGTGTAAAAGAAAGCCAATCTTATGGTAGTTACCCATCTAACCGCCCTTTCGCATTAACTGCAGCATTGTTAGTGCAGGTTCGAACACCGTTAGGAAAAACAAGTTTAATACTAAAAATTTAAGGAAAGCTTGGCATTTGAAAATACATTATTATTGTAAACAACAATACATCATTTATTTAATCGCATTCTTTACTGGTCTTCTTGAACAGTGATTCGTAGCTATCATCATCATGGTTTTGAGACTCGTCCTTCTTCTCTACCTCATCACTCTTTTTCCTCTTCTGTCAATCATCACCATCACCACGTCATTGTTTCCATCATCTTGAACGGTTATGTTGTAACAGTTAATTAACAAGTCAGTAACATCTCTAATGTCCGCAAAATGTCAAGTAAGTCAAGTTAAATCAAATAAATATGGAAACGGATACAAATCTGCAAAAATTGGTTGAACTGTCAGAGAAGACAGGTATCAGTAACAGCCTGGAGGTTCAAAGCAGAGTTGATTTTAAATCAAAAAGGTCTACTTGAAGTAGCAAATGGTAATGAAGATATACCAGCTGAAACTGATCAAGAAAAATTGAAAACATGGTATAAAAGAGACCTAGACGCAAGAACCATCACAGGACTCAATGTCGAAGAAAGCATTATCCTGAATATAGGAACTTGCAAGTTATCGAAAGATATGTTGGACAGACTGGAGGCATTATATGGTTCAAAAGCACAAATATCGAAAGATGATCTACGTACACTATTCTTTAATTATCAGTGTGATTAATTGTATTTGAACTGATGAGTTGACGCACGAAGTGAAAGCTATTGGAGAGACCATAAGCGATGAATGGATTATAACGAGAATATTTTAAGGCTTGTCTGAAAAGCTTCAACACTTTAATGCAGCTTTGGACTCTACGACAGAAAAGAAAGAATAAAACCCAATCTTATGAAACGTCTACGGAAAGAAGAAACATTAAAATCGAGTTCAGATGCAGAAAATGCTTTGTTGGCAAAAGGAAAGAAAGATCAATCGAAGAAAATTAATTCCAGTGTAATAAAATGTTTCAAATATGCAAAAAATGGTCATGTTAAAAAGGATTGTCATAGAAACCCATGTAAAGAATACATTCAATGCTGTAAAGCAAATTATAGCTGTAATAACTGCAAAGAAAAAGGTCTGTTTGCAAATGAATGTCCAACGAAGGAAGCGAAATATTATTTTACAATAGCATTGAAAGCAAGCGAAGTAAAGCTGCAAAACAATTTAAAAGAAAATTGGTATATATGGACACTGGAGCAACAATACACATTACTGGAAATTTGAGTTTATTGTCAAACTTAACTCCTTTGAATGAAACTGCAAGAATCAAGTTAGGTAATTCAACCATTCTTTATTCAGATAGTGTTGGAGCACACGATATATCGAAATGGCAAGAGATACTTACCAGAATAGTGCTGGTTGCTCCTGAATTAGATTTAAATCTGTTTTCCCTAACTACTTTGTTAGATAAAGTCTTAAATAAGAAACAGATGCAAAGGAAATGTTGTTTAAAGACAAAGATCAAGTTGTAATGACGGCTACAAGAGTAGAAAATCTATTTTGAATGAACCACCACCCTTACCATGGGCTCTTTAATATTAGGTCTTCGATTTTCTGAGCTCGGTGAGGGCTGTCGGTCAACTTTCTTCATCCCTAATTTATTCTCATCCTTATACTTCCTTCTCGCCCTCGCTGTCTTCCTATCGGATTTAAAGTATAAAATTAAAAGTTACAAAAAAGATGGCCGTAGTTTCTAGGGTAATAAATGCCGGACGTAAAATCCTGCCCCATTCGGGAGTCTGGGAGTGCAGGGCCCAAGCGATCGCGGTCATCGAAAGTTCTAATTTTCTGATCTACTATTGCAACATCCGCGGTATCAGATCTAATCTTAATGCTGTTCAGCAACATCTTGAGCAATTACAACCGCGCATTTTGTTTCCATCTGAAACACGCCTCCTATGAAAGCTCCGATTCACCCCAATACAACCTTCACTCTAACTTTCGCTATAAAGGAGGCGTATGTGCCTATATCAAAGACAGCATTACTTTCAAGAGGATTTCTTCATTTCGACGTGATTTGGTTTAAACATTCCGGTTCTAAATTTGTGAAATTTTACCGTTGCATTTATAGGTCTCCTAATGAGAGTAACTTTCAAGACTGCTACGATTACCTTAGTTTGAAAGTTGACTACCCTCTGTCTCAGTTTCCGTCTTGCGACATCTCAATTGTAGGAGATTTCAATGTTCATAACTCTAATTGGCTTCAATTTTCATCTACTGCTAATCCAGCTGGGCATAGTGCATGAACATTTGCTATTGCGTGGGATCTCACACAAGTGATTTCTGAACCCACAAGAATCGCTGATAACTTCACATCTTCTAGATCCCTTTCTTCCATCAAACCCACTTGTTTATAAAACTCTACGGTGTACGCTCCCTAATTTCGCTGTTGTTCGCAACACTAATAGCACCTTGTGGCGTTTTAAGTCAGCTAGATCGAGTGATTTACGAGACTCCTTTGCAACCTTTCCATTGCGTGAATATTGTTTTAAGTCGTCCTCTTTGGCATAACTCACATCGTTTGGGTTAAATAACAACTGCGTTTTTAGTTTTCTTGATAAAAGACAAATAAGTGTCGTAGTTGATGGCTGTTATTCAAAAGAAGTTAGCATTAACGTGGGCGTGCCACAAGAATCAGTTATAGCGCCTACAGTTTTCCTATTGTACATAAATGACCTTATTTCGTCAACAACTAATCCGATCCATTGCTTTGTTGACGACAGCACTCTTCCTTGTAGTTCATCTCAGTCTACTCATAACGATAATCTCCCTTCTATGTCTCAAGACATTAAAGCTGAAATGGAAAATTCAGTCAACAAAGCTAGTTAAATTTAATGCTGACAAAACTCAGTGTTGCCTTGTGGCCGCCAAAATAGGTCGAATATTTCCTGTTGTAAGTATGAATGGCTCAGTTCTTAAGTTTTCAGACTCTATTACTCTGTTGGGTATGACTGTAACTTCAAATCTCTCATAGGTTGACCATCTTCTGTCAGATACCAAAATAGCTGCTCGTAAAATAGGCTTTTTGTACACATCTAAGCAGTACTTTACCTCCCGACAACTCTTTCTGCAGTATAAGACCCAAATTTGACCTCATCCAGAATATAATTCTCACTTCTGGGTTGGTGCTCCCCAATACGCTCTCTATATCGTTGATCGTATTCAAAAGAAAGCGATTAGGCTTATAAATGGCCCGTCCTTAACTTCTGACAGTCCCTTGAGCATAGAAGAATCGTTTTAGTTCTTTATTTGCATTATCACCTATTGCGCTGCTGAAAAGCATTCTTTGATGTCATCTCGGGCTACCTTTGCTAGGAATACTCGGTTCGCTCATTCACATCATCAGTATTCAGTACAAATCTCCACTTCTTGTACCAAGGGCGCAAACCACATTCTTCTGCTCGGTTTCTAAACTCTGGAATGATCTCCCTAGTTCCTGTTTTCCTCTCAGTTATGATATGAAAATATTTAAGGTTGCTGTTCATAGGCATCTCTTGGCAATTTAATTTCCCTCTATCCATCCTCCTGAGTGCATTAGCACGATAGGTCACATAGCCTGTCCATGTCCACAATTATTAAAAAAATGAGAACTTCAAGAAAGTGAATGTGAGTGATTATAGTCTGTCTGCTGTGTCTATTAAATTGTAGTATGAACGTCTGGCACATCAGAATGTCAGATGTGTCAGGGATGTATTGAAAAGGAGTAACATTAAGTTTATTGATGACCGGAATGATTATGTCTGCGAAGGATGCATTTATGGAAAACAACGCAGTATTGCTCATCATAAAAATCCTATAGTAGCCAAAAAATATTAGGATATAGTATATGTTGATCTTGGTGAAATGAATGAAAGATTTCTTGGAGAAAGCAAATATTTTCTGCTCTTCAAAGATGATTACAGTCACTTCAGAACTATATATTTTCTAAAACACAAATCTGAAGCAATTGGGAAGCTGAATATACACCTAACCTTGGTAGAAAATCAGTTTGGTTACAAATTGAAAGCATTGAAGTCAGATAATGGCAAGGAAAATGAAAATGTCAGAAGCAAGGATATATTCGAAGAATTCGGTATACTCAGTCAAGGATCTACAACGTGCACTCCTCAACAGAATGGAAGAGTTGAAAGAGAAATGAGGACTATGTAGAGGCAGGACGTTCTGCGATATATTCCAAAGAACTTGGAACCAAATTATGGGCAGAAGCTTTGAGTTATTCTATATTTACTATTAATCAAACTGGAACCAGTGCAGTGAAAGGAAAGATCTCTGTATACTTATAGTTTGGTCGACGAGTCAATGTCAAGAACACGAAGTCATTTGGATGAAACTGCTACGTTCTCGTCCCTAGTCAGAAACTGAAGAAACTTGACAGAAAGGGTCAGAAAGGTGTATTTGTTGGTTATGATACAGAAGGACTTGGTTACAGAGTATACATAACTAAAAAGATTTTATTGAAGTATCGTACAATGTCAAATTTGATGAAAGTCGCAATGTAGAAAGTCCAAAGTGAAATAGATATTGATTCTTTAATGAAAGAAGTACTTAAAAAGAAATTTGCATTGAAAAAAATGATACTCAATTACAAAAGGCAGCTGCTGACCCTCAAGAGGAGCATGCATCTGACGGTGACAGCGAAGGGGATGCCAGCAGAGATTATGATTCTGCAAAAGGTGACAGAGAAATCCAAGAAGAACAAAAAAAACATTCAAAATGGAGATAGTAGAAAGTTGAGAGATAGGACAAGCATTAAACCTCATCCTAGGTATTATGATTATGAAACTAGATACTTGGTATTTATTGGAAATGTGGACAAGTTGAGTGTTAAAGATGTACTAAAAGACACTAAATGAAAAAATGCCATGGATGATGAGATGGCTTCATTATTAAAAATGAGTACTTGGAAGTTGACTAATTTGCCAGATGATCATAAACCTTTATCCTGTCGTTGGTTATTCCGAATCAAAGACAACGGTGTTCCAAAAGCTCGATTAGTTGCCAGACTATATGATCAATAGTACGGAGTGAACTGGTGGCCTTGGAGAAGAGGTATACATGTCACAACCTGAAGGATACGATGATGGTAGTAGTAGAGTATGCAAGCTACGCAAGAGCCTGTATGGACTTAAACCAGCTTCGAAGTCTGGAAATATCAAGTTCACGTCTTATCTTAAAAGTATAGACTTTTATGATATAGATGATGATCCTTGTTTATGCTACAACCAAGACAGAATCGTGATGATGGCATTTCATAGTTATAGGTTAATCTGGAAAAGAAGTAGACATATTATTGAAGAATTTTGTCAAAGCGTTTGAAATCAAAGTAGGGAAGCCAAAGAACAACATTCCATATTACTTTCGAATGGAAATTCATATTATGAGTAATGGGATCTTTGTCAATCAATCTGGAGATAGTGCAAGAATTTTTAAGAAATACGGTTTCAAGGATGTGTATGGTACAGCAACACCGATAGATAAGGAATTGAAAGATAAACCTTATCGAGAACTAGTTGGCATTATGTTATATCTTTCACTAATCAGTCGTCAAATAAGTTCACCGAAAGTCAGTCATTATTGAAAGAATCTTTAGGTACTTACATGATACTCAGCATTATGGTATATTTTATGATGGTGAAAACAATTTTCAAGTTTATACTGGTTACAATTATGGAGGTGAAGGCAGCAATGTTCAATCAACTAGTGGTGTTCTAGGAGTGAATGGTGGTTCAATAGTATGGTATACACAAAAACAGAAAACAACTTCTATCAGAAGCTGGAATTGGTGCTGCTGTATACAAGAAGTTTGTTGGATATGTCGAGTTACGGAAGAATTGAAAATGTTAACAAACACCTCACCTTCATCAATATTTATCGATAATAAAGATTCTATCAACGTGTTGGAGATTGGCAATGATGGGAAAATTACTAAAGGTAAGAGGCACATTGAAATAAAAAGAAAGTTTATCAAAGAGCATGTGAACAAGACTGTGAATTTGATATACATTAACTCCAAAACTCAGCTGGCAGATATATTTACCAAGCCGCTCAAGGAAGAGTGTTGGTGCGCAAATTTAAATTATAAGTGTGAGTAATTTGTAAGACGAACTTTACTTTAATTATTATAAGTGATAATTATTGATGATAAAATAAGAAAAATATTTGTATTCTCATTCAGCTAATTATATTTTTGGATTCTGGATAAAGGTTATAAAAGTTTCATATTTATTGAAATAAAGAAAATAAGATTCATTAAACTTGAAAATCTACTGTGCATCTGCTGGATAAACAACAATTTGTTCCAAACAAATCCACAATTTCTAATTTATCGGTGTTTATGGATCACGTTTATGAGTGTTTGGAAAAAATCAATCAAATGGATGTAATTTACAGATTTTCAGAAGGCGTTCGATAAAGTACACCATGATTTATTGTTACAAAAACTGTATCAAACCGGTTTATAAAATAATATGATAACATTTTTTGCTTCTTTTCTGTGCAATTTCAAACTCTCTGAGAAATTTAACGGTAATACACCTGGCAAATTTAAATCTAACTCCGGAGCACCGCAAGGCTCTATATTAGGACCGTTTCCGATTCTTGATTTTTATAAATGAGTTATCTTTTCATTTGTGTTACTGTCAGTCTTTTTTGGTTTTCGCAGATGTGATCAAAAAGTATTTATGCCTATAATTAATATTTCGGATTGTATAAATTTTTAAAAGATCTTAAAATTTACCAGTGGAGCCATCTGAATAAACTACCTTTGAACATAAGAAATTGTAAGATTTTACCTTTTTCTCGTAAGAAAAATACAACCACATTTGATTATAAAATGAACGGATTAAACATGGAACGGGTAACTACAATAAAAGATTTGGGAGTAACATATGATGATAAATTAAATTTCAATCAACACATTAATGTTACAGTGGCTAGTGCTTACAAGACAAATAAAAAACCTTACGAAAATAACTTTAGTTAAACTTTTGTATTTTACATTAGCTAACCAAAGCTGAAATATGCCAGCACAGTTTCACACCCTACCCAAACAACTGAAAAAGTTCAAAATAAATTTTTAAGATTCCTCTATTTTACAAAATATGGTACTTACCCAAACTACAACAACATTAGGTCAGTTGTCCTAAGAAATTATTTCGAAATTCAAAGCTTAGCAAAAAGGAGAAATATATTTATGTTGCACTTGGCTTTTAATTTTCTAAATTTTAGAATCTGTTAACTTTAATGCAAATTAAAATTCCTCGCTGGCCATCTCACTCTAGAATATGTCCCAATCCATCTTGTTGGAAACCTTGCCGAGAAATATTCCTGGACGCCCTGGAATTATGTGCCCGAGCACCGTTTTGTAAAAACCAATAACCTTCAATATCAGCTTGACGTAAATCAGCTAAAGCTACTTCTATTTCATTTTCTAATTGGGTAGCGTTCAGAATTTAAAGATCCTTTATAGAAAAATGGACCTATTATTCGCATTTCGAATATTGCGGCCCACGTACTAAAACCAAAACGGTGTTGGTGTCTGCGAACTTTCGCCCAATGGTGAGCATTTCTTTTGTTGAAAGTTCCATTATTGGTCACCAGACTTTGATCCGACCCAATGATTTTATATGGAAATCGCTCATTATCTGCACATTGCCTGGTATACCATTCACAGAACACTCTGCGCCTCACTGAATTCCCTGGTCGAAGTCCCTGACAAATGATAAATTTAAGTGGACGTATTTTTTCTTTTTGTAAAATAATATGAGCAGTGGAATGGGCCACTAAAATTGTTTGTTCAATGTGCCGTGTAGAAATTTCTGGATTTTCATTATTTGCTTTTTCTTCATTGCAACGTTTCTTTATGGGAATTGTAGGCTTTTTAAATGCACCATGTTCTTTTAAATTGACTGAAAAGTTCCTAAATATGGTTTTATAAGGCTGCTGTCTCTCTGGATATTTGTTAAAATGCATGCTGTCCGCTTCTTTGGAATTTCCTTGACATAGTATGTAACACGATAGCGTATCATATTTTTCTACGTTTGAAAATTGCGCCATATTTTTTTGATAATGACTACCACAAATTAACTAATTCAGAGTTAAATACTAGTACTAGCTAAATACAAAATTGTTCAACACAAAATTATGACAGATGCTGAATTACTTCAAAGCCCTCTATTTTTATTTTTTTCAAAACCGCCAGTTTTTATTTATTCTTTTTTAGAACATCACATCGTTATTATGAAGTCGCAGATAGAACTGTAAGGTATTATTTATCTTTGTAGTCATGAAAAACGCTTTATCACCTTATTATACATATGTATTTTAGCAGTGTTTGGTAATCATCATTTAAATAGGTAACTTTAATGTTAATTTTACAAGCATTCAATTTTTTATGTTAAGTTGCATAATTAACAATATTTTATTTTAGTACTTTTCCTTATTTTATAAAATATTAAACACAAAATAAAATAGAAATTTCAAAAATTTAAATTTTTTCAAATATCTCAAAAACAAAAAATCACACCGTCGATTTTTTTAGTGTCATTTTATTGGTCCCTAATAACACAACTTTTTCTCCATTTATTCGGAGTTTTATCTATTACCATTTCCAAGATCCCCATAGTGAACACAGTATACCTATATGTATTCTGTATCCTACTACGTAATTAGCGCTATGCCCTGTGTAGTTTGTATAAATAAATAGATAAACATGCACGTTTCGAAAATCAAAATTGAACTGCACAACCATTTTGAATAATTCAGTGATTATAATCCTGGGAAAATACACCGGAACTAATTGTCTCGTGTGACTCGGAGAAAGAAAATTACATCTCAAACCATCAATATATAGGTTGGAAATGTAGACGAAAATGATTTTTGATGATGATGATTTTTTTTATAGATTTTCACAGCATAACTCGTCCGTTAGAAGCTATTATGTAGACATTGGTAAGAAGTTCACACTTGTGTCTTTTTTGGGACGTTTCGCGCAAAATTGGAAAACTATAATAAAACTATTTTTAATTTCAAAAATCATAATTTAGCTTCGACGAGGATTACAATATCCCGTTCAAACGATTACCTTACAAAAACCAATCATATTAGAGAACGTATAAAATATACATTTTGGTGTGGCAAAACAATAATACTGTATAATAAACGCCAAATTCCTTTTTATCAATAAATTACTGCTATATTTACGTAATTGTATGTATGGAAATGTTAAACATAATAGTAAACCATGTTCAATTGATTGATCGCATGCTTAAAACAATAATTATGTAGACCGTTTTGAATAAATTTCATTGCCAAATTTGGAATAATTATAAAGAAATTGTGCAAACGTTTGCGTGCAAATAACGGGGCAATGGATTTTTACCTTAGGGCGCCGTCAACACATAAGCACTGACCCAGCTTGAAAATGAATGGAAACGAACGCCCGCAATTGAGTCATTAGCATTGAAGTCGGAACTTGTAGAAATCTGATATTGTAGAGAAAGCACACGCAAACAATTACGACGTGAAAAAGAAGTGTATTTTATGAGTTATTATTGTGTAACTTTATTTTTAAGGGTTTTGCTAAACATGATTTACGAAAACAAGAACATTCGCGTTATCCATTTACATTCAGTTGGCAAAGAACGGGCCATTGTTAAGAATAATTTATAGACTTTGTCAATAATGGAATAAATTTTACAACAACTTTAAAGATTATCTGTCATCGTCGTAATTGGATAATCCGCTCAAGCCTACTATTATGAATACTATGTAGTTTTTTTTACAAAACTGTTATAGAAATTATTTATTCCTTGTTTTATGCTTGAAAGGGCAGCTTGAACCTCTAACCAACGCCCGAACCGTTGGAAAGTGTATACCAGGGCATCGGTGGGTAGCATATATGTCACGACCACAGAAAGGAAGGAAGGAAGTACAATTACCCCAATAAAAAGGCAATCGGTTTTGGCGTAGGTTTGCCTCAAAACTCGAACAAGATAACGGTACCAAGAGCGCCCCTAAAGTTACCAAAGCCATCGCAGCACAATCATTTGATACCCATACAATAATTTGGTGCAGATTTGGCGCTAATTTGTTACCACAAAAAAATTTGGTGCGCCTATTATTAACAAAAAATCAAGAGCTATGAATAATTAACATAAAATTAGCACAGCGAACGTACAAGTTACCTAGCTAACAATTGTGTCTTAATCATTTATGTGTCATAATTCGGTGCTAATTTGATGCTACTTTACTGCCCTAAAATAAAATTCGTTGCTCGTATTTTTCATAAATTTTTTTTGGATAAAACCTTATGAAAATCACGTACCTTATAACATATTATGGTATCAGGATGATTGATATGTCATAATTTGGTGCTTTATTGTAACCCCAAAATAAAATTTGTTCCTCGAATTTTTTATAAAATTATTATGCTGATACGTTTCGTCATTAGATGACGTTTTAGCCCACAAATTTTATGAATAATACGAGCAACAAATTTTGTTTCAGGAAAACCAAATCGCACCAAATTTGTTGTATTTATTGCTATAATGTTTTAGCCCAAAGAAATTATGAAGTATATCAGCAACATATCCCTTTTTGTGGTAGCAAACTAGCACCAGGTTAGTACCAAATAATGGTATACCAATTTTCTTGATACCATGCGTTGTTACAATATTTTCGAGATTTCCATAACATTTTAGCTCAAAAATTTTATGTAAAATACATGTAACAGATTTTGTTTTAGGATAACCAAATAGCACCAAATTATAATAAGTCAATCATTCATGTACCATGATTTGTTGTAATGTTTTCATGATTTTTATAACGTTTTAACCCAAATAAATTATGAAGTATACCAGCAACAAATCCCTTTTTAGAGCAACAAACTAGCGCCAAGTTAGCACCAGATTATGGTATACCAATCATCCTGATACCATGCGTTGTTATAATACATTCGAAATTTCCATAACGTTTTAGCCCAAAAATGTTATGAAACATACGGGTAACAAATTTTATTTTTGGGTAGAAAAATGGCACCATATTAGCATCAAATTATAATATATCAATCGTCCTGATAGCAGGCTTCGTTACAGGGTTTTCGTGATCATCATATTGTTTTAGCCCAATAATTTTATGAAAAATACGATCAACAAGTTTTATTCCAGGGTAGCACCGAATAAGCACCACATCATCCTCTTTTGTTATAAGGTTTCCATGGTTTCCACTACGTTTTAGCCCAAACATTATATGAAAAATACGGGCAACAAATTTTTTTTGTGGTAACAAAATGGCATCACATTATGATGATAGCATGCATGCTTCAGTATAGGGTTTTCGTGATTTTCATAAAGCTTAAGCCCAAAAATATTAAAAAAAATACGAGCAACAAATTTCAGTTTAGGGTAGCAAAGTATCACCAACTTAGCATCAAATTATGACATATAAATGATTTCAATACAATTTTTAGCAAAGTACATGTGCGTTAGCTGTGCTAACTATATGTTAGGGATACACAGCTCTTAATTGTTTGTTAATCGTAGGAGCACCATTTTTTTTGAGGCAACAAATTTGCACCAAATTATGGTATATGTGTGATAGGTGCGTGTACTGAGAGCAAACAGAGAAAAAAGTAGTCTAGCTGAATGAAAACGCAATCACTTACCTCACTCATAAAGTAAATACGCGAAAGTAACGGTAGTAGTTGGGGTAGGCACAAGAGTAATCAAAATCAATGTTCCTCCTCAAGAATAAAAATTGTATTTATTTATGATAATAAATCCACCCACAAGGAAAATAATGACCTTATACCCTAGTGTGTAGGGGTCGCGTCATTGAGGTAGCACCTTTTATAACGGGAACGGTCACACCAAGGGTTTACACCGCAGGTGGTTCCCGATAACTAGTCCTCATGAGGCACCCAATTCTCACCTATGGCTCCAAGTGCCACACCCCTGGAAACTGTATTGGCCTACAGGCTAAACTAGGTGAGGATAACCAGATATGGTGAAACCTGACACAGGGCAGCAGCAATGTCAGAACTAGGGTAAAGTGGGAAAGAAAATCTTTGGTACAGTTTATCACTAGAAAATCGGAGGCGAATAACACGTACTGATATCCCCGGCTCCGATACTGCGACCCGCCAACACGTCTGGCCAGCGCGGCGAGTCAAGGCCAAAAACCCAACAAACCCCTCCAATACATGAATACACAAATAAAGAAATGGCCCTCAGTCCCCGGCAGGTTGAAAGTAGCTCACCACGGCAGCGGGGAATACTACCGACAACCAGAGGGTGCTAAGAATAACCGGATAAGGAAAGGCTGCCAAATTACGACAAAAATGACCGTAGCTACGTACAACGCACAGACCCTCAGAACTGAAGAACGACTAGCAGATCTTGAAAACGAAATTAAAGATAAAAGATGGGACATAATAGGACTAAGCGAGGTAAGAAGGAAAGAAGAAAGGTGCATAAAATTAACATCTGCAAACACGTTATATCACACCAAGAGTATAATAGAAAATAACACAAATACAGCGGGAGTTGGATTTAGGATACATAAAAAGGTAGAACAGAGCATAAAAGAAATAAGATCCATTTCAGCAAGAGTGGCATACCTAATACTTCAAATATCCAACAGATACGACCTAAAAATAATACAGGTATATGCGCCCACAGAAACACATGAAGAAGAGATAGATCAGTTCTACGAAGAGATAAATACTGCAATAACATCAAACAAAACACACCATTACATCATAATTGGAGATTTCAACGCTACAGTAGGAAAGAAAGAAGGTAATGAAAAATCAGTAGGATACTTTGGAATAAAGAAGAGAAACCGAAGAGGTCAAACATTAGTCCGATGCACAGAAAGACAAAACCTATATATTATGAATACCTTCTTCAAAAAGAAAGAATGGAGGAAGTGGACATGGAGAGCCCCAAATGGAACTACAAAGAATGAGATCGACTTCATTATATCATCCCACAAACACCTAATTACAGATGTGACGGTAACTAACAAATACCCAACAAGCAGCGACCACAGATTAGTAAGAGGAAATATAAGAATAAATACAAAAAAAGAACGAATAAAATTAATAAAGAAAAATAAACAAGAAATAGATAGAGAACTTCTTAAAGAAAAAACTAATGAATACAGAACAGAATTGGGGAAAAACCTCTGGTACAGCAAAATTAGAAAGCAAGACACAATAGAACAAATAAATAAAAAGATGACGAATGCAATATTACAAGCAGGAAAGGAAATAGCTAAACAACAGAAAATAAAAAACGTAAAATATATCAGGAACGAAACAAGGCAACTAATAGAAAAAAGACAAGAATTAGCAAGCCAAGGTAAAAGAGGTACGGTAGAATACACGGAACTAAACAAAACTGTACGAAAGAAAATAAAAGAAGATATCAGAAGAAATACAGAGGATTTAATAGAGAAAACAACCGAAGAAAACAAAAGCCTAAAAGTGCTGCGAAGAAAAACAAACACTGATATCAACATTATTAGCCATCTGAAAAAAGAAATCATTCAAACAACACAAAACTCCTATCAAAAGTTATACAACACCAAGATGGAAAAACCAGATAAAATAAAAAGAAGACACATTCTTAACATCGGATCAGAAGAAATACCGGAAATTGAAACAGACGAAATAAAAAACGCAATTAAGGAAATAAAACTAAGCAGAGCTCCAGGAGAAGATGGAATAATTGCGGAACTTATAAAATACGGACGAGAACAACTATTTAAAAACCTAAGGATACTTCTAAATAAATGTCTGGAAGAACGGAAAATACCACAGAACTGTAACATTGCCGTAATTGTGTTGTTACATAAGAAGGGAGATAAGTCAGATCAAGGAAACTATAGGCCAATAAGTCTTTTATGGTAAGTATACAAGTTGCTGATGAAAATAATAACTGTAAGAATAACAAACAAAATCGAACAATATCAAAACACCGAACAAGCAGGGTTTAGGAAAAGATACAGCACTCTGCATCACATGCAATCACTACGAAACATCATCGAGAAAACAACAGAATACAAAAAAGACATATATCTGGCTTTTGTAGATTACAGCAAAGCATTAATTACAAAACAGCAGAGTCGACTCCAGATATATAGAACTTATTGAGAATATTTACAAGGAAGCAACAAGCACTGTGAAACTACATTCAGAAACAGAGAAAATAAAAATCCAAAGAGGAATAAGACAGGGAGACTCCATATCGCCAAAGCTCTTCATACTGGCAATGGAGGACATATTCAAAAACCTAAACTGGGAGAACCATGGCATCAATACAGAAGGAAGAAAACTAAATACATTAAGATACGCAGACGATGTAGTGCTTATTGCAGAAAACCGACTAGAAATGCAGGAGATGATGGAAGAACTAAACAGAAAATCAAAATATGACAAAAACAAAAATAATGAAGAGATCGTCAAATCAAGAAGACGATCCAATTAAGATAAATGGAGAAACTATAGAAGAAGTGGAACAATATATACCTGGGACAAAACCTACGAGTAGACAGAAACATGCAAATGGCAGATGTAAATAGACGCATAAGACTCGCTTGGACAGCTTACGGAAGATTGAAACACATATTAGAGAGTAAAGAAAAAAGATTTAAAACACACATGAAGATAAAACTACTAAACCAATGTGCAATACTGGTTCGAATATACGGAGTTGAAACATGTGCAATAACAAAGAAGACCATGAGAAAGATGCAAACCACCCAACGACACATGGAAAGAGCAATTCTTAACATAAAACTGACAGATAAGAAGCCGATAAAATGGATTAGAGAAATAACGAAAATGGAAGATATCAAAAACAAAATAATACAAGCCAAATGGGGATGGGCCGGTCACATAGCGAGGATGGAGAAGGAAAAATGACAGAATGGAAACCATGGGGAGAAAAGCGAAATCCAGGAAGGCCCATGCTAAGATGGTACGTTGACATCAGGAAGGTTGCAGAAAGGGGATGGATGAACGTGGCACAGGATAGAAGCAAATGGAGGGAAATGGAGGAGGCGTATATCCACCTATGGACAATGGACGCTGAATAGAGAGAGAGAGAGAGAGAGAGAGAGAGAGAGAGAGAGAGAGAGAGATACCCTAGTAAATATATAGTGAGGTAAAAGGATAATGCAATGATAGCTCAAGCAATATTGCAAAGTGCATGCCCTGCTTTTTTAGCTAAATTAATAGCCATTTGGTACTGCAAATGTAGTAAATTAAAAAACTCAAGCTACGCTGACATACAGCTGACAACTTGAAACAAAACATATGCTGAAACGAATCCTCTAGCGGTTTAGTTTCAATAGCAATAGTTAAGTTTAATGGTGTAGCACGGCCATAGCACAATTAACTCGTCGCATAATAAATGCAAGCAAATCAAATATGTATAATATTTAGTATATAATACCACAGACATATTGACTGTAATAACTAATCTTAACTCTCTCGTAAGTGATCTAGTATAACACTTATGTATGGAAAAGGCATTTCATTCAGTGACCATATTGCACATCTATAGAGAATCAATAGCCATTAACTTTTTGTCACCAGAACCACTAGACTAGATCATGGACTAGTAGACGTTTTTACCACTCCTAAAACCAACATATCATCAAGTTCCATATTAACCACTTCCTACAATGCAAGAGACAAACTCTGTTTTATTGGTTTGGAAGTACTGCAAATTTGGTATTCTACCAAAGCAGTACAGTCTAGATAAGGGGTATAGGAGGACTGACTTAAAAGTGACTATAAGGCACCTTGCTGAGTTATACAGAGAAGGGAGGAAGTGGCCCACCATCACCCCGGCTTGTCTCGGTCAAGCCGTCCATATTTCAGGACAAAGCAAGATAGGAGGTCGGTTCGGCGTTAGAAGGATACTCGGCGCATTACGAGTGATGGCAGGTAGAGTACAGCGACTCTTGGTTAAAAGCTTGGTGCGTATGAGGCGTCTACCTTTCGGTTTATTCCTGTAGGCATGGCTAATTTCCAAGAATGCAGGATAAGGGATTGGACATCGTTTGGCAGGAATTACTGCAGTAGTTGAAAATAAAAACCACAACTAATATGTCTGATTAAAAATTAGATATATATTTAAAAAAATTGAAAATTGAAATAAATCATAACGTGTTAGAAACTAAACATAAGTGACTCGCTGCTACCGCGGAGTCAAATAAACTTTAGAATGTAAAATAAGTCAAAATAGTTAGTCATAAAAACGATAGGATATTGTTGGCACATACCAACACATAATTCACATAAAATCACAATATACACCAACAATAAAGCACATAGATAGCCATGTGATGTGTACTAGAGAAAGTAAGTTCCACAATGGTATTCGTAATACTAAAGACATAGATTAGCATCCCCACGTATTGTAGATTTTTCTTATACTGATTAAATTCAGAAATTGTGAAGGTACTGATAAACCAAATACGGTTAACCCGCATCGAATGAGTTGCTACCAACATCGAAATAAGCAAGTATAGAATATCAGTATTATTATCACAA